>JAJKFI010000032.1:8560306-8607848 GCA_029204185.1 Lerista edwardsae
TGTTGTTGTTGTTGTTGTTGTTGTTGTTGTTGTTGTTGTTGTTGTTGTTGTTCAGTCATGTCCGACTCTTTGCGACCCCTTAGACCACAGCATGCCAAGCCTCTCTGTCTTCCACTAGCTTCCATAGTTAGCCCAAATTCAGGTTTGTTGCTTCAGTGACACTATCTAACCATCTCATCCTCTGCTGCCCCCTCCTCCTTTTGCCTTCAATCTTTCCCAGCATGAGGGTCTTTTCTAAAGAGTCCTCTCTTCTCATGAGGTGGCCAAAGTATTGGAGCTTCAGCTTCAGGATTTGTCCTTCCAGGGAGCAATCAGGCTTGACTTCCTGTAGGATTGCCCAATTTGATATCTTTGTAGTCCAGGGGACTCTCAACAGTCTTCTCCAACACCATAATTCAAAAGCATCTATTCTTTGGCACTCCGGCTTCCTTATGGTCCAGCTCTTACAGCCATACATTACTACTGGGAAAACCACAGCTTTAACTATGTGAACCTTTGAGGTACATTGATAAAAGTCTGCAAAAAAAGCATTCTTGATGCAATCATAGATATTATTGCATCAAGAATACTATTGTATGTTGCATAACTGATATTGCCACAAACACTTATGCATTGGTAACACATTCCCCATAAAGAATCCTGATACAACCATACACAAAGACACACAGGTCACAATCCTAGCCAACTTTCCAGCACTGACATAGCTGTGCCAATGGGGCATGTGCTGCAGTTGGGGACAGTCACAGAGGCCTCCTCAAGGTAAGGGAATGTTTGTTCCCTTACCTCAGAGCTGCATTGCCCTTATCCTGGTGCTGGAAAGGTGGTTAGGATTGCACCCACAAGTGCATACAAGCTTGCTACAAAATTTGGAAATGGAAAAATGGTAAATTCCTCATGCATTGTTCCACTTCAGAAATAAGCCAAGATAGTTTGGAACTCCAACCCAGGGGTGAATCTATTTGAAAGGGCGCCCATGGCGCCCAATGAAAATGCGCCCCTAGGGGCATGCAACATCATGACGTCACATCGTGATGTCATGACATAGCGCCCCGCCCCTTTTAAGAGGCACGTTCTGTTCGCTGCCGCCGGCCCTTTAAGGCCAGCGGCAGCGAACAGAACGAGGCGGGGGCGCCGTGTTCTGTTCGCTGCCATTGGCCTTAAAGGACCGGCGGCAGCGAACAGAACACGGTGCCCCAGCTGCGTTCTATTCGCTCATGCCGGCTCTTTAAGGCCGGCACAAGCGAACAGAAAGAATGCGGTCGGGGCGCCACGTTCTTTCTGTTCGCTCATGCCGGCTCTTTAAGGCTGGCACGAGCGAACAGAACGCAGCTGGGGCGCCACGTTCTGTTCGCTGCAGAGCGAACAGAACGCGGCGCCCCGGCCGCGTTCTTTCTGTTCGCTCGTGCCGGCCTTGAGAAGCGGGAGGGGGTGCCGGGTGGCAGCGCGTTCTCCTTGCTCCAGCTGGCTCTTTAAGGCCAGCTGGAGCGAGGAGAATGCGGCGCAGGGAGCGGGCGGGCCGTGGGCGCCATTTTGGGGGGCGGGCGTCATGCGAACGGCGCCCCCTGCAAGATGGCGCCCATGGCTCGTGCCACCCCCTGCCACACCCTAGTTACGCCCCTGCTCCAACCCAGGCGGGAATTCAGAATGTTGAAAGCATCCCTCATCCAAATAAATACATGCATGCTGCAGTATGCTTTTTATATAAAATAGGTGAAGAAAAATTTTCTTTATTCATGTTCCTGAGGAAGGAACATGTTCTGGAGCTGTCAATCACCCTGTCATTTTGGTTCCAGAATTCAGTCTGTAACACCCTCCTGCTGGAGCTCAGAGGAATCTATTTTTTTGCTTTTCTCTTTGCTGTTGAAAGAAAGGTAGTGTTCTAACTGACAATTTTTGTGTTGACAAGCAAGGTGGGATTCACACTGGAACCCTTGGGAAAGATAGGAGCATATTCTTTCACAGCAAAATATCACAAGGCGTATATGGGGCCTTTTCTGTTTATCTATACAGTATAAACTGTATAGATAATATACACTATACACTGTATAGATAAACAGAAAAGATCCCATAAGCCTTTAATGCATGAGGTAAATGTATTACCTTATGCATTTGGCACATTAGGTACAGTGAAAGATTCATCTATATTTACCTCTGCTAACTTTTAAAGTGGTGTTCTTAGCACTATAGCATGATGTAATTTTCAATGGCTGCTGGAGTCTTTCATCCCGTAGCTTTCTGACCCCACCTTTTCCAACTTCTCTTTTTCCATCCCCATGTTTGTATATATAACTGCCCGCTGAGGATTTCACTTCATGCTTCTGATGAAATGGGCTGTAGTTCAAGGTTGCACTGAAATAAATTAATTAGACTTTAAACTGCTACAGCACTCTTGTTTACGCTTCATATTATAATGGCCGACAACCTAATCCTTATACTTGTTATTCCAGAACGTTGGTCCTTAAGATGGGGCAAGTCACTTGCCAGCATCTCAGCAGTGCACTACAGCGTGAGTTGCCAGACCGCCTTTTACGACTGGCACTGACTGCTTTATGGCAGCGGAAGAGGCACTCTGACAATGGTTGTCCCCTTTAGGATTGGGTTGTGAATGTTGTTGTTGTTGTTCAGTCGCTAAGTCGTGTCCGACTCTTCGCGACCCCATGGACCACAGCACGCCAGGCCTCCCTGTCCTCCACTAGCTTCCTGAGTTCGCCCAATTTCATATTCATTGCTTCAGTGACACTATCTAACCATCTCATCCTCTGTCGCCCCCTTCTCCTTTTGCCTTCAATCTTTCCCAGCATGAGGGTCTTTTCTAAAGAGTCCTCTCTTCTCAGGAGGTGGCCAAAGTATTGGAGCTTCAGCTTCAGCATTTGTCCTTCCAGGGAGCAATCAGGCTTGACTTCCTGGAGAATTGACCGATTGGATCTCTTTGCAGTCCAGGGGACTCTCAAGAGTCTTCTCCAACACCATAATTCAAAAGCATCGATTCTTCGACGCTCTGCCTTTCTTATGGTCCAGCTCTCACAGCCATACATGGCTACTGGGAAAACCATCGCTTTGACTATGCGAACCTTTGTTGGCAGGGTGATGTCTCGGCTTTTGATTAAGCTATCTAGGTTCACCATAGCTTTCTTCCCAAGAAGTAAACATCTTTTAATTTCATGGCTGCAGTCACCATCTGCGGTGATCTTGGAGCCCAGGAAAATAAAGTCTGTCACTGCTTCCATTTCTTCCCCTTCTATTTGCCAGGAAGTGATGGGAGTGGTTGCCATGATCTTAGTCTTTTTAATGTTGAGCTTCAAACCAATTTTGGCACTTTCCTCTTTCACCCTCATCAGAAGGTTCTTTAGGTCTTCCTCACTTTCTGCCAGTAGAGTGGTATCGTCTGCATATCTGAGGTTGTTGATGTTTCTCCCAGCAATCTTGATTCCAGCTTGTGAGTCATCCAGCCCTGCCTTCCTCATGATGTACTCTGCATATAAGTTAAATAAGCAGGGTGACAATATACAGCCTTGTCGTACTCCTTTCCCAATTTTAAACCAGTTGGTTGTTCCATGTCCAGTTCTAACTGTTGCTTCCTGACCCGCATAAAGGTTTCTCAGAAGGCAGATCAGGCGGTCTGGAACTGTGAATGTATGAGTATACTTTAAAAAAAACAAGAAATGCAAACAAAGCACTGTTGCTATTTTAGTGAAGCCACTAATTGACCCTGAAGTAGTTGGGCAGATTTGTAGAACAAAGCAAGACCGAGTCCACATAAAATGGCTGTGAGTTAGCGTAAACGGCACATTGATGCCAAGCAAAATTTGGAAATTATTTTCCTCTGCCGACTGTACCCTCATTACTGATTGTGCAAAGTAATTTATCGGACATTTCTTAAAATAAACCCCTCATTTAACCTAATAGGACTTGGCAGGGAGGAAAAATTGGCAGGACTTGAGGTTCATGGTGTTTTCCTTTTTAAAAACAAAAACTACAATAGTTCTAAGCATTTTGAGGAAACCGTTATCAAAGGCATGCATGCAAGTTGAGTATAACGACAATTAATTGTGCAGTTTTCATCGTGGGAGGATAGAACGTAATTCCTGTGATAAATTGACAAAGCAAGTAGCTTGCCCAGAATATTGGAATGTATTTCATCCTTCTGTACTCACTCACCTTTGCTATAAATAATGTATTCTTAACTTCTGCCTCATTTATATTCCTCATAGCACCTAATTTTAAAATATCTCATTGTGTTTGCTTCCCTCTCATGTACAATGTCCATTATGTCCAATTTCCATCTTGATCACACAAATATTTATACCTGAGTTATTTCAGGGTGCTCAATCAGATCTATCCTTTCATAGAATAATGCCTCCAAAGCTTATATATAAGAATGAAGATATAGCTACTTTATAAATGCACACTAGTTTTACACCACTTTAACAAAGAGTTATTTTGAAAGTAATCTGATAAAAAGTTGATTCTGAACTCACAGTGCTGTTTTCTAACCATATATGGTGTGTGTGTGTGTGTGTGTGTGTGTGTGTGTGCACAACAAAATGAATAATAAACTACAATTGAAACTGTAGGAACTAAAATGTTGATTATTCCAAATGCTAACTCATAGGATGGAGCACAGCAAATCCAAGGCCTCATAATATAGTGCGTTAGTTTATCTAATATGCCCTGATTTCTCAGTGTTGTGTTTCTTGGCTAATGATTTAAAAACATGTGCAGGAAAGCAGTAAAAAAAAAAAGGCAAAATTGTTAAACTGCAAGGAAGAAAACGTAATAGTGGAAATGATCTCTGATAGGAAATATTGTATTGAAGATTATATAAGGTTTCCACTGACATAGGTGTGCCATAGTCTCCACAATAAAGACAGGAAGCTTGAGATGGGGCTTAATGTCTCAAACTTGCCCATCTAAGGGATCAGGTAAAGCAGCAACTTCAGGTGGCAGGAGGTGACAAACTGGTGACAGACACCACACCTTATGTCGCCCAGTGCATGCCCCAGTCCAACACTTTCCTGACTGCTCCACCATGCCTCTAGCCCATTCTCTTCTCACTTGGAAGGCAAACAAGAAGAAGATGGGGAGGGATTATTGTCAATGCTGATGAATGAGGTGACAGAACTTGAGGAGGAGGAAGGAGCCATAGCTATTCTGTTCTCAATTACAGTACTTTCTTTGCAAGAGAGAAATCAGGGTTGGTGTCCTCCGCTCCCTCTCCATTCATTCAAAACTGCCAGAGTGGGAAGGATCCAGAGAGCAGAAGGCACTCTGCTTACAGGATCTTCTCTGCTTGGCCAGTTATGAAGAAGCGGCAGAAGAGGCAAAGAAGAAGGAAGTGGCCAGTTGGAAGGGTTAGGGTGAACACATGCCATGTACAAAGAAATGGAATTTGGGTGCCACGTCAAGCACCACCTAGGGTGGGCCTGGTCTCAAGGTGCAAGTCTACTCTTCTTCCCAATTATACTCAGCAGATGAGAAGCGGCTTAAAGCAGCACCCAGTTCATTCACATTTAGCAGCTGCAACAACAAAAAGTGGAAAGCAAAGACTACAAGGTGGTACTGAGCGTTCATTTCACTGCAAGTAGCATGAACTGAAGCTTTGCTACTGTTTATCATAATATGATGTAATTGAGTCCAACAGGCCACTGGAGATGTCTGCGCAGGCTCAGCCTTGCAGCTAAATCATAATCTTGACATTAAAATCCTATAAGCGTCTCTTATTACTATCACTGGTGCATCATTGTACTAGTGCAGTCCCCTAGAGCCTGCGTTGATGATCTCATTGCTGCAGCTGTCCCAGTGCTGAGGAAGGCTTTCAGTACCGCACACGAGGAAGAAATATAGTTTTCCTCCCTTCTCCAACTCACACAGGCACTATCTACTCTTGGACAGACAATAATTTTGAAGAAAGCTGGTATGATAACGGCATTGTTGCCCATGGAATCAGCCCATTTGCTTCATCCCACTCTTGTTTCGGGTCAAACGCATTTTTGAAGTACTAGAAAAACCAGCCAGATCTGTTTATCAGGGAGAATAATGTCCACACCATGGACAATGATGTCTCTTTCTTTACCACTCCCAGCTCTGAACATAGCATCTGTCTTACTGCATAGCAGCTGACAAGATCAGGCCCTTACTGAAATGAACATGGAAATCCAGTATGGTGCAGTTAGACTAGGACTTAGGAAACCTGGGTTCAAATCTCCACTAAGCCGTTATGTTCTCTGGGTGACTAGCCTACTTCACAGGATTATTGTGAGGATAAAATGGACCATCTACACTACCTTGAGATCCTTGGAAAAAAGGTGAAATAAAAACCAACATAAACACATGTGTGCTTGTACTTATCAAAGAAGTAAGTATGATTTTCATGCCTTCGGTGCACAGAGAAATACAATTAATGGTACCCAGCCACACCCTCTCCCTCCTTCACCATTACCTCCTGCTCTGTTTGGAATGGAGTTAATGAAGCAGAACTCTCAACTGGTGTCTCAGATAGGCCCTTTGCTTTCTCCTCTGGCTTGAGAGGGGTAGCAATGAAGGAGGGAGGTAATGGCCAGAGACTGAAAAGATTCAGCCAACTTCCAATTTGCTGGTATGTTCATCTGAGCTCAGCTGTGAAGGCAGGCTTGCAACATTGCTACTCCGAACCATGTTTTTATATAATATCCGTCTTCTCTTTTATTAGCTGCTCAGTTAATGATAAGGATAATCTAATAATGGCTTGTTTTTCAAAAAAGCAAATTTCCCTACTATATCTTGGTAGGAGCTTTTAGAAGATCCAGTACTTTAAAAAAAATGCACTGGGATCAATTGGCATAAAGAGATCAAATGTGCATGTGATCAAGTGTGTGTGTGTGTGTGTGTGTGTGTGTGTGTGTGTGTGTGTGTGTACTTACAGACTAGATAATTATATTAGTCTTGATTGGGGTGGGCAACTGGCAGTTCATAGAGCAAATCCAGTCTGCTGGCAGCCCTACAAAATGTTGAGCTACATGGTAACGTTTGCTATAGTAGCATTTGAGCTATAGTGACAGTGACTATAAGACAGTGATTTTCAACCTTTTTTATCTCATGGCACACTGACAAGACATTAAAATTGTCAAGGCACTCCAAGTTGCTCAAATCCCTCAGTGACCCTACTAATAAATGACCCTTGGTCAAACTCCTGTTGCACACCTGCAGACCATTTGTGGCACACTAGTGTGCCGCAGCACACTGGATGAAAATACTGCTATAAGGTATCACTCCCACCTCCCTGAAGCATGCTGCATAGCCCTGGTGGACCTTGGAAAATTGTCCAAGAGGTATGGCAATGTAAATCATTTTTGCGAACTGCCACAAGGGCCTGTGCGTTAGTGTTGTCTGTCATGAGTGTAAAGAAAAACTTGCCTCCTCTCTCATTGCAACTAGTGTGCTTCTGTTACTACTGCCTGCCTGCCTGCCAGGTAAATCTGGTTTAAAGGGAGCGAAGGAGAATTTCAGTGATTGGGGTAGAAAGGAGTCGGGTAAGTAGGAGGGAGAGGGTCTAGTAGCTTATGGATGCCAGGTTCAGATCGCCTCAAATATATCAGGGCTCAGGCAATCAGGGCATCATGTCAAGTTTCTGGTGCACTATTCACTCAGTCCCAATCAAATAGAGTTGTTGCCTTTGTATTTTTTGATCACATCAATTACCATTTCAGAGGATAGCAGCAGTTGTTCCTCTAAAAACAGTAATCGGCACAGATTGCACTAAGCATCTGATTAGTGGTGGATAGGTGTGGGAAGATAGTTGTGCACAGCTATGCTCTCACATCTCTGGACTGGGGGAGAAGGTACATAGCATTTCCAGCTGGGAGCTGAGCACCTCCTGCAGTCATAGTACCAGGTTTCAACTTATCTTATTTCCATTCGATAACTGTAAGCAGTAATCATTCAATACTTCTGCAAATTTAGGGCACAATCCTAACCTGGACTAGGCCAGCCTAGGAGTGACATAAATGTGCCGTAAAGCACGTTTGCACCACTCTCGGAGTCAGGGAGGCCAGCACACCCACTCAGGTTAGGATTGTGCCCTTAGTGTAATCCAAATGCAGTACAGGGTGCCATTTTAGGTTGTGTGGGGAAAAATTTGTAACACGGAGGTTTTAGGTCTTCAGTTTGATATAAGAATTGCTGAAAAATAGTGTATTTTGAGACCATTTGGAGGAAGGAGAAGATGGCCGCCTGACCAGACGTGTATTCACCAGCTCTTAATATTGAGGTACCTTTTTCTCAGTATGCTTGCTATTAAAAGGAAGAAAAGAGCGAGAGCAATCTCCCCTGTGAACTCTAGACCTCTTAATACAACTAAGAGGAGAAAAAAACATCTTAAAGAGGCTAAGAAACAGGTTTTTATCGAACCTTTCCTCTCCAAGGCTTCCTCCCCCATTCTACCGGCTGGGTCGTCTCGGCTCCAGGCAGGCTGTAAACTATCTTCTCAGCCGATTAATTTATCAAATGAACTCCTTGACTCCCCTGCTGATTGCTCACTGCCAAGAGCATTGGAGGAATGTGATAAGCCCCAGACCAAGGACTTTCGAAGAAGTCTTTCTTTTCTACGAGAGTTAATAGGGGTAGAAGAAGTAGCTAACCCCTCCCCCCCTCCACAGGCAGATTCTTTGTGCACTCAAGAGCAGCCGGCAGAAGCATGCTTTATTGCTGCACAAACCCTTTTGGTCTTGTTGGAACGCTGCCAAAAACAAGAGAAGCTTCTAACATCTATGTATAATGAACTGATTAAGCTCTCTGAACAACTTCAGCCCACTATCAGGGCATTAGAAAAAACAAAGAGATGTTCCTCTATTGTTTTCTCGTTCCTCTAACAAGCCTTGTGGTCAAGACTCTGGCTCTACACAAGCAATTCATAGCATAACACCAGCTTTCCAGCAGACATCTTCTGATTTACACTTAATATGGGTGCCATCTGATATACTACTCTTCATCCCACGAGGTGATGGCCACCTATGGACTAACAAAACTAGGATTTCGGCCTCCCTCTCACAGCTGCTGAAGATGAAAGTTTATTCAAATACTCTGTTAAACTTTTATTATCTTCCTTCCACGGGATCCCACAAAAGATTGTACATTTGCTTTCAAACATCGCTGTTGGCCAAGAGGCTTCTGGCATCTCGTTCCTTGTTGAGACAGTTCAATATAATGGCCCAGAGAGCTTTCAGGCAAATAGGATTGAAACCGATATGCCGAAAAAAAGCTGACAACATAGTGCAATCATCGGCCTATACGCCACCAACTCCTTGTTCTGTACCTATGGAGCCTAAGAAAGATCTTCCATTCAGTTTAGAAGCCTCCAGCATTTCTGAGAGCCAAAATGATATCTTGCCTGGAGAAGCGATGGAGGCCGAACCAACGACCACTGCATCTAGGGATGTTGCCCCTGTGGAAGATGTTTCACACCCCTCTCTCACCACCGTAAAGGAGAAGATGCACCCCAGGCGGCTGAACCTGTCCCTCTCTGAGGAAATCTCTACTGATTGTAATAACTATGATCTACCTACCACTTCGGCTCCCCTTTTGTTGGATGCTACTTGTGAATCCAGTCCACTTGACCCGGTGGGGTCCTCTCCCCGCACGAAGGAGACCTGACTGAATTCCAATTTTTCTACTACTCATTTGGAATTGACTTCTCAACTTGGGCGTTGGCCTGGACCCGTTTTGAAGATGCTTTCGTGGAATGTTGCGGGGTGGGAAAATAAGGCCCGTAACACTGAATTTGTAAACTTTCTTCTGGGTGCCGATATACTTTGTCTACAGGAAACGTGGGCTAAAGACCCTATCCTTTTGCCCGACTTTCAAACATTTTCTATTCCTGCATTTAGAAGAAAGAGATTTGGCCGGTATCAGGCAGGAGTGACGACCTTGATTAGGTCTTCTCTTAAAGCTGAGTTCGTCGATGAATGTCATGATTTAAATTATATTTTAGTTGTGCGTTTGCACACTCATTTTATTTGTACTCTTCTTTTTAATGTGTATTTCCCCCCTTATTCAGATAAATTGCATCTGTCCCAAATGTGGGCAACCTTAGCTCTCATGCTGGAAAGACTGACAGCTAAGTATCCCCATGATGTCATTCTTATGGGAGTTGATGCGAATGCCCGGGTCGGCAATGGCTCTGAAGTCTTTTATAAAATGCTTAAAGGAGGCAGCCTTTCGACCCTTCCATCGTACTGTGAGTACCCCAGACTTTCTAAGGATCATTGTGTTAATGAGGCTGGGGTACAGATGGCAAAGTTTTGTGTTCTTCATAACATTGTTTGGATTAATGGCCTGACATTCTTCCATAAGGCCTCAGAATTCACTTTTGTGGCCCCTAGAGGCTGTAGCACCATTGATTATATTTTGATCTCAGCTGACTTTATCACCTATGCTACGCATTTTGAGATTGGAGAGTACAAAATTAGTGACCATCTTCCGCTGTTGCTGGTATTGAATACCCTCGAACTAGCCCCTTCTACATCCTCTTTAATACCAAGGAACCCTATTTATAGTGATGATGCTTCTACTAACCTTAATACGGTTTTACCTGATTTAATTTGTTTAGATCAGCATCCCTCTATGAGTGACAAGGTTTGGATGCGTAAATATGCTTGGAATAATGATACCCTGTCCAAAGCTCAATTGGTATTGAAATCACCTCCTGCTGTTTCCCTACTGAACATCTTACACTCTAATTCAAATCCTAGGCTCCTGATTGAAGCCTATGAGTCCCTTTTAGAACTTATAGTAGCTGCCATTGCCCAGCCTTTGTCTAAGCTTCCGGTGAGAAAAGAAAAATCCCTTCCAACATCTCACTGGTTCGATCAGGAATGCCTAGAACAGAAAATGCACTCCAGAGCATTATTTAGTCAATTTAGACTATTAAACACCAGTCATGCTCTGAAGAACTACTTCGCCCATTTAGCCCTTTTCCGTGAAGTGGTACGTACTAAAAGAACTAACTTTCTAAAAAAGCAATGGGATAGACTGATCTCAGCCTCCTCACACACTAACTCCCGGCTTTTCTGGGACATTGTGACGAGAGCCTTAAGAAATAACTGCCATATTTCGCCGGCTGTTCCAATTAATCTATGGAAACCTTATTTTTCACAACTCTTTTTTGATGACTCCTTAGATTGGGAGAGTGCTTCACCTCCCGGGTGCTATCCATCTGCCCCTAATTGGACAAAAGTCTCAGAAGAGGAGGTACTCAAATTAGTTCGTAATTTAAAAAAGAGAAAAGCGCCTGGGCCTGACGAAATAGTCACTGATTGGTTAAGAGATGATGAGAATTTTTGGGTTCCAATACTATCTAAAAATTTTACAGCCGTGAACATTTCAGGTTTGATTCCTGAGGCCTGGACTAAATCAATAATTGTGCCAATTTATAAAAAAGGCGATCGTAAGGCCCCGGAAAACTACAGACCAATAAGCTTATTGTCAGTGGTCGGTAAACTTTATGCCAGCCACCTATTGGGACATCTTAATCACTGGATAGATCAACAAGAGATCCTAGGGGTGGAGCAAATTGGCTTTAGGCATGGTAGTTCCACTATCGATCACTGTATAGTCTTATCCCATCTGATAGATAAATACACAGTTAAACCTAAAGCTAAATTATACGCTGCCTTTCTAGATCTCAAGGCAGCGTTTGATAGTATTGATAGAGATCTTTTGTGGAGTAAAATGGAAAAGCTAGGAGTGGACCCCTACCTCCTAATGCTGATTAGATGCCTTTACTCCAAAACAACCTGCAGGGTCAGATGTTCCCAGGAGGGTCTTCTCTCTGAAGAGTTTCTCACTAATAAAGGAGTGAAACAGGGGTGTGTATTGGCCCCTACCCTCTTCAATCTCTTCTTGAATGATCTGGCCCCATTCTTGACTGAGTTAAATGCCCATCCCCCGAAACTAGGGGACATTGTGCTACCTATTTTATTATACGCAGATGATGCGGTTCTTTTGTCAAGGACTCGAGTGGGCCTTAGGAGATTGATTCGTGGCTGTTTGGATTATTTTGCCAAGAATAAGCTCTATCTTAATTATTCAAAATCAAAAATAATGGTCTTTGCCAAAAGATGGTCCCCTCAAAGTTGGGTGTTTAATGGCCATTCTGTTGAACAGGTAAAACAGTTTAAATATCTAGGTGTTCTGTTCACTTACAACCACTCTTGGGTAGGTCATCGCCAAATGGCACTGGAAACAGCAAAAATTACTACCCGGGCTATTCTAGGTTTTTTCTACAAAGAAGGTGGCTCATTTGTCCCGGCTGCCATCAGGGTTTACAATGCTAAGGTCATTAACCAACTGCTTTATGGTATTCCAGTCTGGATCAAGGCATTCAACCATGTATGTGAAAGAAATCAGGCTATGTTTTTTAGGAAGATCTTAGCCTTACCAAATGCAGTGCCCTACTCAGTTCTCTGCCTTGAATTAGGACAAGTGAAGATAGAGACCTTGGCCTGGCTGAGAACTATTAGATTCTGGCTGAAGATTTATTTTAACAACTCCCAAAAAGGTCTTCTATATCACCTAAAAAAGGACACTTCTTTCTCCAATGTGCTTTGTGAAGGAAAACTAAATCAACTGGGCCTTAGTGCTGAGTTACTTGGAGACACCCCTTTAGTGGCTGTCCTCAAGCAAGTTAAGCAGAAACTGTGGGATAACCAGGCCTTGGAATTCTCAAGGGCTATTAATAACCTTCGCTTCCCACTACCGTGGCTTATGCCTGTTAGATTGGGCACAATTCCACTTTATTTCTCAGTGCTTTTGAACCATAATGTAAGACGTGTTTTTACCTTAGCCAGATGTAATGCAATGCCTTCTGAGGTATTATGGGGCAGGTTTCTGAATATCCCCTTTAATGAAAGAATATGCCCGTGTATGTCGGGGGCTCAAGAAACGCTGATCCACCTTTTTTTTCATTGCCCCCTACATGATTACGCTCGTTATAAGTTTTTCTCCTTTTGTAAGTTCAGGGCTCATTTGAAGGATGAAGTGGCATTGTTAAATTTTCTCCTCAGGACTTCAGATCCGATTCTTATCCAACAAATAGCGGAGTTTTTGTTCTCCATAGCTAAAATTAATATGAAACGTCGACAGATAGAAGAGTACTCTTAATTTTAGTCTCATTCTATTTTATTATTTACTCTAGCTCTGGAGAGGTAGCCAACTGTTTGTTGTTGTTTGTATTACGGTTACTTGCTGGTTGCTTTATATTTTATATGCCAATAAAGGTTTGTGAATTGTGAATTGAGACCATTTGTTGTCATTTCTCTTTGAATCCTGTAAGAGTTGGAACTATAGGCATCCTTCAAGAGGAATGAAATGTTTGAAATGAGCCATCTTTCTCCCTAAATGGCACCCCAGTGCAGTATGAGTTTGAAAACATAGCTTTTACCATTTTTCCCTTCTCCATTCATTTTTTTTTAAACTAATCTGTTTATGATTCTGTGTGGTGGTGGTAATGCTGTTGTTTTTTACATTCCCTCCCTCCTCCAAAGAATGTTTTTGAATGGCCTTGACATCTAGAAAATTACTGTTCTTCATTTTCTCCCAGCTGTAAACAATATGAATAAAAAAAAGTTCTGTTATTTACTGGTCAAATAACATTAGAAATGATGAGGGCTTTTATATGTATAAAAAGAGAGAGTTGAGAGAATTGTTCTCATTTGTTCCAGCTGAAACTTGACTGTTCACAAATTATGGAGTGAATACACATATAAAAAGCAGAAACCAAATTCTGTATAAATATTTTTGTAAAAAATATGACTCGGAATGAGATCCTATGCTCTGCTGTGCAGAGCCAGTAGAGAAAAGGTTCTGGGGTTAGAGCTGGCATAAAAGCAAAAGGCTGGCATAAAGGCTGGCATAAAGGCAAGAGGTTGGCATAAAAGCAAGTGGTGCTCCTCTTATATTTAGCGGGGGGGGAGTAACTGTCTTCACCCATGTTATAGTGGTGGTGGTGGTGGTGGTGGTGGTCTGCATTTTTTTAGATTGTGAACAGGAAGGCATTTAACTTTTATTATTATTTTTTTGGCTGTAAACCGCTTTGTGAACTTTTTGTTGAAAAGTGGCATATAAAGATTGATTGATTGATTGATTGATTGATTGAGAAATCCCTCACTCTGGTCTAAGAGCTAGTCTTTTCCTTTATGTCAATGTAGGGAGGGTGTGTCATACGCTTTGGGACTTGAACCAGAAACTTCAGGGTCTAAGGGGGCCTAGAAAGGTGAGCTACCAGGAACTGTGCATGCTTCAGCTGGGGTGTGTAGGGAACTGCAGTGGGTAACAGCAGCCTCTGTAATTTACAAAGACCCTGGAGTCAAGGTCCTCTGGTTCTCTATTTGAGTATGGCCCTACATATTCCAAAGCAGGTCTTGCCATGGAAAGTAGAAACAGAGGTCCAGATTGTTGGTGCTTTAAGATGACAGTATGTTGACCAAGAGCTGCAGTGGGCTAGGTTTCATCTACTAGTATTTTTTGTACATTGTAATTAAGCACAAATAGTTAAAAAGCACATATAAGATTTTAGTAGTATGCAAAATATATATATAAAAGTATGTTTAATTGATGCATTCCTTAATGGTTTGAAAGGCAGATGATTAAGGGCCCAGTCTTTCAGCATGAACAATATGAGTGTACCGCTTGTGCTGGTGTTGCACAAGGTGCCTTAAAGTGCCTCCAATGCCAGCAGTAAGCCATTACCACTGTGCTGGGGCAACACTGGCCATGGATGTCCCAGAGGGAGCACTGCTCACTACTCGCCAGCAGTGAGTCGGCTGCTCACTGGTGATGCGGCCTTTGTGGGTGGGACATGAGGGAGTTCTGGGGAGGGGTGGAATGGGGAACATGACCAGCGGTGACTCTCACAGCTGGTTCCCAACTTCCACGTAAGTCAATGTGGCCTTATACAGAGGCTGTCGCTTCTGTGCTGGCTAAATAGCCATTGCAGAAGCGAGGAGACCCATAGCCCACAATGCGCCCTTACCATGGTGAAAGGGGATAAATGTCCCCTTTCCCCACGGAGCCTCCCACAGCTGCCTAGCTGATGTGGGATGCAGCGGCAGCTGCCTGGTTACTGCTGCGCTCCCAGTTGGTTGGGCATCTCTGAATTGGGCTGTAAGTAACCAAAACATAAGGGCACAATCCTAACCTCAAGTTAGTCTGGCACAGTTAGGCCAGTAAAGTTTGGCTGGCACAAGCGCCACCGTAAAACGAGTTTGGACCACTCTCAGAGTCAGGGAGAATGGTGCACATCTGTGTGCTGGCCTCTCTGACTCCGAGAGTGGTCCCAACATACTTTACGGTGTCCCTTGTGCCAGCCAAACTTTGCTGGCCTAACTGTGCCAGCCTAACTCCAGGTTAGGATTGTGTCCTAAAAGGCTGGCAGTTTTTCTTTCTCCTTCTATGGGTGTTTTTGGAATTGTCACCACTATTTGTAGTGTTGGGAAAGTCTGTAGACCTTAGCAGCAACACTGAGCATTCAACACCACTAAAAATCAAACCAGACTTGATTTGCTTAAGGTGACAAATGAAATCTGTAAGAGAAATGGAAATAGGAACCAGATCTTCCACCATTCAGTCTTTCCCTGGCTCTAATTACAAGGGGATGTAATTAGAAGAGTGTCCAATGAATCCCTTGTAAACATTTGGTTTGTTTTCTCATGCAGTTGCATTAAAATGTCCCATACACACAAAAGGCAATTCTCTTATGATATTTGAAACTCCTCACTAGTCATAAGATATTTGTGGTATTTGAGAAAAAGAGGAAATTGCTAAGGATTAGCTTTATAGCACTTGAACATGTCTCTGAAGCACTACTCTGTAAAGATTGTCAAGCAAAGTCAATAAATAAATAAATAAATAGAAAGAAAGAAACCCCAATGGGATTATGGAGTTTTGCATTCTGTAGGTTATTAAATTCGTCAAGCTAAAGCAGTGAAGGATTATGGCAGCATATTTAATAATCTTAGGAAATCCTTGCATGAAGCACCTATCTCTGGTCTTCATCTTTGAAAGTACAGTAGAAATCTTTTGTAGGAAATGAAGACAATATACCTGCACTAGGAAGTCATCAAATCAGTATGCTTGCTCAGAATAACATCTTATAGTTAAGCTTTTGAATGTTGCTTGCTTTAATGTTGACAGTCATACTTGACATTTCTTTGACTGAAGGGATTCTCAGGCTATGTACAGACGGTTATTTCTATAGCAGTGGGAGCACCATCTCCCTTGTGGCTTCCATAGCACTAGAACTCATTCAGCATTTGTAGCTTGAAACTGTTACTGTACAAATCTAATAGGCAGAGGCATTTGTTTCTGATGAGCAAGAAAGGTTTATAGCCTAAGGGCACAATCCTAACTTAGCTTCCAGCAGTGACATAGCTGTGCCACTTGGGCATGCACTGCAGTTGGGAGGCAGTCATGGAGGCCTCCTCACGGTAAGGGAATGTTTGTTTCCTGACCTTGGAGCTACATTGCCCTTACCCCAGTGCTGGGGAGTTGGTTAGTATTGCAACTTAAGCCTTACTGAATGGGCTTACTTCTGAGTAAGTTAAATAACACCATTTTCAAACACCTCTGCGTAGGGAGGAAAAAAGGCCTCTTTGCCCTCCTTTCCAATTTGCACCCATTTCAATTTTTCATAATTGAAAAAATGTGTTAGACTCAAATTGCAAGCAGATTTGGGTGTACGCAATTTTATTTTTAAGGGAAACTACATGATTTTTTTTTACTTGATCATCTAACATTTTTGTAAATAACACTGTTGGGTATTTATCTCATGGTGCCATCGCTGATCATTTTTCTACAATGTTTTCTATGGGAGAAATTTGAGCAAGTGACTAATTAGCCCATTGAAATAACAGAACTCATACGTAAGTTTGGCTAGATTGTGCCCAATGTTTCATTTAAGAGCAAATGTTTTTTCTATACACTGTTTACCACATGAATTCAAGCCGTATGCCCCATGACCTGTGATATCATTTCTTTTTTGTGATTTATTATGGTTGAGTGCATAGCAAATGGAACAGCAAGTGCTAAGTACTTCAACGGGTACATTTAATAAGTCCCCATTTGTGATGTGTTAAATTTTTATTTTTTAAGTATGAGGTTCTTAGATGTTGTGAAATTCTGAACTAATAGACCATCTCAGCTACCATTTTGCCTGGTTGGTTCCAGCTAGATGCTTTGTTCAGCATCAGCCAAGGACTGTGGAGGGTCTGCCTTAACATGGAGTATATATTTCTAGCGCTGAATGACCAGCGTGGTACCAACTATCCTGCTGCAGAAGTGCTTCAGCACAAAGCCAGCATTTCAATGTGGGCTCCTTTCTAACCATCAGACTAATCCTGATAGTAACTGACTTGGAGCAGGTGGCAGGCCTCCAGTGACGAACGGAGGCCGGGGTGTGCCTATGGCTGGCGCCGAAACCGCGCCCCCAGGATGTTGCCCCGCCCCCATGCGTCACTCTGACACACCGCCCTGTGCCCGGAAACACTCCATTTCGGAGCATAATGGAGGCCAGGGAGGGCGGGAGGGCGGGCCGAAGAGCACGCAGTTTCCCTCACAGACTGCGTACAATGGCGCCCCGCCACTGCCCGGCGCCCATGGCTCGTGCCATCCCAGACTACAGGTCAGATACGCCTCTGCAGTATTTGCAGATAGCTCTGCAGGCCTCTACTGGATTTTAGTTTTGGCATGAGTCTTGAAACAGTAATTCAATTTACTGATGCACTAGATACTATTTTATGAACCAAAATCACAACTCCCATGTTCATAGGCAGTATGCTTTTTCTTGCTAGTTTTGGCACCTTTGTGATCAATGTCCTGCTTGGGAACTTTCCTGTGGCCTTTGGTTGGCCACAGTCAGTGGACAGACCGTTGTGTGAAATGGATCATTGTTCTGACTCAACATGGTACTTCTTTGATCAGATTGCAGTGTGGAAATTCTTGTGCTGAGCAAAAAAGAATATTCCTTGAATAACTGAACATACTGGGCAAGCAGGCAAATATTGGGATAATCATTAACTATATTTACTTCCTTGTATCCAAGCGAGATTGTGTAATTCCATTCATTATTATGATGCAGCAAATAGCATGAAAACAGATTCTATAGGTGTCTCATTATAGTCATCAACAGTTTTTTTTATTTTTCATTTCTTGATCAAGACCTGATTTTATTCTTATTTGTAGTTGGCCTTCAAAGTATCTACACAAAAACATGTTTTAGAAATTAAGATGGTATTGTGTCTTCCAGCTTCAATCCAGACTGTTCTGACACTTTTAAGGGTCACTAGTTTTTTTTTGTTGAACCTACTCAAACTTACTTTAAAGCATGTGAATTACAGTACATGCTGTAAATTATAGTCCATTTAGTTAAAGTCATAGACAGGTCGCACTGCAAAGAGCTGCTTAGGCCACAAGGAAACCTGAACAAAGAGAATGCTGTGCCCCAAATATTGGTCTTCCCCTTAACTTTTCAGATTGAGTATGTAATATATAATCGATTGGCCTAGTTATTTGTTAAAAAAAATACCCTAGCTGTTTCTCCAAAATTGAAGTGCTCAAGATAGCTAAGAAGAAGCCAAAACAAGAATAACAATTTAAAAAATATATGAAAAAATCTCAACCCTATTTTCTTGGCTTGCTGCTGCCTTCCCTTCACTTAAAGGTTAGCACTTTGCTGGGGGGGGGAGGGGATCGGGGAGTTGGCAGTGCTTGCAGTGGTGGGAGCATTGCGTTTGAGCGTTTATGAGTGACTTGAATGTTCAGAAAGGTTCAAACTTTTGTGAGTACTCACTTGGAGCACGTGCAAAAGCTGAACCCTGTTTCAAGCTGAAGATGGAGAAGATCTGTTTCAAGCCACAGGTGGCACCAGAGAGGTCTAGGCAGATGGATTGGGTACCCATCCACTACTACTATGTATAAGTGGAGCTGTTACTGAATCATAAACAGGAAAGTAAAATAAGGCTGCAATTCTAAGCATGCTTATTTGAAAGTTCAAAGGATCGATATAACTTCCTTCAGAGAAAATATGCCTAGGATGGGATCATCAAGGTAAAATATATAGTCATTTCTCTTTTCAGAAGTCAGATGTTCTTGCCGCACCTTTGCTCCAAAGTGCACTTTGTCCTTTGCGTTTTCCACCTATGTGGAGTATGTATGTATGTATGTACTAACATACACTGTGTATGTTTCTTTACTGAATTGAACACTGTTTCTTAAAGCCTTTCTTAATGGAACTTGTGGAAATAGGCCTGGCGTCAGGAAGTCCAAGAACCTCTTGATTCGAGCTTGAGACAAAAGCTCCTTGCTTAGTATGGACTGGGCATGTTCAGCAGAGCTCTGCCCAGGTGTGGAAGTGATGGGTGGGTAGTACAACACTGGCCCTTGCAATAGGGTGCCAGTGTGCAGCCTCTGATATACATATTGGGGGCCTGGCCAATCTTCTTGTAGCCTTTCCTGCACCAGTCTCTCCAGTATCCTGCTCATGCCACTGGCCCAAGTGAGTTGTATTGAAGCCCAGGCTCTTCGAATCTAGGTTCAGCTGCTTGTGACTCCATCACTTAGTGAAAGTGGGCAGTCAGTTTTACAGTGAAATGGCAGAAATGGAGCATCGTTTTGTCCTGGCTGAGTTATCACCTGTGCCATATCACTTTCCCCAAGGAATCCTGCTTGGGTTTTTCCTCCTCCTGTTGGCAATGAATTCCCCTTTCTCCTTATTTCCCTTTCAGCCAGGAGCTGCTGACTGTGCTTGCGCTTAAGGCCCAGATTGAACAAGAGAGGGCATTTTTAGGGTTTTCCTTTTTTAATCCAGCAGTGCTTCCTTCACAGGCTGCTTTGGCAAGGAAAATCTCTGCCTGTTCCCACTTCTTCTTGGCTCAGCCAGGCGCAGCTGCGCTCATCCGTGCTGTTGAGAAGGCAGTGGCTTCCTCTCCTGACAGCTGAGTATCAGTTGCCAATGCAGCAGCTGCAAGGGGAGGGGGCAGGCAGGATGAACTGTGCAAATAGCCTTGCCTTCCAAAGAAAAGCAACCAGGGAAGGCCATTCACTGTCTGCTCTGCTTAGGAGCCTCCAGAGGCATCTGGCTGGCCACTGCTGAAAACAAAATGCTGGACTGGATGGACCTTGGTGTGATTTTCTTTGGTTGCATAAGAACAACCAAACTCAGTCACCACTCCCTTGCCCCAGATGGAGTGGAGATACATTTTTTTTCCTTTTGAGATTTGCTATCCAATCCAATGCTGGGCTTACAGTGACATATCTTATTTTCTGTCACTGTAAGCTCCATTCCAGCAGAACAAAAGTTGCACCACCACCATACACTTTGGAGCTGGATGGAGGCTCCACCTGCGTGCCAGCGGCTGCTGGAGCAAGTAAGGTGGTGGTGGGGAGTTCAGGGTGGAGGGATCAGGGTGGGGACCAGGCCACACCGGAGGGGGGAGAGGGGAGGACTTTGGTGGCAGCAGCACATGCCAAGACACTATCCCCCTTTTCCCACCCTGATGTCCCTGAGGCTCCTTTAACTTATGCCAGCTATTTAGCTGACGTAGGTCCAAGGAAACCCATTGGTTGCCAGGCAGCCTGCAGGAAGGGAAGTAAAAAGATTTTTACTCACCTGTCCTAGCATGCACTGTGCACTCTGCCAGTAGCATGCATGCTATGGGCTGACAAGGATAGGATTGGGCTATTATTTCTGGAGCTTTTGCCCTGCATGAAGATGCTAAGCAGGATCAGCCTTGGAAGGGAGACCAGAAATTGCTGACAGAGCTTGCGGAGGAGTGTGGGATGTGGAGGAGTCAGCAGGCCGTCTTGAAAAAGTGGCCAAGGTGTAATCTGTGGCTGCCTGTGAAGGCTCAGAAGGTGTAAGAGTGCAGCCAGGGGGGTGATCGCACACTGAAAGGGAAACCTGTGGAAAAATTGAAGATTCTATGAATTGTAAATAGAACAATAGTTGTAAAAACCTCATTTGAAAAAATGGGGTTTATGAATAGCCTGCCAATGTAAACTGGTATCTTGAGAAAAACTTGAGAAAGGCGGTATAAAAATACCTAAACAAATACACAAATAAATAATAAATTCCACCCATACATCTCTGTAGGCAAAAATTGGGTTTCTTTCCAGATTCCCTCCAAATAATTTTCCCTTTACAAAAAATAATTTTACCCAAAATTTGTTAACCTCTCCTCCCACTATCACTATTCCACCCTGTAATTTGCCCCTTTGCTTTCCGTCAAAACCATGACGTTCTGATAACATCCAAACTCATACTCTGGGTGTTACTTTTTTTTAATGCTTGACCACAGCATTGGATGTTAAGAGATATACCACCTCTGAACATTGTGATTTCTAGTCACAATGTTAACCATTTGTTAATCCTTTTGAAAGCTCTTTGTGGATATGCAGCAATGAATTCCATAAGTAAGAAGAAGAATATGTGCGTTATTGCTTTGTGACGCTGCTTAACTTTGTTTTTCCTTGGCAAATTTGGAAAGTCTAGGTGGTTTGGTGAGTATAGGAGCAATTCAAAATATGGCATACCAACTATGGGAGGAAGGGAGTAGTGAATGAATGAATGGCCCCTGACAGTAAAATGGCACCACAATCCTTTTCCTTTTTCCATCCTCATAAAAAAGTAAGGAAGAGGGAGAAATTTAAAATCAGAAAGAACTGGAGATGTTATTTTGGTTTGTTTGTTTGTTTGTTTGTTTGTTTGTTTGTTTGTTAAAAAGAGGGAGTATACCATTTATTACTCTGTTTCAGTCACCGAAATATCGTGGGCCAGTATGGCTAAAAGTACTGACAATAGATGTTATGAGCCAATTTAAGTATAGCGTCTGATAGGATGGGCTTGCATGGACAATACTTAGATGCTGTAGTTAAGAGGAACCAGGGAAAAGTTATAATAAAGCAATGTGGAACTTGTGGAACTAATTTTGGAAAATTAGGTGAGGAAAAATGTGATATCTCTTGTAAAAAAGATTCAGCTGTACACATCACATTTTCATAATTAAAACATGTGAAAAATAACAGGTACTTTTTCAATGTTATTTTTGAAGTCCTGGTTATTGCATTGTATAATTGAAGGCAGAAGAAATACCTGATTGAGAAAAAAAATTATGAGGACATGCAGGTCACAAAAGTGGTTTCCCTATTATGTCCCTTGATATATAGACTTACCTCTTATTATTAATATGGCTTTCCCTTTTTGGTCCCAAAAGTATCATTATTCCAATTCCCCGGCCAAATGCATTTGTTACACAGTAATTCTAAATGTGCCTCTTTTTCAGTAGCAGCTGCCTTGTACAGTATGTATCTGCAATGTATTTTTCAGACTGAATGGTTAGAAGACAGAGAGAAGGAAAATGGAGTTAGGGCCTAATCAGATGAGCTTCTAAACATGCGAGGAGGACTGGTGGGTGCTGGGTTATTCGTTTTTAAAATAGTGGCCTGAGAGAAGTGGAAAACAGTGGTGGGGAGGTTGGGGGCTTTAGAACTTTGCCCCCATTGCAGTTTTATTCCTGACTGCATGTGAAACCATGATGGGAGCAAAGATTTAAAGCCTCCAAGTCTCTGCTGCTGCTGCAGTTCTATTGTTTTGTGCCCACCATCACTCTCAGACCATTGTTTAAAAAAAAAATGGCCATATTGCATGGATAGAGGGATGTCTGACTAGAATGAGCACATGCAAAGCTAGACCATGTATAATGTGGAATGAAATATTAAAAAGAAACACAGGCAGATGTTAGAATTTTGAGGTGACCAGTCCCCACAAATTGCCCCCTTTAGAAGGAGCCAACCACACAGGCTGCCGTGCATTCGAAGACCTCGGGACAGAAAATGGCAGGTTCATCATTAAAAAATGCTTTGAGGTTGCTATCTTCACACTCTTCTACCATAACATATCACCGCTCTAAGCACCTCCCTGTCATCATAAAAGAAATAAAATCCTTTTCAGTGACCTTGAAAAGGAAAAAGAATACTCATGATGACCCAATCCTAACAAGGGCATACACCAAGGGCAATATTGCTGACACAGGTCCAAATTGACCTGACGGGTCTGCTGGACAAATTTCCCCCTACCCTGAGGAGACCTCCAGCAGCAAAAATCACCTCTGGGATGTAGCATAGCCCACACTGTTGCTACTGCATCATTGCATGGGGATTTATGTTGGATTGGACCGCACATGTCTTTATATTAGTACTTGATCAGCAGTAACTCAGGGCACAATCCTAACCTGGAGTGTTGCAAGCATGCTGTAAAGCCCTTTGGGCCACTCTTGGAGTCAGGAAGGATGGTGGACATTCCTATGCTATCCTCTCTGACTCCGAGAGATGTGCGAATGCTGTTTACGGCACATTTGCAACATTCCTGGGCCCGCACAAGGGACTTACGCCAGCCTAGCTCCAGGTCAGGATTGCGTCCTGAAGCTCTATTTAGGACCAGAAAACAGACTTAAATATTTTTTGAAAGTTTTTCAACTACCATCCACTGACTCTTTCATGTGTTGTGTTCTGGTAAACAATTAGGGACGGAATCTGTAGTTGTTGAAACAAATGCATTCTTTATGACCAACGGTTTAGAAGAAACATACTGACTGACTTCCATGTGTCCCCTCAAGTCAGTTCCGCTCTGTTTGTCCCATGGAGGCTTTTGGCCAGCAAAATGTGTGGACCTCTGGCAGAATGTACTTGGCGCCTGTTGCAAACACAAGACTGCTAGCGCACGGAAACGGCTGGATCTCTACCTTCTTGCCAGAGCAGGTTAAACCACACAGGGGGTGGGGGTGGAATGGGAGGGGTGGGATGGAGTGGGGGTGGGGGTGGGGGAAGCAGGAAGCGGTGGAGAAGAGGGCAGATTGGGCCCAGGAAGGGGTGGGTTCACTGGTAGCAATGCCCACTGAATCCTAAATCCCTTCCCGGGCTTGATCTGCCTTCATGGTTCAATGTGGACTTGCGCCAGCTATAGAACTGGCAGGAGTCCAAACTGACCTATGGCAACCGCTGGAGTTTACCCAAGGAGGCTTCAACATGCTGAAACTCCCTCATGGGATACAGTGGAAGCTGCACTGGCGTCACTGCATAACTGTGCAGGAAGTTACGACCGTGTTGCTGATCACCATTCTCTGTGGCAGATAGATGTACATACCTTTTAATCTTTTCCTTTGCCATTGGATTCCTTGGACTCTTTCACATGACCATTCTTTCAGTTTATATTTTCATCTATGCTGACATTCTTTGTTAGCTGCTTTCATTTTCCTTCGGTGCTTTGGATGCTGATTTTATCGTTGAACTGCCACATCTCAAAAGCCATAGGAACGGAGGGCAGAATGAAAGCATTGTGTCCTTTCTCTTTTATTAAATTGCTTTTAGAATAGTGTGGACAAAGCTGCAAGAAGAATGGAACTAGAATGCTAAAAAAATTGTGAACTAAGCCTTCCGGGTAAATTTTTTGGATTTTAACAAATAATCCCAGTGTCAGAATTTTTCTGAAATAAATTGCAGTGCAACTTTTCTAAGGAGAAAAATAACAGATGGTTTAAAAATTATTTGTCAAGTGAACATAATCAGCAACAGGTACGTATATAAGAGGTGAAGTAATTCTTGGCATCTTTGATTGATACTGTATCTGAAAAGTTAGGGGGAATACATTAATATCTAGGAACGCAACCCAAAGTATTTTATGATTGTCCCGTCTGCAAGTGCATGGACAAGCAATAGGAACATGCCCTCCACCTGTAAGATCCCGTTATATGGCAGGTAACCAGGGAATAGTCTGCACATTAAAATGAAATCTGCACATTGAATCTGGCAGAAAACAGCTGGTGTAGAAATTAGCATGTGAATCAGAGCAATCTGGGAAAAGTACTTCAATTCACATTAAACTTTTTTGTATGTTTTCTGGGTAGAATGGCTCTGATCATTGCACATTTTCATACAGGTGTAAATGGGATTTGTTCTTAACCCCCTGTTTAATGGCATGACTCTCTGCAAACAGCCCCCCCTGCTTTTCTTCCATCATGGAAAGAAAGGGATTTAGGGATGCATGAGCATCATTTTGCTGCCTCTAAATTGAGTGCTGATTTGCATGTCTTCCAAGCAAACACCTACAAATCCATGTGAGTTTGCGCGTGATTGGTGTGATCACTTACAAAGTTATCAAAAACACTCTTCTCTGTTGTCAGAAGGGAGGCTTATTATATCCTGATCAGGACAGTGGAGTGCAGGGAGGGAGATACTACCTCTTTCCTCTTACAGGATAAAATAGCCGCTTTAGGGGAGATTTTCAGGTAAAGAATGGCATGAGAGAAAGAGCTAATCTCTCCCTCCCTGCATGCCAAGGCCCTGATTGCGATCAGCTCCACTCTTCCAGCTGTTTTTAACAACAAAAACAATGCTTCCAGTGATGTTAAGTAGCCAATCTAGTTTGCCTCTGAAACTTCCCTCTCCCCTGCAAATGCTGAACAGCACTATTAAGCCTCCTATTAGGAGTGGGTGATCAAATGTAACATTTTACTGCGGATCCCCATTTGTATTGTCTAATACTGAACTCAAAATGAATATGCACACAGAATGTGTTCTTCACACTGAAGACAGATCTCATTATTCACTTTCTTTCTTTCTTTTAACCTTGGGTACACTATTAGATGTACTACCCAGGCTATGTTATGTCAAGAGTGCAGCCCCACTGATAACTTACACATATGTGTTGACTTATGGAAGCAATTATGTGTGGAGCCACACATTGCAGGACATATGGCGCTACTACTAAAAATAGCATCCCGATGTCAGTTCTGTTCCTTTTATAATGGATAGTTGTCATGCTATCACATTTAGCATTTCCTCACCCTCCACTGCATATCATTGGTTGCTACTGGCAAGATATCATTATCATGTCATAATGGAGAGGATAGGAAAGAACTTAATACTCAGATGTTGTTTTCAGGTCTTGTGAACAGTACCATTACACTTCACAAGAGGCTTTTATTTAAGGTTTTCAGTGTCAAGTCCTTGAATATAGTGGATTCCAACCATTTTCATTATAATTTGTATAGACATAAAAGTCTAAATTCAACCATCATGACAAAAGGAAGATGCATTAGCAGTTAAGTTGAACACAAAGCACGGGGAAAGCACATTCTGGAAAGAAAGGACAAAAATCAACAGCCAAATGTGAAACCCACAAGTACAAGTGGCAAAGGATCAAAGGTGATGGGGAGTGTGGGAGGAAGGTGCTGCTGATGCTCCCAGACAGTCAACGATGGAAAAATCCCATTTAAACCAAGCACCTGCTGCTTATGATTAGAACTTCAAAATCACTAACCTAAGTCAGTTAAAGCACTTTACTCAACAGTTAAAGGGAATAAAAAAGGAACTAGTCCAAAGCATCAGGAGGTGGAAAAGTCAGAGAGAATGGGGAATTGCTTTAATGAAACTGATCTGTGCACATTTGAGATGGAATATTGCTTATGCATGGCTGGTTCCAATCTGATTCTAATTTATGCTCTCAAACTTTTTAGTTGTCTTCTTGGATGCAAAGTCCTCTCCCTCTCTAGTAAGGGGGGATAAGCAAAGGGGTTTTTGGATAACTTCCTAGCTTTATACTTCATTCCACTTCATGGGTGTGTCTGGTTCTTACATTTCACTTTTTCAATCTTCCTGTAGCGTTATGGGT
The DNA here is from genome assembly GCA_029204185.1 of Lerista edwardsae. NCBI lineage: Eukaryota > Metazoa > Chordata > Lepidosauria > Squamata > Scincidae > Lerista > Lerista edwardsae. Next base: position 8,586,999 of record JAJKFI010000032.1, read on the forward strand.
GAAGAAAGATGATTTCTGACTCTTTTGCCCATCAGAGAATAGAACGAAATCCCTGCTGGAGGCTGGCAAATGTTTACAGCTGCAAGAACTGAAGACGTAGGGCCAGTCTGTTTTGCTAACACACACATAGCCATACAACTCTGAGCAAAGGCTGCCTAGTTAGAGGCTCATATTGCTTTGATATTTCCCTGCTTAGATGAGCTGAATATCACATGACAGGGATTGGCAACAGACAATGGAAAGCCAAAGCAATTGCTTGCCCTTCATACTGAGTTGGTATTGATCAAATTGTCAGCTCTAAATTCACATGAATGGGGTCCAAATGTGGAATTTGCCCTTCCTTTATTCCCATCCAGATCCAAATGCTTAGTGTTATTTTAAGAATTTAAAATTAAAATGAAACAGATGATTACTTGGAAAAAGAGTCAGCAAGAGAAACTCAACAGCCTGACAGATGAGCAGTCCACTTCTGTAATGGTGATTCAGTTGCCAAAGTGTTGCAAAGACAGGATTGCACCATGGCAGGTAAGGAGGCCCTGGGATCTAGACCAGCAGGCCCCAGACTCTGGCCCACAGGCAATGACTTTTGGAGGCTGAAGGAGGGTCTTAACAGAGCTTCCCCAGTGGAATAGTACGTGCCTGTCACATCGAGGAAGCATTGGGCAGTGCAATCCTATGGACTGCGCAGTGTCAACGCAACAGGGTTGTGTCAACGCTGCACGCTTAGTGCCAACGCTAAGGCCCATGCAGCTGGCCAGCACAAGGGAGGTGCCATGACAGGGCGGCTAAGGGATTGGTGGTGGAGGGCAGGAGGAGGGCGGGACATGGGCGGGTCCAGGATTCAGCCATAAGGTCGAATCCTAGACCTGTTTGGGAGGCCGCGCAGCCCTGATTCGGGCCATGCTGTCTCCTTGGATCTGCGCTTGCTATTTAGCGGGGACAGATCTGAGGAGCACATAGGGGAGGCTGGAGCTTCCTCTGCGGTAAGGGAGCAGTCATACTTTACCGCCTGTGTGTTCTTGAGATGCACAAGCATTGCTCTTGAGAAATACCAGCATATATTTTCAGATCTATATGTGATCATCTCAGACAGAAAATAGCATGTAAGGAAAATCCAGAAGGCATTTCACTGTTTTTGTGCAATATTTGAGAATGACATTGTAATTCAGAAAACTGTCCAACTCACACACTGAAAGAAAAGTGCAGACAGGGGTAAATCCACAAGAAAAAAAGTCTTATACTTATTTGCATCAAACATTCCATTTACTATATAAAATAAGAAAGCACTTCTCTGTATTTTAATGACATTTCACCTTTCTTAATCGCCACATGAATGATCTCAGAGAAGATGGAATATAAATGTACAAAATTAAAAAGCCCTCCAAAATCATTCCATATGCGCAACACATTTTGAGGAAAAATCCTCTTCATCAGAGGAAAAATAAAGAGTAGTAGTAGTTTGGCAGTGAGCTACACCTAGGTGCATATGAAGAAAAAAGCCAGGATTAATTCAAATGTTTCCATGTACTCTTTGGGACAGTGTCATGAACCTTCAAACAAAGATTCAATTCATTCATTGCCAAAGTAGAATGAAGGCCTCTGGTCTATCTCAAAGAACCCAAAAATAAAATAAAAAATTAAAAGGAAATTATCAGCCCAATCCTATCCAGGGTTTATGGTGGCAGATCTCAGCAGCTCCCTGATGCCCTGATGGAGCAAGCAGGTTCACAGTAGAGGCAGTTCAGGGGATGATTGTGGGTAGATAAGGGCAAAGGGTGAGCTGGGCAGAGGCAATTCTGAAGTAGGTGGGGACATCTCAACAGCAGCAGTGCACTCAGTGTACCCACCCCAGCCACTGCTCAGACCAACATCAGCAAAATAGCTGGCATAGATCTGAGGAGACACATTGGAGGCTAGGCAGCCTAAAAAGGTAAAGGTTTCCCCACCTTTCCCCAACTAGAATGGTCTAGTTGTGACCGACTGTAGGGGGCGGTGCTCCTCTCCATTTCTAAGCCTGTAGTGCTGGCGTTTGTCTGAGGACAAGCTTCCTTGGTCATGTAGCCAGCAGGACGATACACCATAGCACACGGAACGCCGTTACCTTTCCACCAAAGTGGTACCTATTTATCTACTTGCATTTTTATGTGATTTTGAACTGCTAAGTTGGCAGGAGCTGGGACAAGTAACAGGAGCTCACTCCGTTGCATGGTATCAAACTCCCAACCTTCTGGTCAGAAAGCCCAGCAGCAGCGGGTTAACCCACAGCGCCACTACGTCCTTTTTAAGCAGCCTACAGGGAGATAAGAAAAAGCTTTACTACCTCTCCTGTGCTGTCTGGCTGCCACCACCCCCACCCCCAGCATGCTGCACATAGTCTGTCAGCAGCACTGTATGCTGTGGGTTGGCAGAGGATTAGGCCCTCTAAAAGGTAATTACTTTGTATCTGTAAGGTAGGGCATAATAGAATTAGTCTGACTGGTCAGAAAAATAGAATGACTACTATGGGTTGTACGATGCAAATAAAATTTGTCACAACTATGTAGCTTCATTTACATTGATTTCCACAACACTTATAGTCCAAGCCTCTTAGGGTCTTATACTGCCAGAATAAATGTTTTGGCAGCATAAAGCCATTTTTCGCTGTCACAAGAAGGGATAACCACTGAACTCCCAGGTCCACACACCAGTGAACCAGGGAAAACGACCAGCATTTTAACATACAGGCTCCCCAATCCAATACTGCCCTACTGCCAGTGCTGTGACTGCAGCACTTGTGTTGAGTGTCACCCAGGGAGTAAGCGGTACTGACAGGGTGGCCTGTGCTGCCCTGTCAATGCTGCAGTTGCAGCCAAGCCACTGGTGGAGAGCAGGTAAGTGCTGGCAGGGACCAGGTAAGTGCCAGGTAAGGTGCAGGGGCATGGGGAGGGTGGCAGAAGGGCATGGGGGAGGTGTTCATGGACAGAAGGAGAGTGGAGAAAGAGTGGAACAGGGGTGGGACAGGCATGGGGAGGAGTGGGACCAGTGGAGGCCTCCTCTGCCAAATCCTCTCTCTCCTCTCAGGCTTGAAAGCCCAACCTGGGGCTACTCGAGTCTGCACCAGCTAAGTAACTGACACAGGCTTGAGAAGCCTGTCCCATCCCTTGGTGATGGCCATGGGCTGGAGGTTCTTTCAGATCAGAGGAAGAAGCAAGTCTAGCCCAAGGCTGGCATAAAAGAGCTTTATTGGACTATTCTAAAACATAAGAAGATTAACTTACAAGAGTGCCTCTAGGCTTCCAGAGGCATCTCCAGGCACAGACTTAACACTGGTTTCAGACATAAGGCTTTGCATACAGGCATCTTTAGGCACGGAACTTTAACCATCATTGGACAGCATTTCAGGCAACTCTACAGATGAAGTCTGAGAGCATGGCAAGGTGACCACTTTAAACAATGCAGCCTTCAGCGTTGATCACAAGGCTTGAGAGAGAGCCAGGCTCAAGAGGGAACAAGACAGAGGCTTTTATAGACTAGGTGCTTGCTTATCAGGAAATCAGTGCTAATTGGCAAAAACAAGCTATTTGACAGCACAGTGATATATGACAAACTACTGCCTGGGCCATCTAGTTAAGAGACCTTTCTTCCCAACAAGTGGCAGATGTTCCCTTCATTAGAAGTTCTCTTGCTATGCACCTGTGACAGACACTGTGCCAAAGATAACGGGACAGATACATACCAACAAGGAGGTCAACAGGAGATGTTCCCCTCATTAGGGTGGAGGGTACCTAGCTTAATTGGTACACATAAAACATAAACATAATTTGGGGCTTTGAAGTAGACATCTTATTGCCTCATTCTCATAACATCAACCAGCTAAAGTCTTTGTTCTGAGTCCAACTTCTCTTGCTTCTCAGGGGAACTGCTCAGCGGGCACACAGGCAGCTCCCCACTTCTGAGACACACACAGAAGATTGCTGTGAAACAATGGCTAGATCTTAACATAAAATGGGAGGCAGTCGCTAGGCCTAACACCGGTCCCATTGAGCAGTCTTGGGCATAAGAGGACGAATGTCCCTTTATTCCAAGGAGACCTCCAGCCTACTTAATTCTGGCACAGGGTGCAGTTTAGGATTGGGCCCTTAATTTTGTGTGTTTGTGTGCATGTGTAAGTGTGGAACTAATCTGAGCAAGCCGGCATCTCTTGTTTGGGGAATGGCTGGTACATGTCCCTGTCTTTGCTTTTGTACTCTTTCATCTCAAAAATCTCTCATAAAAACTCCTGGACTGTTTAGCCTTTTAAAAAGAAAGAGCCTTTTAATCCTCTTGGGAACTCATGTAGCTAAATGATGCTTCCACTGTCTTATCTGTCTTTATATCTTATGTTTTAATGTGTTTTATGTGTCTTAACTTTATGGTTTTCTTCGGCGCCTGGGATGTTATGGCAGAGAGGCGCCAAATAAACAAAATTTATTATGATGATGTGGAGTTCAAGCACTAGCAAAGACTTAGAGACAATTTTGTACTATAACTATGTTTATCTGAATGGCTGCTCTATGAAACCTTGGTGATAAAGTAGAATTTGGAGCACATATCTCAGCAATTTGCCAAAGAAATAAACACACACATATTGATATGCAAGACTTCACATTATAGGAGAATAAATGTTTCATTTTTATTTGTAGAAAATGTTGAAATTCTGGTACTTTCTCCAGAAAATTATTCTAAAACCTTAATATAAGATTAGTTTTTCAAGACATAGTCTGGTGAATAGATTAAGTGATTGAAAGGCAGGATTCTTAGGTTCAGTTCATACCACTGATTTGGATCATAGTGTGAAATAGATCAGGTGTGGGCTCAATGCACCTGCCCAAAAGCAATTTATTTTTCCTTATGCATAAGCCATAGATTGTAAAATCTGGACTGTGAATTGCTCCCTACCAAGAATGGTCCATGTTTCTGAGATTAAGAACTCAATGCTTAAGTCTTCATTTGCGTGAGGTGCACCATATCTTGACACATATTCACTCAGCATCTGAAAGGATCAGAGATATGCATCAAAAGTCACATATTCTGGTGTCTTGCAGGCAACACTGCAGAAAAGAGCAAAAGTGAGTGTAGTGCTGATCCTATACTCGGCACAAATAATTTGCAATATCAATTGGAGATAATTGCTAGAGATGGGGAAACTTTCCCCTGCTCACCTTTGATTGTTGTTGATAGTTGGCTGATCTAATTTTTTCCATTATTTACTATACCCCACTTGCTTTTACATTGCTCAAGGTTTATTTGGTTTATTTCTGTACTAAGGTTTTCTTAAAGCCTCAACACCAGTAATGGCATAAGCATGCAAGGCCTAAGTGCTTCATTTCACTGAAGTACTTTTTTTAACTAGAAGGAAGGACTTTTTTTTTAAAGTGTGTGTGTGTGTGTGTGTGTGTGTGTGACATTCCCTCCCCCCTTGAAAATCCAGAAGCCCAAATGTCTATGACAGCGCAATCCTATATTCCCTTTAGCGCCAGCGCTGTGCTCTTGTGCCGGCCGAACGCTATCGGAAACATGCCATAAAGCGTGTCCGCGTTGGCACTATGGCACTCGGCCAGCACAAGCGACAGCAACAGAGACAGCGTTCGGGCACTGGTGTGACAGTTGCCAGCACTGGCTGTGCACCAGTCAAGTGCCGGCGTTGCTCGGTTGGTGCAGAGCCTCCGCAAGGGCGTTCTAGAGGTGTTCCAGGGGCGTAACTGGGGGCGCAGTGGGCGGAGGCGGCGGTTATGACGCAGGATGGCCGTAGTGCCATATCCCAATGCCGGTTCCTGGCCATGGCGGCCCCAATTCGGGCCGCTCCCGTGCACGTTCCTCTGCGCCTGCTGTTTGACGGCACAGATGCAAACAGGCCCATAGGGGTGACTGGGACTTACGCGGGTGCAAGGGGGTCCCCTTGTCCTGCACATTGCTGCTGCTGCCTCTGAATGGGCCTTTGGATATGGTCCTGCTATGTCGGCCTTACTAGGCCAGCATAAGGTAGGATTGCGCTCTATTTGAGCTTTTTCAATGGCACTGGTCCTATTGTTGGACTTGTATAAGTTTAATCACTACTGCAGTGGTTCTCAAACATTTTAGCACTCGGACCCACTTTTTAGAAATGACCTACTGTCACTGTCCTGGGCCCACTTAAAGTGATATAATGGCTGGAAGTGACACCAGCACCTGCTGCTTTCCTGAGAATGCAACAATCAGTCGGGTTATTTCTCATCCATTTTCCAAAAGCAAAGTGAATAAGGAAAGAAAAAAGCCTATTTACGATCTTGACACAAGCAAAACAACCACAGCCCTCAGCCTTTCCAGTGTCCCATCTTCCCATATTTTCAATAATGTCTGCCCTAGGTGCTACACAACCCACCTGAAATTAGCTCGCGACCTTCCTAGTGGGTCCCAACCCACAGTTTGAGAAACACTGCACTGCTGAGTATGAAGAAGAAAAGTACACTTGGGTAATACTCTGATCTAAGTAGAGATTTCAAGACTGGATGTTAGAAGAATGGTCTATTCAATTAAGATCTGAGGATGTTGTGCCTGGGGTCTGTGAACAGATACATTTCCCTTCTTTTACCAAATCTGATTCATAATTAGTGTACAAAATGTCCTTCTGGAACTGCTGCTGGAAATAATGGGCTTACACTTGTAAACACAGAAACCCACAAAATTGTTTCCACAGCCACATAGCTAGAACTGAGCAGCTTTGTTAGTGGTCTTAGTTTGGCAAATTCCCTGACTGGTTTGAATATTGTGCGGCAATTGACAAAAAGATGGGGTATCTGTATAGTGTTCATAAACCCAGAAATGTTCAGTGAGCAAATTTAGAAGAGGAATATGAGCATTTCAATAAATGATCACTAAGGACTGCTTCTCATTTTACAATGTAAACACACAAGAACACTCTTATGTAGAGGAATTAAGGCATGCAGCTGAAGTACCCATGCTATAGACATAATCAATATAGTTTGGAGATAATGTGTGCATTGATAATTTGAATGAGAAAGTTTGTTTTCTAAACTCTCACAGCACAATCCTAGAGGGGGCGGAAGAGTGCCAATGCAACGTTGTTGTGTTGGCGCTCCGCCATTAGCGCCAACAGGGAGTGCCTAGCAGCACCCCCGTGTTGGCGCTAAAGCAACAGGACCGGCGCTGCTGGCTGCACTGGTCCTGTTGCGCCTGTGCAGCGCTTCCCTCACATCGGCCAAAGCTGGCTGGCGCAAAGGATTCTCTGTCCCATATAGGGACAGGGCTTGGTGGGGGAGAGGCGGGACTTGGGCAGGCCCTGGGCGGGCATGGGAGGTGGCTGTATGGCCACCTCCTAAGCCCGTCAGCGAGGCCATGCGGTCCCGATTCGGGCCGTGCGGTCTTGGATCTGCACCCTCTCTTTAGTGGGTGCAGATCCGAGGAGCACATAGGGGAGGCTGGAGCCTCCCCTATGGTAAGTGAGCGAACGCTCCCTTGCTGCGGGGGGGCTCCAGCCTCTCCTAAGCAGCATTGGATATTGCGCTGGCCCGTCAGCCTCGCCAGTCCAGTGCTGCTTAGGATTGCGCCCTCTCTCAGGGAAACAAGTCTCATCAACGATATTTATATACTGCTTTTCAACAAGAGGTTCACAAAGCAGTTTATAGGCAAATAATAATAATAAAGTTAAATGGCTCCCTATCTCCAAAGGGCTTACAATCTAAACAATGCAAAACACCACCAGTAGCAGCCACTAAAATGACACTGTGGTGGGGTGAATAGGGACAGTTACTCTCCCCTGCTAAATATAAGAGGAACACCATTTGAAAAAGTGCCTCTTGCCCAGGTAGCAGGGGTAGCAGTTAGCCCAGTCATCAGAAGGCTTTTATTTGTGTGCCCCTAGAAAATGGTGTAGGTCTGCACCCTCCGTAAATTGTAGTTGGCTTTATTGAACAGGATGACCAGATATTATAACCACAACGGACCCCAGATATTATAACCACAGCACCCCAAAATGTAGGACATTACAAAATAAAAGCTAAAAAACATCCATATATATCCACTCCTGGACCCAGACCTCCGTGTTGGACTGTGCGGCCTGATATGGTGGACTTCAAATGTGTGTCTGCTAAGTAGCTGGTACAAACTTGAGTAGACCCATCGGTGGGTCTCTGGGTTTACCTGGGGGAGGGGACAAAATCCCTTTCACCCGAGTTGCCTCTGGCGGCTGCCTGACTTCTGTAGGTTGCAGTGAACCACCAATTAGAGTGTATCATCTTACTTACAAGAAGCAAGTGTGCAATTGGCCAGGATTGTTTCCTTTATGTTATTGTTATTATTTTTTTGTAGTTTCATCTATTCTGGAATATAGAAGCCAGCTGTCCCTATTTACCCCACCATAGCAACTTTTCTAGTAGCTGTTTGCTAGTGTTTCTTTTGCATCTTTTATTAGATTATTAACCCTTTCAGGTCAGTGAAACATTTATTTTGCTATGTAAACTGCTTTGTGAATAGTGTTGGAAAGTTGTATATACATATTATTAAAGCTAATAATAATAGAAGGATCCATACGCAAATAGCATTTTTTAAATAGTTGAGCTATGATACTGCTAATAGATGCAGAAACAAATAGCGTACTCTCGTATGTAATTTCCGTTTCAGACATTTAGATATCATAAGAAAGCTTCCATAGTCTCTCCCATTGCTTGCAGTAATATCAAAAACTTCTGTGAGCTTATCTGCCTGACAAGATATTTGTGAAGATTTATTGGAATTACCAATGCATGCTATTCTGAGCTCACAGAATATTAGAGTTGGGCGGGATCTTGAAGATAATGTAATTCAGGGCGCAAACCTAATCTGGAGTTAGGATGGCACAGTTAGGCCAGCAGTTTGGCTGGCACAAGGGCCACTGTAAAGTTTGTTTGGACCACTCTCAGGGAAGATGGTGCATGTCTGTGTGCTGGCCTCTCCGAGAGTGGTCCAAACATACTTTACAGTGTCCCTTGTGCCGGCCAATCTTTGCTGGCCTAACTGTGATGGTCTAATTCCAGGTTAGGATTGCGACCTTAATAGAGGGAGGTTCTTTTCCCTCTCTCACAGTATCAGAACTAGGGGACATCCACTCAAATTGAGTGTTGGGAGAGTGAGAACAGATAAAAGGAAATACTTCTTTACCCAGCGGTTAATTAATCTGTGAAATTCCTTGTCACAGGAGGTGGTAATGGCATCCGGCCTAGATGCCTTTAAAAGGGGACTGGACAGATTTCTGGAGGAAAAGTCCATCACAGGCTATTGGCCATGATGGTTGGTGCAACCTCTTTACTTTAGAGGTAGGCTACCTTGGAGTGCCGGATGCAGGGGAGTGGCAACAAGATGCACATATCTAGTTGTCTTATGTATTCCCTGAGGCATCTGGTGGGCCGCTACGAGATGCAGGAAGCTGGACTAGATGGGCCTTTGGCCTGATCCAGTGGGGCTCTTCTTATGTTCTTATGTTCTCCTGCTCAGTGTGGGCAACTACTACAGCATCCCTGACAAGTGGCTGTCCTGTCTCCGCTTGAAAGCGTCCTGCAAGGAAGAGTCCATTAATACAGGATTCAGTAAGGCTTTTCCAGTCCATTGGCTATTCCAGTCCAGGATGGGATTAATGTATAGTGGACTGATAATTCAAATGCCAATTGTTCATAATTAATAAGACTAAGCCAACATTTGTTTGGTATTATGATTATGTGTATAAGTATGCAAAGACTCCACGTAGAATGCATACTTCAAGTTGCCATCTATGACTGTGGGTGTTGACGTTTGTTCTGTTTATAGCACAGGAAGAGGACATTCTATACAAAATTAACATGCCAATTATTTCATTTTCTTTTTTGACAGGACCAGCAGTAAGGTACAGCCAATTTGAAGCATCCAAGCCAACACCGCCTCCTCTTGTTGGTCAACACACAGTTGATGTACTGAAGGGTATTCTGGGATACAAGAATGATGTCATAGAGCAACTGCTCAGGTCCGGCATTGTAGCTCAACATGAAGTCCTGTGAAACAATTTGTTTTTCATCATTAATGGAGAATATGCTTTCTTGAAAGCCAGCTAGGATTTCTTCAGTTTTCACAACCTCATGTTGGAGATGTAATTGAGTAGTTATTGATATAATTGTTGACAATCTAAAATATATCCAGCATTAAAATATCAACCTTGGAGAATTTTAAAAACTTGGTTTTGCTACCTGAAAGGTACAACTATATATGTTTAAAGAATTCAAATACCAAATCCATAATCACTGTCTAGATTAATTTTATAGAGAATGATTGTAATCTTCTCTGTAATAATCCCAAAAGTTACTACTATGTAAAGACAGATGAAAATTGCAGATAATGCTTTAGTTGGTTAACAAGTTGTTTTTCATTTTCATTTATTTTTTAAATGACATTAGAAATGATAATAAAGACGTGTTACTTTTGCAGTGGTGCCCAACTTTTCGGAGCCTGTGAACCACTGAGGCACAAATTGGAATTGTGATGGACCACATGCAACCCCCCATCCTCATCCCCCTGCACACACAAAATACAATTAAGGTCCCAATCCTATCCAACATTCCAGTACTGATGCAGCAGTGAGGCAGTCCTGAAGTAAGGGAACAAACATTCCCTTACCTTGAGGAGCCTTCTGACTGTTCTCCCACAGGTTGCAGCTCAGGTCCCACTGGCACTGGAAAGCTGGATAGGATTGGGCCCTGAATTTGTAATTAGAGATATATAAGAGATTTATTAGAGATTTATTATTTATAGAGAAGGTTTGTGGGTTGCTGCCTGCAATTGCAGGCAGTTCTCCACCCTCTCTGGCAGTGGCATTTCTACAGGGATGGCAAAGCTCTAAGTTTTGCAAGAAGCCTTACCTTACAGTGGAAATCACTCCTCTCCTGCACCGTTTTAGCCAATCCTCACAGGGAACAGCAACATCTTGGCGTTGCTTACTGGCTACAGCAGCAAGGGAGAGGAGGGATTTACATGACAGGGTAAGGCTTCTTGCAAAACTTAGAGCTTTGCCATCCCTGTAGAAACGCCTCTGTTCTCTGGTGGTCTATGGAGAAGCTTCTCCTGAGTGAGTCATCCCCCACTGACTACCAGAGAGGACAGAGAATGTACCATCTACAGCGACAGCTTCAGTGCCAAGTGTTCTAAAGACTTTGATTTATCCTCCAAATGATGTCATCAGGAGCATGAAGGGGCTGGAACGTATTTGAAGAATTCCAGTGGCAACAGATGTTCCCAAGCATGCTCATTGAAACACCCATTGCTGCCAAGGTGTTTTGGAAATGAAATTCCCAGTACTTCACAGATCAATTGATTGAACCAGGAAGTGTTTGGAAGTTGTTTCATATCTAGGTTTTCTAGCAGCAGTGGAAGCTTGTCTAGCCTAGTCTGTTGAATGCATATGGATCGAAGCTAGATTACCATCCTGAACCAAGGAAACATTATCAATTAAGCATTACTATCAATTAAGCTGTCAAAATTCATGTATGACAATGAAGGTCTCAATCAGTATAATAAATGAAGGTCACTCATGAATGTTCCCAGTTTGTAATGGATTTTAATTTGGGACCACAGTAGCAGTGATTATGATGTTCAGTGGCATTACTGCTTCCGGGGTTCCAAATTAAAATCCACAATACACTATACTTTCAGTAGTATCTTTTTTTGAAAACACATTGGTGAACTGCAGAAGGTCTAGCCATGATGCCAAGATCTACTAATTGCATGAGTAAAGCTAGTAGAATGTAGTCCATAATTAACAGCACGTAATACATGAAAGTAAAACCACTTTTGTATACAAAGCAACACGGCATTTCTTCAGGCACAGTGGGGGCAGGGGGGAAACCCACAATCTTTCAATCTTGCAGACATATAATTTAGTAAATTATGAACAAGAAGATTCAAAATGTTTTTTTTCTGAAGTGAAGCAGTACCCTCTGTTCTCTGAAACTAAATAAAACTAACCCAAACTGACACTCAACAAATAATGACCATATTTCACTCAAAGGATCGGAAACAGGCCTGCCACTATAAGTGGCCTGTCACTTTGTTTCCAGTTTAACAAACAACATCCTCCACATTAGATTTGAACTTCACAACTATACATTACTTTCAAAGGAGAAAAAAGAGAAAGAAAACTATTACATAATTAAGTTGAAATGGAACTGTGCCGCGGTTGCTTGTGTTTGAAGTTCTGCAGCAGGGGTTTCCTTTGTTAGCTTATTTTGTATATCTTTATGTGCTCCCATTTTCAGATCTTTTTTCCTCCCTCTACACCAGTAGTTCTCAAACCTTTTAGCACAGGACCCATTTTTTAAAATGACAGTCTGTCTGGGACCCACCGGAAGCAGTCATGGCTGGAAGTCCATTGTGTCATTGTGACATTACAGCCTGCTGCTTTCCTGAGAATGCAGCCATAATTTGGGCTATTTCAGCAAAGTGAACCAGGAAGAAAAAAAAAAGCCTATTTACAACTTTGACATAAGCAAAACAACCATGCACCCCTGTGCTCTAGGTGCTTCTCGACCCACCTGAAATTGGCTTGCGACCCACTGGTGGTCTCAACTCACAGTTTGGGAACCACTGCTCTACACACACACACACACACACACACACACACACACACTGTGTGTGCCTCTGTGTGCATGCTGTATTACTGTCACAGTACCAAAGTCAATGTTTTGCCCATTTGGTAAATACATTATGATGTGTGTATCGGATGGCAAGATGTCTCTAAGCATCAAGAAGTTTGCAAAAAGAGTGCCAATGTTGAGTAAAATAAATAAGAGTTCGGATTCAGGGAAGGGGTAGTATGAGGTAATTGCATAATTCAGCCAAGTTTAGAGAAATAATAATGGGAAGTTCGATAAAGTGGTCTGGTCTGGAACTGAGCACTGATTTTGTTCAAAGCTATGTATTCCAAAATCATATTTCCTAACGTACATGCTGTTTCTACTTAGTGCCATTTCTTTTCCAAGAATGAAATACATAAATTAGATGCTGGGGGTTCAAGGCCTCCTAAAGGATCTTTTTCAATAGTCAGCTGAGCTATGGAAAGAAGTGCCAAATAAATAAACAAACCACTTGTGCGAATCAGAGTACCCCATTGGCTTTTCATTCCATCGTTTGTTTATTCCAGTGCTAACATGCAATTACACACAAATATGAAGTCCATTTTTTCTGTTAGGCCATAATCCTCTACCTAAACATATACTATTTCCTTGGTATCAGACAAGTGTTATTGAAAAGCTTTTTTTCTTTTTGAAAATTAGGAGATTTATAGTAGGATCCCAAATACGTCTCCTCAGAAATCAGTCAGAGTGAGTTGAATGGGTTGTATTAATTGAGAGTATGCATAGAATGGCAACCTTAGCATTCTTTCAAACATATTTCACTTGTAGGCATCTGTGATAAGAGGATAGTAATAGCAACTGCACTCAATATAAATGGGAGGTGGTCCCTTTTTTATAGTTCTTTTTAGTACATTAGCCAATCAATTACTTCTGACCAATGATGGCTCATGATGAACACCCCCTGGGCTGTTTCCAAGTCAGCAAGGCACAACATGCTCCAAATTGTGCCTTCTCTGGCTAACCTGGCAACAACTCAGTCAACTGCCTGGCTGTTCTCAGCTGCTTTAATAATGGCATTAGGTAGAAGCTTGTGCAAGAAGAGTTCTAGCAGAATTGCTTCTCTTTGCTACATGTAAGTTACTCCTTAGCACGGACAGCCTAAACATTGTTAGGTTCCCACCTAGCTTTTGGGGAGAAAAGGGTTTCACAGCCACTCAAGCCTGTCTTTATCTTTTATACTGGGAAGGGGGGACAGCCTTCTGGAGCATTTGTTAAGCTCCATGTGTAACAGATCAGGACAATTCTGGTGGCATTGTGCTTTGCCTGGCCAGTGGCCTATTTGTGAGTAAATGCACATGTGTGACTGAGGGCTCAATAGACAAGACCAGTGTTTCTCAAACTGGATTGTGAGCCAATTTCAGGTGGGTTGCATAGAAGCTAGGACAGCCATCATTGAAAATATTGGAAGATGGGATACTGGAAAGGCTGGGGTCTTTGTGGTTATGTTGCTTATGTGGAGGTTGTAAATAGGCTTTTTTCCCTTTCTGATTCACTTTACTATTGGAAAAATGCTGAGAAATAACCCAATTGATTGCTGCATTCTCAGGAAAGCAGCAGGCTCTGGTGTCACAAATGCACTTCCAGCCATGACATCATTTCTGGTGGGACCTGGACAGAAGGGGGCCCCGGTTCTTGTTTAAAAACCACTGGACTAGGTTATGCTTTGATATTTGTCCATTTTTGACTTTTGTCCACACTCTGGTCCCTAACTAGGTGAAAGTCCAAGGTATGGTTGTAATATGTAAAATTGCCAGTTATAAGAAAAACCTTGCTCACCTTGTTCTAATATCAATATCTGTCATCTGCAAAGGATGGGTGTTAATTGGCTTCCACTGACCAGATGTTGTGTGGCTCTTCTGGCTAGTTTTAGCATGTTGTATTGCTAGATGTGCCACTTTGTCCTTGTATATTCAGGTCATCCTTGTGTTTGCCAGGAAGGGGAAGTTTTGGTGGTATGGAGGTTTAGCAGAAGGAATGCTGTGCTGCTGGTATTCCATCCAGTGATTCTAGGCAAATGTTCAGTCTTTTTCCTTTACATATATAATTTGGTAGTCACCTTGCAAGCATCCTGGCCCGAGACAGCAAAACCCAAAATGTTATTTGATGCCATCTGGCTAGGATGCTTGCAAGGTGTCTGCAGACCTGTTCTACTACGTGTTGCAGCAGGGAGAGACAGGGAACCTGACATGGGCCTGATGTTTCCTTTGTGCTGTGAAGTTACAGCATGATGTATTTGGTTTTCTCAGAGGATGTTCATATCTGCTAATAGGTTAAGTATCTGTGCAACTTCTGTAGTCTGCTATTATTTTCTAGAGTTTCATAAAGCCTTTCTTTAGCCTTGCTGGCCTATCCTATGTGGGGTGAATGAGTGAGCAAACTGCCTTTAGCTCTGAAAGAGGCTGGAGAAAAATAGCATGCAAATGAATGGTTTCTGGAACTTATACATGGGAAAGCTTTTTACTGAGCTTTCATTTGACTCTTGTAAAAAAAATAACAGGGTCTTCAGGCATTTTTGTGCTTGTGGGCTTTTCAGAGAAGCATCTGGTTCAAGCTGGACATAATGTTTGAAATGTGCTGCTATTGTATGTTGCGATGGTCACTGGCTTAGATGATTAAAATGTGAATTTTAAACATTCATGGTGGACTACTGGTCTACTAGTGGTTATTAACCATGATGGCTACATTAAGCCCCCAGGTGCAGGGACATAGTTAAAGTGGATCCCAGAATTTGGTGGGAGGTGAGATCATATTGAAGGGGACATGTGGGGAGCTAATACTGGGGTGGTGGTGGAAGTTCAATAAAACCAAATGTTCACTGTTTGCACTTATTTTCTTGCCATTATTTTTCATTTCATGCCATGACTATTACTGAAAATAATTTTGTCATAAAAAGGAGGTGTCAACAATTGATGGGCCCTGGGTGTTGAATGCTGCATTCAGGAGCTGGAAGGTGGGCTGGTGAACTGAATGTGGTGGCATATTTTGCAGGATGTTCTTCCCTCAAAAGTCATATTCTGACATGGAACCTCAGAATCTACTTTCACTCTGCCTATCTCAGTTATATATCCTCCTTTTTCCATATGGTTATCCAGGCAGCCGCAGGAGACTCCGCGAGAAGAGGAGACGCTTACCCCTTCCCTTGTGTTAAGGGCACAGGGCAGGCAATGGGTCTCCTCACCTCTGCGCCAGCTATTTTCCTGGCACAAAGGTGAGAGCCTCTGTGTCGGGCCTCATGGCCTGACACAGAGGTTGGGATCTGGCAGCTAAGGTCACAGTCAGTCCCACCCCTGCTCCACCTTTCCCCGCACTCAGGAACACCTTCCTACTCTGCCTGGAAAGCATGCAAGGTGTTCAAGTGGTAGGCTTGTTGCTTGCCTGCTTGTGTTGCTGAGCAGTGTGGGGCCAGCCCTGGACTGCCTCCACCGGTAAGGCCTTTCTGCTGCAGTGACGATGACAGAGATGCAGGCAGTACACCTGTATTAAGCCCAATAGGATGTTGTGTTGCTTAGATTTTATGTAGGATGTCTATGGATATTCAAACATCATCGGGGATGTTCTGATAACCAATTTTTTTAAATACACACAAATGGGTCTTGCACAAATGGGTTTTTGACTTTTCTTGAGATCAGTCACAGAGACCTTGAAATGTGCCAGAGGATACCAATTGTCCTATTTATGTTTTGCAAATGTTTTCATGCTCCGAGCTCTTCCGTTGCCAAGGAACTTCTACCTAAATATAGGCCTTAAACAGATCAGGTCAGCAGGAGGAAAGGATTGACATGTAACTCAGCAGGAGGAAAGATTTCACATGGCACACAGTTGGAATTCTCAAACATCTGGAATGGCCTACGTGCACACTCTAGTTGAACTGTCAAAGTAAGCATCTAACATATATATAATAGCCTCCTTACGTTGCAATACAAAAGTTTCTATTTTAAAATTTATATTATCCCTTGGCATTACCATTAATTAATAGCATCAGGATTTTAAAAATCAGGAGAACAGAGCTACTGTAGTGAAAAAAGAAACCGGTCATTTCCTGGATAAATTACATTGCTCATCAGTAGATCAGGACAGCAACAGTCTTCAGGTAAGGCTTCATTGGTCCCTCTTGACTGATTCTCAGGTTTTGCCAAACATTTAGGACAAAGGTTCTCAAACCTCTAGGACAGAGATAAGTGCTTGAGTGGGCAGGAGGAAGTCAGTAACACGATCGGGAGGATCATGGTGCTGCTGGGGATAAAGGGTGGTGTTTTTTGGACTTGCCATATTCTGTGCCAGCTCCTGGGAGATCAGGGGAGCCTGCAGACCCCTCTGCAGGGCTCCCCATGCCTCCAAACAGCTAAGAAAAGTAAAACAAATTGCCATTTCTGGTTTTGGTCATGAGGACAGGGATCAAGGGAAGGCAGGGGAACCTGTTGGTAGGAAAATCCTGCATTTTGAAAAGCCCGCAGTCCCTATTTTTGATAATTTTGCAACCCTATATCCACTATGTGCTGTTCTCATTTTACCAGCAAATGTTGGCAGCAGGGAGCATCATCAAGTAGTGAGCCCTTCATTCATCAAGTGTAATGTGCTGGGTGTATATGTCATGAACTCGGTCTCCCAGTGGCTGGTCCCAACAGACAATCAGCAAGTCAAAGGAATTTCAACCCCATGAACTAAGGGATACTCTGGGCTACAATGCTGGACCAGTCTTGTAAGGTGACCTCAATCTGACTGGGGTCAGCTGACCTGTTGGTTTTATTGCCCCTATACACCCTTGCACAGTGTCTTTTCTAGTGGCTGTTGCCGGTGGTGTTCTGGATTTTTTAGATTGTGAGCCCTTTTGGGAAAGGGAGCCTTTTAACTTTAGTAAACCACTTTCAACTTGCAACTTGAAAAGCAGGAAATAAATACTGTTATTGATTGATAATGTTTATATTATGGCTTTTGGCATCTTGGGGCCAAAGGTGGAACCCCCCCCCCCCCGCTCCCTCCTCAAAGTCATGGTGGGGGCTTCAGGGGCACCACTGCTGCAGCACCTTTGCTCCATCAGGAAACACCTGGCTTGAGCAGAAAGGGCAAAGAATTAAGTTCACTCCTTCTACAGCATGATCCCTATATAGAGGCTTATAGCAGCAGTTTAAAATTTTAAGGAAACAATGTGACAATGATATAACAGTGTCACATCTAGTCAGGCCCTGGGAGGACCTGCTTCAAGCTCCTCAAGCTGGTGTTCTTTTCCTGTCCCCCCTTCCCCGCTGCAACAGTTTTAAAGTATCCCTCCTTCTTTCTTAATTGCAAATCTAACAAAAACATTGTATTTTCATCTTTTCGTATTTTAGTCATTCAAATGGACGCTGGAGGGCTAAACCCTGGTGCTTTTGCACTGCCCTTTCTGACAGTGCACAGGGCAAAGGCAAGAAAAGCATGGACCTCATTGGCCCGTGCAAGTGTTTGGGGGCTGGGCACGATGGTTGTTGCCATTGCGACTCAGGTGCTTGGTCTCAGTCTGCCCCTGACAGCGAGCCTCACCTGCCTTTCCCACGTTCAGTATGAGATTAGCTGGTTGCTGTTTTGAAGAGCTGGGTAGGAATTTTTTGCTGCAGTCCCAATTGACTTGTGGGTAGCAGTTTCTTTGCCTACTCAGACTGGTATGGGTGAGGTTGCAAATATGGTTAAAAAATTAATAATAATGAAGGGTAGAAAGAAAGTGGGTATTTTGGGTTAGGGAGATGATGTGTTGGTAGGGTAGCTAGGAAAGGGGGGGTGGCACGCATGCTGAGGTCAGTAAGGGGCTTGTTGTTTTTTAAATTTTTAAATTGTATTGTTTTAATATTGTTTTTAAATTGTTTTTTTAATGTTGAATTCTGTTTTTATTGTTTCTTTTGTTGTAATGCCACCTTGGGTGCCTTCGGGCAGAAAGGCGGGATATAAATCCAATTAATAATAATAATAAGAAGGAGAAGTAGGAGGAGGAGGTCAGAGGGTAAGCCAGGACTGCTCTGACAACACTGGACCAGGTTGGTGAGGCAGGCTGGCAAGCACTCAGGCTGGTTTAAGCTAAGGCTTGACCTTGGTGGGTAAGTGCTGGCTAGTTGCTTCGATGCTTTGGGGTTGGCTGGGATAAGCTAACTCAGTCCTTGATTGGGTGTTGCTTGGAGCCAGACTGCCACATCCATGGGGTCAGGGGGGTAGAGCTGTTTCCCCTAATGGTTTAGCAGCTGTCATGCTTGAGGGTTAATAGGAGGTTTTGCCTTGTTACAGGTTATTATTTGGATTTAATAAAAGTTAATCGCCCCAAGCCCTCATGTGGTTAATTGGGTTGGGGGTGCTAGAGAAATGGAAGATCCAGATCCATCCTGATTCCCAAAGCTATCAAGCCTTGCCACAAAGACTTGCTGTTAGGCTTGCCACAAATAATCAGATGTGTGAATCAGGTGCATGTTTGCTTAAGGAAAATGTAGTGTAAAAATGTGAGTTCTTATTTCATAAACCTCAAATTTTAGATTCCAGAAGAGAGGATTTGACTCTTCTTAAAAATTTGACTCTTCTTAAAAAGCGAAATATTACTGTAAGTACTGTTGAGATCCTCAAGTATAGAATAACACTGCGCAGTTGACCACAAAGAGGGCATTATGTTTTTTTAAATTGGTATTGACACACAGATGTGAAATAAGCTCAGATTGCAAGTTGTTGCCCAACATGTGCCCAGTCTAATTGTCTTGTACCCAAAACGCTGGAAACCACAAATGTACCAAACCTTCCATTTACTGAAACTTAGCACAATCTTCTCAGTTGATGCATTGTGAAAGACTTACAGACATTGTTTGGCTACAAATATTGCTAGCATAGAGCTAAAAATGTTAAGATGCGGACTCTATCTATAATGTTGTATTGCTGCAACACTATCTCCAAACATCCACATTTTGGAAGAAAGCGAAAAGACCACATTTCCTGTTCAAATTATCCATACTGTTACCAGCAGTGCTTTTTAAACGAAACATGCGTGCACAGAGGAAAGCTATTGTGTACACAGTGTATTGGCTAATGCATGTGTATGCAATTTGGTAGTGAAAGGATGATTGAGACAAAAGAAAGGTGCCTCCAAGTTTAGGGAAAGGGCTCAAGGGCTCAAACCAAAAACACAGGTTTGAACTGTACTCAATATCCTAACACACTCAAATTCTACAGGGTAATTCTGCCACTGACATGCACATACAAAGGAGCCCTAAGGAAAACAGAAGGAGTTGGGGAAGAGAGATTAGCTCCTTAAAGAAGAAGGGGCCAAAAGGGGAAAACATGTGGGAGGAAGAAAGGACATAAGTCAATTAATTTGGCTTCCCAAAAGAACTTTGAGGTTTTGGGGTTCAGGGAAGGAAGGAGAAAGGCAGAAAGGGGGCTTTATGGGAAAGAGAGAGGGCACAAGTGGTTCAGATCAGGACAGAAGGCCACAGCTGGAAATGGCTCTCTGTAGACAAGTGGTTCCCAGCCTTTAGAAGCCAATAGACCACTAAGACAAAAATTGGAATTGTTGTGCATCCCTTGCACCTCAGAAAATGGTTTAGCATCTTGTGTGAAAACTAGCATTCACATTTTGTGTAAACCTACATAGTTTAATATATTGTAATTTGTAGAAATTAAGATGCAATGATCATATGAAATTATGAAGATCGTATGAAACAATGGACAAGGAAAGGGGCCCAAAAGAGACTTTGTACCCCAAAAGGGGCCCAAAAGAAATTAGCAACATGATACAATTCCTCTCAGAGGCACTGGTATACTCCTGCAGAATCAGTATATTTCATACGACCTCTGAGACTGGCACTGTCATGAAAGTGATCCCACTTTCATGGGATCCACAGCAGATCCCATGCTGATATCCACAGCAGAGGGAGTTTCTATAAAAAGAGTCTTTGTTATCTGAAGGTGCTGTCAAAAGAATGTTCTCTTTTGAAGAAGAGGGCAGAATGTTTTTTTAAATTATACTTCTGTATGGTTTTATTTTTATGTGTATTTTTTGTATTTGTAAGCCACCTTGGCTGTTCCTTTTTTAGGGGAGGTGGAGGCTGCAACCACCACTTGTGGTAATTGGGCTACCCTTGAATCCCCCTAATCACAGCCAGGGGCTGTAGGAGGGCTATGTGTGGCTGAAATAGGATACCAGTTTCTCTCTCTCTCTCTCTCTCTCTCTCTCTCTCTCTCTCTCTCTCTCTCTCTC
>JAJKFI010000032.1:8607858-8628488 GCA_029204185.1 Lerista edwardsae
CTCTCTCTCTCTCTCTCTCTCTCTCTCTCTCTCTCTCTCTCTCTCTCACACACACACACACACACACACACACACACACACACACACACACACTACTACTACTACTACTACTACTACTACTACTACTACTACTGGACAGAATTTCAAAGTCTGTGGAGAGAGGGTTACAGCCTCACTGTCTTCCTTCTCCATTGTGGTGGCTTAGTTCCCATCCTTGGGCTGGCTAAATAGCTCCCCTGATAAGAAAGCCCAGTCAGCCTCTGCCTTAGCCATAGTCCGCCAACTTCATCATAAACTGGTGTCAGGACTTTTGAACCCTGATGTGCTTGGTGCTCTTCCTTCCCTTCTGGCCTTGCCCCTTCTCCCATCCCTATCACCTGGCAGTGACTTCTCAGCTGTCATGGTGACCAGGCCATCCGTCAAGGCCCAAGCAAGCCGCATATTGATTGTAGTGTGGTTTCTGATTACCTCACCATAAAAGCAGCCAAACATTGCTCAGCTGGAACACCAACCCCATCAGCCGTCCCCCATCAGGCAGATATTCTCTTCAGAAAGAGAAGAAAGGCACATTAGAGATTGACTAAATAATTAAAACTATATTTTGGGGTTATTCATTATCCAAGGATGAATCTGCAAGAGGGGTTGCTTCACTGGGTATCTCTGAGATTTCCAATAAGAGGCTCCCCCACCTCATTCTCCAGGGTCCTTGATGTCCTCAGCTCTTCTGATGCAGGTGTGTCCAAAAATCATAGGCCCTAGATCATGAAATTATTCAGAACAAAGTATTTCATGGGAAAATGTGTAAGTGAATTTCAAATAAGCCATGTAAATGAGACTCCACCTTAAAATGCTAGTGTGTTTTAGGAGCAGGAATAAGTTACACTGGCTTATAAAATGGTCATTTGCATAGGGCTGGTTGGCTAATTATGTGTGTCAGCCAGGCCACAACCAGAAACAGGACTTGCGTAAATCCCGTGGTAAGCAATGCAATATGAATTATGAACATTCTCAATTCATGAGTGATCCACAAACCAAAAATTATTTGCTGATTGTGCAAATAACCTAAAATAATGAATACATTGGAGAAGTCCACGATCTGGTCTCAATCAATTCTCAAGCACTAAAAATGTGAAACTTGCCAGATAAATATTATGTTACTAATTATTCACCTAGCTGACTTTTACACTTTCTAGGCTCTTTTACAGATAATGTTTCAAAATCTTTCACAAGGAATTCATTGCAAATATTTCATGGGTCACAGAGTTCTAGGAAAGTTGTATCAGGTGTTCAAAGGAGTACTGTGGAAACACTGACTAGAGTACTTAACAACAGAATCCTGTCTATCCTTCCATGGTGCAATGCAGCACTGCTGGAATGAGGATGGGGAATGATGGGGTATCCAGGATGGGGAATGAGGCTGTTGGAGGTGTCCCCAAGGTAAGGGGACATTTATTTATTTATTTATTTATTTATTTATTTAAAGAATTTATATCCCACCTTTCCCATGCCGAAGCAAATGCCCAAGGCGGCTTACATGAGCAGGCTAGTCTAAACCACCATGTTTTCAATTTGTCCCCTTGCCCTGGTGTAAGCCTCAGCAACTGCAATGGAGCTACTTGGGCTTGCACCAGCAAAATCACTAGCAGAAATCCAAGCAGCCTCATGTCGAGAAGCTGTGGATTGGGCTGTAATATTAATAATATGCTGCAGAGTTGCGTGAAGAGGGTACAGTCAAAGTAGCCTCCTGGACAAGCTATATGATCTTGACCTCTGCAAGCCCTTGACCTCTGCTGATGGGGTGGAATAAGGATGGAACAGCTTTCTGAATCCTGCCTTGATGGGATTGATCAGCAATGGAACCGACGGCAGGTCAGCAGGGACAGACAGCAATATTGGATAGCAATATTGCAGAGGAATGAGAGTGTATGGCTAGCCCTAGCTGCCTCCAGCTACCCTGTGCCGTTCTGGCCAGCTCCTGCTCCCAGCTCCCCACTGTATCTGTGTGGTGTCAGTTCCAGAAAACTGGTTATCCCACCTGCTCCCATCGTGCATCAGGTCATCGAGGGAAGGGGTGGTGGGACTGGGGTACTCCTGAGCCTTGTAGGATGACCATTCCTGGTAGAAGGCCTTTCTCAGAGTGCCCAGTCCCATGGCCGCTCATGGCCATGGCCTCCTAGGCATACTGTTTGGGGGCCTTGGAGCTCCCCATGCAGGTAGTCAAATGGGAACTCTTCCTCACACTTCTCACAAAGGCTCCCATGGCCACCAGTACCCATTGCTGGTGAGCAGCTGGTGCACTGGCCATTCCCTTCCCTTGAGGAAGACCTCATGACTGCAGTCCCACTACAAGATGCAATGCACACCCCATTGGCACAGCTGTATCAGCACTGGAATGTTGGATAGGATTGGGCCCTTTGGCTGCTTGGTCTGACATTTCAACCACCCCAGCCTAGATTATATTCAAGGCACTGGGATTTGTCATTCTGGATAGTTATTTAAATACTTCCTTATACCCACTTAGTATGTGTCCACTTTTGATATAACACAATTCCACCCTGCAAAGTTTTGTTGTTGAAATACGAAATGTGATGATTTGGAAGAGTTTACAGCTGAGTATATTTTGTGGTTTTTGTTCTTGTGACGTGTCCAATATAAACCACTTTAGAAAAACTCTGTTTTCTGCAGTTTAAATCCATATTGTAGAGCAGAAGCTTCCCAAATGACTGAGTAGGTGAGCTTTCCAGTTTTCTTTTAATGGATTCTCTGTGTTGCTTAGCTGTTGCAGCAGCACATTTCCTAGAGGAGGCAAGTGAATGGCTAGTGTGTCATGAGAGGAGAGATGCGTTACAACTAGTTGCTATTATTTTCTTTATATCAAATGGTGGCAGACTGAGAGATAACCTAGTATTCTACTACAAACATAAAATTTGTCTCATATTGATGGCCATAAGTTATTGCACTCTTAATAAGCTTATAGCGTTCCACATTTCTAGGAGTTCTTACAACCCAATCCTGAACTGCCTGGTTCCCGTAAGAGCAGCAGTACCAAAATGGCTACCACTGCATCTTGCAGTAGTCAGACAGTCACTGGAGACTCCTCGGGAGAAGGGGACATTTGTCCCCTTTCCCTGGGGAAAGCCCAGTTGGCCACAATTCAGCTCCTCAACTCTCCATCAGCTATTTTACTGGTGGTGAATTGACATGTTGGGTTGCCCAGGCTCAGGCAAGGGATAAGATCCAGTGGTGGAAGCCACGTCAGGGTCCAACCCCCTCACTGGCCGGCTCCTCCCCTGCTTCTGCCCAGTTCCACCCCCTCCCTGTCTCCCCCTCTCCAAATGGGTTTACCGGCAGCTGGTGCGTAAAGTGTTGTGGACGTTCATGAGAGTTTTAGCTGGCGGTACATAAGACGGTTGGTGATAACAGGCTCAGGATTGAGCCCTTAATCTTTTCTATAGATAGAAACCTATTGGTCAACTTTAATAATATGTAGTAAATAGAGGTGTCAGTTAAGTTTTCTAGGGCTGGGTTTGGAAGCTAATTTGGATATTCTAAATGACACACACGCACACACATGAGCTACAAACTCTCCAATATTCTCAAACTTGCTTTTCCATCCTCCCCACCAGGCATCCAGCCCCTAGGACACCTCAGTGAAGGCAAGGGGCTCTTTTCTCCCTTTCCCTCATTGCTCTGAATTTTGACTTTTGCCAAGATGACAATCCTATCAGCATCTTTGCCTTTCATTCTTCCTGTTAGGAAAGGAGGGAACAGCTCTACTGATATCCTTTTCCCCTCCTAGCCGCAATCCACCTCCCTGGATCCACGCTAACTTGGACCAGCAGAATCATTGGCATAAGTCTGAATATGCTCATCAGGGCAGTGGAGGCTCACCCCAGAGCAAGGGAACAATTGTTCCTTCATGTCAAGGAGGCCTCTGGGACTTGAAACTCCCCTGCGGGATGCACCTCACACCCTGTTGACACAGCTGCCTTGGCGCCAGGGAAGTTACTTTGGATTGGGCTGCCCATCACATCAACAGTTTTGGTATAATACCTTTGGTATAATAATATAACAGGCAAAAGTATGTCTGCCTGTTTCTGGAATACATCCTGGTTATGGCACCAAATACCATTGCCTGCAAGCATAATGCATATGCAGTGGAATGTTTGCTGATTTTCCTGTTCGGTGGCTCCCACAATGAGCCCCCACTGTGCTCTTAAGACTTGAGAAAGCAGAAGTTACAAAGCAGCAGTACCTGGATTCAGTTGAAGGAAATGTTTACTGACTAAGAAACTGCTCAAAAACCTCTGATGCACGGGCGGGACTGGACCACAGCCCACATCTTTATATGGTGCAAATTGACATAGGCTCGTTGCTTTCAATGTAAAGTGAATCCACTTCTTACTGTTGGTTTTTATTCTCTCATTGCACACCCAGTCCCCTGCGAGATGGTTTACTGCTACCGTGTACTGATGACATTGCATTCCCACTGTTTGCTTTCCTATGGTGATCTCTGAAGAATGCTGAGCAACCACTGGGGTGTTTGCCAGCTTGACAGTGCAAGGTTACCCTTAACCTCTCCCTCTTTGTTTGCAGGAGTTCCTCTGGCAGCAGCTCTCCTCCGAATTAACTTTTCCTCCAAAAAGAGGGCATTTGTTTTCTGTAGCAATGCCATGACCAAATCCAAATGCAAGCAACTGGGAATTTAACCAGAATTCCAGCTCCTCTGCATGAGAAATAAGGCTTCAAACACAACCCTGATTGTGCATTGACACTTGTTAAATTACCATGGTGTAGGAAAAATGCCAAGACGTGGGGGATCGTGACTCAGGAGGGATGTTGCTGCAATCCTGGGGATCAGTCCCCCAATCACAGAGTCACCATACATGAGGTTTCAAAAAAAGATAGGGTTGTTGCTAGTGATCCAGAAATGGGGCAGGGCCAGTTCAGAAAGCCAGATCAGAAGTTACACAAGTAATTGAATGGTTCAGCTATTGCTCACAGAGCTTTTCATTTGCTCTATGAATAGCTGTTGCAAACAGCTCCCTTGGTGCTTTTTGTCAGCTGACCAGAGAGCTTCTTCTGTTTCCCAAATTATATTCTTATGTTCCTTTATCTTTAGTCTGACTAAAAGAGCCTATAAAACAGCCACATAATGAGTCACAAAGGTGGGCAAATGGGTCTAGCTCTTCATGTTCCAGGAAATTTTTAACACCCATTCAAATGTTAAGAAAATGTTAAGAAAAGGGTTTCTGTCACAATAATTAGCAGGTTTCACTGAACCATTATAAAAAAGGGCAAGTCAGACACTATTTTCAAATCTTCAACAAATCCTCTACTGTAACAAGCCTCTAAGACACTGGTTCTCAAACTTTTTAGCACCGAGACCCCACTTTTTGGAATGATAATCCATTGGGACCCACTGGAAATGATGTCATTAATCTGGAATTGATGTCATAGCCAGAAGTTACATCATCAAGTAGGAAATTTTACACCCCCATATGACAAAATCAAATCGAATTAAGTAATTGAAAGTTTTCAATAAGTATACGTTTAAAAAATTATTTAATATAAAGAAGAACCCTCCTAACTCAGGCAGTTGTTTTTAAAAATTCCCCAAACATCTCAAAGGCTGCACTCCTATCCACACTTACCAGGGGGTAAGCCTCACTTATTATCATTGTTAAAAGCATTTACATAGTAGCCTGTTAAAAGTACAGATCTGTAATAATTCTCCAAATGCAGTCACATAGCATGGTAGCATCAAGTCTATTAAAAATTGAAATGAATGGGTTGATAAACCCGTCTGAAATTGGCTCGTGACCTTCTGGCCTACTGGCTCTTCTGCTGGTGGTTGAGGGCTGGCTAGAAGCTCTTTCTGTTTGAAGCTGGTTTTTTAAACTCTCTTCTACCTTTATTTTTGTTTTGTATTTTTAATTCGCCATTTTATTATTTATTGCTGTTTATGTAAGCTGCTTCGGTAATCTCAAAATCAGGGTAGAAACAATAACTAAATAGCTCATAGGCAATATTGGACAAGTGGTCTGACTTGGAATAAGGCAGATTTATAAAATGTTTATAGACTCATTCCAATCAGTCTTCAGGATCTGGAGCCTGTATGCCTGGAGAGTAATACAGAGAGTTTTGGCCCAATTCTATCTAAAAAGCATGCCTGCGGAACGTGTGTTCTGCCTGCATGGACAGCTGCAATGGAGCTGTAAAGCACTTTGAAGCAGCTAGAGCCTTCCTGTGCATGTTGGTGGTTGCCAGGAGGCCCACTGGAGCAGGTAAGCCTAGCAGGGAGTGCAATGGGGTGGGAGTGGGGAACAATTTTTCAACAACAACCCCCTACCAAACTTTTAATTGTT
The DNA here is from genome assembly GCA_029204185.1 of Lerista edwardsae. NCBI lineage: Eukaryota > Metazoa > Chordata > Lepidosauria > Squamata > Scincidae > Lerista > Lerista edwardsae. Next base: position 8,614,227 of record JAJKFI010000032.1, read on the forward strand.
CAGAGACTGACAGCCCAACCCTAAGTTGCCTGGCTGTCACAGGCACAGCAGTAGCCAAATGGCTACGCTGCATCCAGCAGCGGGTAGGTAGTTGCCAAAGGCTCTTTGGAGGAAGGGTATGTTTGTCCCCTTCCCCTGTACTGGGTAAGTCTGGAAGCCAACCAATGGGTCTCCTTGCATCTGCGCTGGCTGTTGGGCCATGCGATCCAACATAGAGGATAGCATCCAATGGTGAAGGTCACTGCCAGTCCCACCCCTGCCTCTCCCCTCCTAGTTCTGCCCTCCCCATCCACACAGAGAATGTACACTGCTGGCAAGGGTAAAACGTACTGCTCGCCAGCTCTACAGGGGCACCTCCAGGCACGCACAGACAGCCCTGGCTCAGTGCAGGCAATAAGAGCTTACTACCCACGGTGGACATGCTTTATGGCACATTTGTGACACCAGCACAGGCAGTATACTCTTACAACCTGCTCTGGATTCTGAGTCTCATACCCTCATCATTTGTTTCAATAAACCCCCCCATGGAGCATTGCTACCTCTGGATAAGAATCCCTGGTATAGAATATATCCAGTTGGGGAGAGAGAGAGAGAAAAGAATTGTTGCAATCTTAAAATAGCAAATACTGGTAGAAGGTGAATTTTTAATGTGTTCAAAGAACTTATTTCAATATTTCTTGACATATTTCTGAACAATAAGATGTGGGCTATGATTCAGACCTGACTGGGTATCAGAGATTTTTTACTTGTTTCCTTCTCAGCACTCCCCCCCCCGACCCCATAAATTCACACAGTGCTACTTTTTAGCCAGAATGTAGACCATCATTTTGGAAGCTTTTGAATAAGGAAATCGGCAAACATCCCATTGCATCTGCACTATACTTACCTGATATAAAGAAATTCATTTCTTTTGGCAAGAATCTGCTCTAGGATTTTCTGATGATGAAAATCTAACTCTGTGAAGCTGCAATTCTGTACTACTTACCTGTACTGGGAGTAAATCAATGGGCCTTGCATCTGAGTAAACATGCATAGGATTGTGTTGTCACTTTTTCACGGAGCCCTGAATACTGATTATGGTACAATCGCATTCAAGGTGCAAAGGACATTGCAACATCTGATCGTGTTTATCCTCAGAATAATTTATCTACTGTGTGGTAGATCACTATGGAGAAATGAAATGGGGGGGCACTTGTCCATAGCTTCACAATGAGCAGGGCAGGAGTTAAGGGTCAACATTGTTGGGCTGCTGAAAACCCAGGGACTCAGGGACTTCTGATCCTTACAGGGGCGGACCTAGTCAAAATGGTGCCCGGGGCACCCAATAGAAGTGCACCCCCATGGGAGCCCAGGTCTACCCACCAGAAGCAGCCCCGGGTAGACCTGGGCTCCCTCGAGGGAGCCCAGGTCTACTCGCGGCTGGTCCCAATGGGTAGACCTGGGCTCCGGAGCCCAGGTCTACCTGCATAATGTTGCGGGGGCCACTGCCGCCCCCCTAGACGGCCCCAAGACGGTGCTCAGGGCTCGTGCCCCCCTTCCCCCCTAGATCCGCCATTGGATCCTTAAGATCACCTCTGTGTCCATAGCATTCATGACGTGGTATTGAACAATGCTGTTGTGACCACCTTACTTGGGAAGGGTACATGGGGGGCAATTTACTAACCCCCAAAACCTGTCCCTGTCCCTGACAATTATGTGGCGGCAGAAGCAGGAGTTCTACCACATCAAAGGCCAGTTCTCCCAAAACCTGACCATACTGCCTGATGCACATTTTGATCTATATATTTTGGAGCTTCTTTTCCTAACACTACTTAGATTTAGGGAAATAACATGCACTCATGAATTTGCTACCTGAAATAGTGCATCATGTTGTGTTGTGGTAAGTCTGCCCCAGGCACGGTCTTTCAAAGTATGTATATTGAATGTAAGTTTGAATATTGTTTGTTGGTGGTCTGAAAAAAAACACCCTTCTCCCAATACTTTGTACATTCTGCACCTGCACAGAAGAATGCAAAATTTACTTTTATTTAGGAGATTGCAATGTTTTCTGTGACCCAACAACACACCTTTTTGTTTCAGAGCAGATTCTCCACTTCCACCCCACACTCCAATTGCTTTACAGTCTAACAGAATATTTAGGATTATTTGGAAAATAGTGGTGCTTCATTAGTGCCCAGTATTAGGATTCATGCTGCAAACTGGGGGCATGCAATCAAGTAGATATGTGGATACAGTACATGGAATTAAAGGATTTGGCTGTTTCCTGACTTTATAAATGATGTTATTTAAAACTTCCCTTTCCTTTTACATAAATGAAGGCTCCGTTTTGTTATTCTGAGTCATTGGTGGTGGGTTTTTTCCCCTTCTGCAAAATGTTGGTTATTATAGTTATTTAGTGCCTCTAACAAATGCATAAATAACATGTGTTTCAAGAGGTCAGGCCATTTTGCCCATAGCAGCATGACAATATATTACTCTTGCTTCTTTATTTCCTGTGAAATGTGCAGCTTGTGCTACAGCACATCTCTCTACTCAACTGCTTAAAGTATTAAGTAGTTTAAGCTATGACTAACTCCGACTTTTTCAGTAAATGTCAACTCTGTCTTCCATGGGATCTCACAAATCTTTTTTTTTCCAAGCTGCACTTTAAAACAAGTTCATTTGTGTTGTATTTCTGCACATCTTAAATATGTGTGCCCATATTTTTTAAACTCCTGAGAATTTTTCGTATAACTGAGTTGCCAGGAAGCACTGGTTGTCTTTTTTTCCCCATGAAGGGAATGGGTATAAAAGAAGCCTGACCACCAGCTATTTATTCATTCCTTTATTGACTCACTATGTGTGAAGATAATATTGGAAATTATAGGAAAAATAACCTGCAAGTGAATGAATAGGTATTTTCCATTTTTGAAAGATTTGTAGACTGCTATGCTGTTTTGTGTACTGGTATATATGTGGCAGTTCTCCCCATACACTGATAATGAAAATTGTATACATACTTTACTGAATATAGTGATGGTATTTAGGAAATGTTTCCATGCTAATTTTCTTCACTTTTCACTTTCAGGTTCTTGGCTAGTTCGTAAGAGTTTGCTTAGGTGTGTTACTGTACATTTTCAGTTATAAAACCCACCAACCCAAACAGAGCACACTAGACATGTAGTGGCTAGCAATGGTGAGAAATGTGTTTTGCTGCCTGCCTAGCTGGGACTGTGGAACCTGGAAACAGACTTGCCACAGCTTGTGACTGAGTTGGATGGGTGTCCTCCATGCTGTGCAGGAGGTTGGTCGGTACTGATTCTATGTCCCTTCTGACTTCTTGAAAGACAGTGATGGAGGAATATTATAAAAGGGAGGAAGATGGTGCTTCAGAAACTTTGCTTTAAGGAAAGGAAATTATGACCTTATCTGTTTCCAATTCCCCAATAGACAGCTTCCTTGGACTTCTAAGGCACCAGTACCCTCAGACTCCAGCCTGTTCTGCCTCATTGTAGAAATATATGCGGGCTTTTAATGTCCCCACGATGGTGTATGCAGTGAGACTGTGGTGCGAGCCTCCAGACAGGAAACCGCGTGCTACAAAAAGCCTGCCTGCCTGCCCCGCCCCTCTTGCCACTGTTTAGAGGCTTGCATTAGGCCTCAAACTATAAAATGAATAGTGATGATGTCACCACATGCCACATTTTGTGTCATCAGTTCCAGGTTCCATGGGTGTCATAGTAGCAGTAAGTTGGGGAACTGCTGCTAAAGTTGGCAACTTTGAATGATATAATTTAAAGTTAATTTTTTTTTGTCTAGTTGTATAGCAGACAATTTCTTGCACATCAAAATTTACCACTGCACCATTGCCTCCATGTCCCAGTTTCTAGAGATGTCATGTAAGGGTATGAAATGTTTTCTTTGTGGCAATGACAACACTCTGGAATTCACTTATATCAGAAACATATTTGGCTGCTTTCCTCTTTGGACAATTGGTCAAAGCCTGTCTCTTCAAGACAGGGCCAGCCTTAGGAGCTGCAGGGTCCAATTGGACACACTTTTTGTTTCCAGTAGAGTTCAGGTTCACATTTGGGTTCACAGCCAAGGTTTGAAGAACCTTAGAGATGTAAAGTCTATAATAAATTTTACTTATATCTCTATGATAGTTGGAAATCAATCAATTAAAGTGCATGTGAGTTAATAGACCAAATAGATCTTAGCAAATTTTAATATAAAATTGCATACATGTAAGCCTACAAGAAAACAAGCAAAATATGTAGATTACCTTCGAGAAACAACTTGTTTTAGTGACTGTGAAATGATTTACTAAAAATATTAATTTATTTTTTGTTTAGCAAAAAAATGGAAAAAGTAGATTAACCTAGCGCTGGGCCTCCTTAGGTACAGAGTCCAATTGGAAGCAATTGGTCCAGCTGTCTTAAAGCCAGCCCTAATTCAGGAAGGTACTAGCTAAAAGTTTTCTAATTTTATGCTGATACTATAAGCCTGTTTCTTAGGAGTGTTGTTTAATTGTGGGTGCAATCCTAACCTGGAGTTAGGCCGCACAGTTAGGGCAGCAAAGTTTGGCTGGCACAAGGGACACTGTAAAGTATGTTTGGACCACTTTCGGAGTCAGAGAGGCCAGCACACAGACGTGTGTCATCATCCCTGACTCAGAGAGTGGTCCAAATGTGCTTTATGGTTGCCCTGGTGCTGGCCAAACTTTGCTGCCCTAATTGTGCTGGCCTAACTCCAGGTTAGGATTGTGACCTGTGTATGTGAGTTAGATTGATTTTTTTAGAAATTGTGATTTATTTAGAAATTGCTATTGTGATTTGTTTTATTCTTATATCTGTCATGCACTACTTTGAGAACAGACAAGTAGTGTAGGATTCTGTTAATAAATAAAATCATAAGTGACTGGAGAAGTGTAATTGTACATTGACATGGAGTTTAAGGCAACTGTAGTGAGAGATGGGGTCGCGAAGAGTCAGACACGACTTAGTGTCTGAACAACAAGAAGTGAGAGATGGGCAACTTCATAAAGCTGGGGAGCCTTCTAGCCACCTTTGCTGAACTGGTGTTTTGTAAAGCTGAGGCATCAGCAAACCTTAATGTGGTGGAAGATGCTGCCTTCTATGTACATGAAAAGATTACAGTGCTGTGCCATAAGGGCTTTGAAAAGGCCCTTGGCAAGTGTTAGCCATAGAATTACCATGAAATTGTGCTTGAAATGTAATGTAAGCAGGGACAATCCTGGTGGTGGTGGTGGTGCCCAGGTGCACACCTCCAGGGGTGCACCTCCCAGTAGGTGCCACCACTGCCCCCCCTGCAGCCTCACATGGCTCCAAAGGGCCACCTGCCCTTCCAAGAAGGGGTGGGTGACCCTTCAGAGCATGCCTGGTTGCTCTGAGAAGTGGCTTCTGCGCAACCAGGTGTGTTCTGAAGACCTGCCCTTCTCTTCTTGGAGGGGTGAGGCAGCCCTGCAGAGCCATGCCAGGTTGCTCTGGGAAGCGGCTTCCGTGGCTAGAAGTAGCCACAAAAGCTGCTTCCTGGGGCAGCTTCACACTTCTTCTCAGTGGCGGTGGGGCATTTGCATCCCTTGCCTCCCCTTACGTTCACCACTGAATGTTAAACAAATTTGAAGGGTTATCCTGAGATTAATACTCCTATAGTAATTCAAAGGAAACTAAGTATTTCAATAAGATTACCTGTGTATGTTATGTGGGTACTGGGACATCTCTAAGTAGAGGTGAAATTCCAACTCCCAGTGGCGTTCCTGGAAGGGGGGAAGCGCTAAAATGTTCATGTGCCTGTAGTGCCATGTAAAATGGCTCCTCCCCCTTGCTGAGATGCCTCCACTTAGCTATCGTAGCCGCAAATGGCTCTGAAGGCAAAGGGGCGGGCCCGCTTTACAGGGTGCATAAGACCTGAAAACCATAGCGCTTTTTCGCCTCCCTCCCAGAACACCACTGCAACTCCCAACTGTGAGGCTGCAGTTGGGCCTTGTGAGAATGGTTTGGAAGACAGAATACATTGTCATTGTGAGCTACATGTTTCTATGCCAGCTGTGGAATGTGATGAAAGCCTCCTGCGGTCATGGTAGGAGTGGGTTTACAGAGACCTTGTGGTACCTATATAGCATTCACTGCCATTATGTGCGTGCACAGTGCGATTGCTGTTGCTCTGGCCTCAGTAAAGGCTGTCACAGTTGGTTAGAGTGAGAGAAGCAATGCTTGTTATTTTATTTCATTTAAGTGATATTATGTTGGCTTTCTAGAATAAGAACAGAGAATTTGGAACAGAAGCAAAGAGAGAAGCATATTGAAAGCCAGAGAGATGGCATTCCAATCTTTGAAGCTGCAGTGTGGCACCAGGCACCCTCCCGATCACAGCAGTGGTGTTACAATTCCCTGTGAAGATTGCATGAGGAATCCAAATGAACTTTTGATAGTTATCCCCAGGGGCTTAAACTGTCTCACTTGCATGCAACAAGTTTTCTTTGAAGAAAAAACAAAAAGAAGGGGGAGAGTCAACAGGAGTCTGTCAGAATCGATTGTCAGACGATGCTTTTTGAAGAGCTTCTTTTCATGGGTGTCATGTAGCCAATTTTTGATTGGCTAGGGATCACCCAATGAATCTGTAACACTCACGCACGGTGCACAGTATAGGACCCCCACTTCAGATGTTACTCATTTTACATGTATTTGTTGGCACTGTACACATATTTGAATACATGTCATTCCCCCCATGTACATCTTCTTGCAGTTTGCTTCAATACATTATAATTTGGATAAGATGGACTGATATTTGAGTAGGATTCAGATATAGAAGGTATAGTCTTTCTACCTAGTACTCAAATTGAAACTAAGCAGTTTCACATAGAAATGTAACAAATTAACATACTAGTTATGGAGGTTTTTGAACGCGCTAATACTGGGCTCTTTGTGCGCTCCAAAAATAATCTATCAGGACAATGAAATAATAATTTGTTTTAAGATCATAATTTTTTGGGGAACGTATTCTATTTCTGTTTATTTTTTTAGATTACATATCTTATGGTGTTCAAGAGCACGTAACTCCAGCCCAATGCTCCTAGCTTTCCTCCGCAACTTAGGCCTGATTCATGCATTCATGTCTACAACCCCAGTATCATAACATTTTGCATGTACGTGCATAAGACATCACATTTCAAACATCACAGAAATATCCTGCCACCTCAAGCAAAATGCCTGTCATATACATATGTGTGCCAGCTAAAACTCATTATATGCTGATTAATAAAATCATGTGCAGTGGGCCCTCAGTATCCATGGTCTTGGCATCCACGAATGCCAAGCCTCTGCCTCAGAGGGCCTCCAGGATGCCATTTCCAGCCATTTGCTGGAGATGTTCTAAATCATGGCGAGGTCCACAGCCCAATCAATGGGCTTCCCTGTGCCTCAGAGCACCTCCTGAACACCACTGGAAATCAAGGATATGAGCCAAAGTGGCTTCCAGATGCATCCTGGGGGCTTTCTGAGGCAATGGGAAGCCTATGGAGTGAGCTGCTGGCCTCCCGGTGCTTCAGAAGATCTCCAGGACTGAGTTGTCTCTGGAGGATCTGGCACAGCTATAATGTGAGTAATTGCGGGGCTGCAACCCTGTCCCCTGCGAACGTCAGTATCCCTGGATTTTGGTATCTGCAGGGACCCTGAAACATATCCCCTGAAGATACAGAGGGCCTGCACGAGTGAATTAGCTTTTAGAATTTTATATATACAGAATACCCAAATGTCATAATTCATTCATGAATACCTAGGTTATAAACATACTTTTCAACTCTGCTCCTGCTACCTGTACATGGCATAGTGGTTTGGGAGTTGGACGTAGTCCTGGAAGACCCAGGTTTAAATCCTGACTCAGCTATGAAGCCCCCTGGGGGTGATAGTCAATATATCTCAGCCTCACCCACCTCACAGGGCTGTTGTGAGGACAAAAGGAGGGGAGGAACCAGCTCCTTGGAGGAAGGGTGGTATAAACATGTGTAAAAAGTAAACATATTTTAACTTATTGGAATATCAAAAATGGCATACATCAATATGGTTAAAATACAGTATTTTGTGGTTAAAATGCTGATATAAAATGAAATGGTGTAGTCCATTAAGAAGTGTTTGAATAAGAGAAGTCCATATGTGAAGTTTTTAATTGTGTAAATGTGTCAAAACTCCTAAACTCCAGTGAGAAGAAGAGAGTTCCACTGTATTTTCAGTGTTTTCTCCTAAGGCTTTAAATCTTCAGGACCTTGAAGTTTTAATTTTGGTATGCAGGCATCTCATTTTACATGGTGGTTAGAATAGTGTTATTAGCCAAATTTCACAGATACAGAGGCTGGAAAATGAAGGGATTAAAGTGAAATACTCAAGGTCAGAAGCAGACTAAATGTGCTGGAATTCATCAGTATTCGTTTGGATGTCCTGTTCATTGTATATCCCCCCTTCCTGCCTCCTCACTGCAACTAGAATTGCATTTAATTCTAAGCATCCATGCTGTGTTCATTGCTGCTTACTGTATTTTTCACAATTTGATTGATTCTCCAGCTCTAGTTGGAGTTTTAAAAAATAAAACTGTTTTCCTTGCTCTGCTTTTCTTCTTAGTCAGTACTCTTCAAACTGGTGGGTTGTGACTGGTTTCATGATTGCAAACTGGAAGTGGTTTGCAATTGCAATGTTGACTAAAATAGAGGCTTGGGCAGCCCTGAGAAGGCTTTCCTGGGACTTCCCACATTTCCTGTGGCCAGTGCAATTGTAAGTGCAAGGTCCTAATAATTTTGCTACTGACTGAGATTCCTCAGGGAATCTTAATAAGTTATGGTGATTTATGCTAGTGATTGAGGTTGGTGTACTCCCCCAGTTATGAAGCGGACTGAAGCAGCCATTTTGAGTAGCTGGCTAGAGGAGGTGGTGAGCTGACAAGGGGTGCCCAATGCCTGCTCACCACCTCCCTGACCCGCCACCCACCCAGCTGTTTCATCCTGCACTTCAATCCTCTTCTTATTCACTGAAAGAGGGCAGGGCAGCAGAAGCAACCCACCTCTTCCTCCAGCTCCACTGCAAGCAATTGCAGCAGTGGTGCTGGAGAAAGAAGCTGCAGGGGACCATGGCAATTCTGCATCATCACTCCCTTTCAGGGTATAATCAAAACCGAATCTCTTGCCTCTGCTGTCTCTTTCCTGAGCAGGTAAAAAAGAGGAGGGAGAGTTACCTTTAAGCGCTGCTGGTTCCTGCCGGTTCCTGCCCTTCTTAAAGCACACAGTGGGCATGCAGAGCAGGAGTTCTTTTTTGTTCCAAGCATCTCTGCCCAACATGTGTGTTTGAAGACATAACCAGCTATTTAGCTCAGGTGGCAGAGCTAAAAGTCAGGAGAGCACACTGAAGGTTTAAATGACTGAGCAATGAGGAGGAGAAGGTGGTAGCGTGTCATGCACACAACTAGAACAAAGCAGGAGGGAACCAAAAAAATGAGAGGGGAGGAAATGTAGGGCACTGCTTCAGATGCCACTGCACCTTGGGCCTGACCTCAGCAAAGTGCATTTCAGGGCCCAAACTTCATTCTACATATAAGAAGAATCCTGAAAGAGAATTAACGCTATTGTCCTAAACCTAAACAAGTGAGCCCATGAAAAATTGCTCTCATTTGTATTAGTGCTCTTATCTTCATATACAGTATATTGATTTGTGATAATAGTAAGAGTATGTGAAATAGAATAAAATAGAATAGAAAATTTATTTGTCATTGTACACGTGCACACATGTACAACGAAATTAGGTGCTTTTGCATGGTAAAAACAACACAATACACTACAACAAAAACAAAAACATCACATACAATCCCACTTTGCTTAAACTCTACTCAACATGCCGCTATACCACCGCATTTAATCTAGACAGTGCACTAGGATAAAAACTGTGTTTTAATCTGTTAGTTCTTGTTCTAATCGCCCTGTATCTTCTGCCTGATGGCAGTAGTTCAAAAAACTGATGACCAGGATGTGATGGATCTTTCAGAATTTTAGAAGTCTTCTTCAGACAATTTGAGCTATAAAGCTCCTCCAAGGAAGGGAGAGGACAGCCAGTGATCTTCTGAGCAGTGTTAATAACCCTCTGGAGCGCCTTTCTCTCTGCCACTGAACAACTCACAAACCAAACACAAAGGCAGTAGGTTAAAATGCTCTCTATGCTGGTAGAAAGTCACCAGCAGTTTCTCAGTCAGTTGTTGCCTACTGAGGAGTCTCAGAAAGTATAGTCTCTGCTGGGCCTTCTTAACCAGTGCTATGGTGCTTGCGCTCCAGGTCAGGTCCTCCTTCATAGTGATCCCCAAAAACCTGCACTCAGCCACCTGCTCTACACAGTCACCATCAATAAACAAGGGCTGAATATCTGATTTCTTTTTCTGATAGTCCACTAAAAACTCCTTAGTCTTATTAATATTAAGGATTAGGTTGTTATTTCTGCACCACAGAACCAACCGTTGCACCTCATCTCGATAGGCGGACTCATCCCCTTCAAAAAAAAAATGTGTCTTGTCTTTAAGTAACCCTCCAGCAAGGGGGTGGCAGCAGGTGGAATGCTTGTCTGGAGGGGATGTTGACCCCTTCTGGTGCTTCCAAATCTGGATTTGGCCTTTGCTCGACCTTACCTTACAGCTTGACAATAGCCTTCAGGGACCAGATTTCTTATCATGTGGAGCACACTGCATACCTTGCCTTACTTCTCCTATACTTCCCTTACTTTAAAAAGGCATCTTAAAACTAAAAATTTCAGGCATGCTTTTCCCATTTAATTTCTGCATGCATATTCCTTTTGACATTTTCTTCCTTGCTAGCATTTCTTAGTTTAATTCTTCAACTCTCTGATCTTTGTTCAGGCAGTATTGTTTTTCTCTAGACAGGGAGGTCCAATCCCTGTGTTCACCTAATATATATTTCAGGGGTCTCCAAACTACAGTCCAGGGGCCAAATCCGGCCTGCCACAAGATTTTGTCCAGCCCACAGCAACATAAAAGTATTTGACCTTTTTACTCATTACTGTATATATTATGTCTCAGTTTTTAAGCATGGCATTGCTTCTTTGTAAATATCACATTTCTCTTTTGTTCTGAATCATATCATGCTTTCAAAAACTTATTCATTCATTTAAATTTCATTCATTTATAAAACTGATTTTTTTTAACCCATGAAAATCTGAAAAATATATTACGCAGCCCCGGTGCTGAAAAGTCTGGAGATCCGTAGTATAATGCCTAGGTTTTCTTTTCATTTGGGTGCTTAATAAAAAAGAATGAAAATTTTGATGGTATTATTATGGTAAACACTTTCATGATTATCTAAAAGGGTTACCAATAACTATGTCTTGGTGAGTGCATTATCTTGCAGTGTAAAAACTATTTGGACTGGCTGATGTCTTGACTTGTCCAAACCTCTCACTATTGCCGCCCAGTCAAATACCCAGTAATGGATCTAGTTGTATACAATCTCATATTGTATACAAAGAGATGCTTACTAGTTAAAAACCTGAAGGAAAAGCTTCATTAATCCAAAACCTTTTACTCCTATGTTTCTGTCTCATTTTAAAATAAGACATTTAAAAGGCCCCATTTATTGCCATGAAGGTTAAAGATGGAATGAATAGAAGAAATGATCTCATCCCCACAGTGGCTGCCCCATTCAGATCAGAGATGGGGCACATTAAGAGAGGCTATCTGGGGGAAACATTTTACAATTTCTACCCATGCTTTTACCTGTTTTGTGGAAAAACCAGGTCTGTCACTCTCACACCTTTAAAAAAACACTGAAATTCACCTTTTAAAAAACGCCTGCTCCTATGTGGGCATGACAAAATTTTCTATAAATGGGTCTTAAGTACATAATTATATGATAGCCCCAAACAGCTCCAAAAGAGTTGCTCCAGGCTATTGTGTAAGCAATACTCCTTTGAGAAACGTATAAATACATGTAATTCAGTACATAATACACATGTTTAAAAAACTGCCTAATTACGTGGTTTCCCAGGAGACTGAAAAGGCTCCAAAAGAGCTGTTCCAGTCTCTCCCATACACAATGTGTATTTTATAACCTTCCATGAATCTCTCCCATTCTCTTTCCTTTCTGGGGGGAAAAATAGCAAGAAAATTAAATACAAAACACCTACTGTAGGATTAATTTAAAGGACAATGCACAATGTTGATATAACTTGTGTCATGCAAACCTAGGAAAGCCAAGTGAATGCTAATGCTGTTTCATCCAATCTCAAGCTCGCATCATTTGTGCAATGAATTTTCACTCTGTGTCATGGACATGGACTAATCCATGTAATCCAGATAATATGGCAATTTCTTGTTTCTTTTGACTATTAAGAACACCTGTTATTCTGACAGACAAGCAGTTCTCAAACAATTTCAGGGCGTAATCCTATGCCTGATGTAGTGCCGACGCAACATCATTGCGTCAGCGCTACATTACTAATGCCAATGTGGGAGCGCAGACCATGGTTTGAATTCAGAGATGTGCTTGGGTGTATCCAATGGAATCATTTCCTTATGAGTGATGAGGTTGAAAAGCAGCTTGTGTTGTGACATAGGGCCCTGTCAGTCAAAAGAAAGATGTCAAAGATTTCTCTGAGCATGCCCAGGCACACCTTTGGATCCAAACACATAGGGTTCTCTATGCCCCTCTTGAAATCCTTATAATGACTTCCCATTCACTTGTTCACCCAAAGGAACTACTTGTCTTTATCTTGCAAGTGTTCTATGACCTGTTCCTCTTTATGCCTCTGCTCTTTTTTCCCATATATATCCCTGCCCTGGACATTCACATCTCCAGTTTTACTAAGCTCAGCTGTCCTAAGATCTCCCACTCTTAGGGAGACATTCTGGAGTAGAGGTACAGGTTACATTCTGGAGGTCTGAATTTACATTGAAGCACTATTTATGCAACAAACAAAATTGTGGACAACTTTCTGTACTGGTTGAAAAAGTTTATATAAATATTTCAATAAATAAATTATAAAAAAGATAATTTACCCTCTAGTGAATGTACATTTTCTGGTGACCCTGCTTCTTTTGTTGTGTAAAAATGGGCCATAAAGCAGCTTTGATGGGGGGGGGGACTTCATTTGTATTAGTTCCATTTTACAATTTGGATTTTTTCACAAGAGACAATTTACATTTGTATTGGCTGGAGAGGACCACAAACGCAAATCCTAAGGGCTGTATTGCCGGCAGTACTTGAGTACCAATGGCTCCAGGCGTTGCAAGCATGTTGTAAAACATGTTTACAGCACCCAGAGAGTAGATACCACCTGTGCTGTGTCCAATGTCAGTCAACACTGCACAGTATGGCTGGCCAGCACTCCAGCAGCACTGGAGTGGTACTGTTCATCAGGAGGCAGGCAGGGGTGGAACTGGAAGGGGGAGGGGAAGAGTGGGGAGGAGCAGGGTTAGGGGAGGGGACTAGCAGTGGCAAAATAACTGGCATAGAGTGGAATATCCCCATTGTGGGGTCTGGGCTTTACTTGGGGGAAGGGAACAAATCCCCTGAGGAGACCCCAGTGGCTGCTGCAGCTCCCACAGGAAGCAACAGTAGCCATTTTGGCACCTCTGCACCTATGAGAGCTAGGCAGCTCAGGATTGGGCTTTGTTAAGAACAGCGATGGGAACTACAAATGAACAAGGGGAATGCTGGGCGGGACGTAGGCGGGACTTCCGTTTGAGTGGCAGCCCGTCTGTAGCGTTCCGCGGCTGCCCTGGCCTCAGGGGGGCTCCTGCTCGCCGTGGGGGACAGGTGAGGGTCGCACTGGGTGCCTGGGTGAGCAACGGGGGGCGCGCTAACTGGGGGCAGCCCCCCCGAGGCCAGGACTGCTGTGGAACGCTATAGACGGGCAGCCAATCACGCGGAAGCCCCGCCCAGCATTCCCCTTGTTCATTTGTAGATCCCATCGCTGGTTAAGAACTGTACTGGTTCTCCTTTACTCACTACTTTCGTGTTTCCAAAATGTAACATATTTCTCCCTTTCAAAAATGCAGAGTCTGCAATACCTGACGTATCACACCTGTGTGAAAATGTTGGCGTAGACACACTGCACCTGCAGAAAGTGCAACATGGCTGTCCTTAAGTTGTAACATCTGTAAGTTGGATATCCCTAAAACTGTCAGAGAATTACCAGTATATATTATACCAGACTGAATAATAATAATAATAATAATAATAATAATAATAATAATAATAATAATAATAATAATAATAAT
>JAJKFI010000032.1:8628498-8640200 GCA_029204185.1 Lerista edwardsae
ATAATAATAATAATAATAATAATAATAATAATAATAATAATAATAATGGGTAGCATCCAGAAGCACGTGCAGTAAATGCCAGCTCCCTCCAAGAACAGAAGCAGCATTCCACTGGTAGCAAGGACCCTTTCACTTGCACAAGGGCCTTTTGCATGAGTGGAATGCTCTTATTCTTGGAGGAATCTTATGCTCATGGAGTGAGCTTCCAGTAACAGAACAATTACTCTGGATGCTATCCAAGGAACAAACACTTTTCTTTAAATTGAACAAAATAGACTGTTTTGAGGCATTCCCTCCATTTTGAATTGTCGTATGAGTTTATTTTAAACCCTCACATCCCCAAAAGTTCTGACACAAACCCCAAAAACAGTAAGTGAAAGGAGCCAATCCTCTCCCAGAGATATCCCTGTGTATTATCTCCATGTATGCCGGTGCAATGATTGCCCTGCCAGTATTGAAGTCCATGCATCAATAGATAGACCAAGATGCCAACACAATGGCAGAAAAAAAAATCTGTGCTGACTTAGTTTGGGTGTCACTCAAATGCTGGTATAACTCGATCACTGGAGAGACCAAAACTGGAGCAAACCTATACAATAACAGAGTGTGGGTATATGTGTTCATCCCCAGGAGGGGGAACTATTTCCTGTTCGGTTTTTAAAAGGTTTGTGGGATGCTCTCTCCTGCTATGATGGAAATAGCATTAGTCTTGTTTTCTGTGCTCCTGTTAACTTACATCTCTCTACCTAAGTGGCCATGACCAGTTATTTCTCTTGTTTCATTTTTCAGTATAATAAATGCTTTGTGTAAGAGCTCAGCTGTGATTGAGTTTGTTTGTTTTCTCCCCACAGTTCTGCTAACCTCTTAAATGTAAAATTAAATATCAACTAGGGGGCAATCATGTTAGTAATGGTGCAAAAAAACATATTTGGATATTGAAAGACTACATCGTTGGGCATGAATGACAGTATAGTAGCTAAACCAGCAGTATCTTTCTACTGAAAAAGGAAAATGGCACCACTATTTTCAAAAAATCTTTATTTATTTTAAGAATTTATACCCCGCATTTCCCATGCCGAAGCAAATGCCCAAGGCAGCTTACATGAGCAGGCTAGTCTAAACCACCATTTTTCAATGGGTTTTTTTTTACAAATCTTTTTATGGGGCTAGGGACATTGTTGTTATGACTAAATTAGCCTATGTAGTGTGGATCAAAGAAAAATGATAGAAGAAATCATTTTATAGAAGAAATGGTTCCTGTTTATGAGGCACTGAAGTATAAATTCCATTATAATAAATGACCATGCATAGTTTTCCATAAATGACAGAATTTGTATGTTGTTTTTTAAAATGTGCTACCTTATGTTGCTACTTTGTTCTTTTATTATTTGGAAGATAAAATGTTAAATACAAATATTTTAAAATGCTGCAGCTGGCAGTCAGAAAGAATAAGTAAAGAGATATTGTAACATTTCCTCTCCTTGGTTTCTCATTGGGTGGCTTTATTTGTGTGAGGCCTTTCCAGTTTTTCAGGTTAGAGGAATGTTGGCCTGCAGTTAGTTTAGGGAATGCTACTTGCACAAGGTCACCCAAAAATGTTTAATTCTGAGGCAGGAAGTTAACACATTGTTCGAATACTTGCCTAATGCACTGAAAGAGCGCCCAAGCGATCCATTAAACACAGAACGCTTTGTACAGCAATGAAATTGAGAAATGGAGGCATGTATAAATAAAATAGTTTCAGGCCTGGAGATAGGTTTTCTTCATCTTCTTGTTTTTCTTTAAACTCTCTCTCCTGTATAATTTCAAATGTGGCAGTAATCTTAACAGTATAGTCTTTCTTCTTTCTGATGCTGCAATGATGTCACACGTTGTTCAGCTATCCCATTTAATAAACAATTGCTTTCCCATAACAAAATGACTCCCAAAACAAAATTACCCAGATGAGAGTGAAACAAGAACTTAGTTCATGATTTTAGTTTAGCCTCTCAAATTGTCACCATGGAACAAAATATGGAATCCATCTCTCGGTCTGACTATGTATGAAAAGTGTATATCATTGCCTTCAGAGTCACAAACCTGACATCAAAGAAGAACCCTACCATGTTAATTTCAAATGAGGTTCTGCCAGTATTGTTGCTGCATGTGGTACAGTTGGCTTCTGGCTTTATTTTTCATTTTGTTAGTTTCAGCTGAATATGGGTTAGGATGGGTTTGAACATAAATTTTGAATCTAAGCAATATCAACATTTATTGATTTTTCCCTCCAGTTTTAAGTGTTGGAGACACCTCTTCAGTTCAAATTTTAAAAATAAGAATTGAATGCATCTAAAAATTGTTGTTGATTTAGGCTGCAATACAATATACACTTTTCTGGAACCTGTAGCAAGGGCCGACCATGGTGGGAAGCTGATACAAATTACCAGAAGAGGGCCCTGTGCCCAACTATGATGCATATTTTTTTTGTCACGTGTAAAGATTTTTAGCCAGTCTGCCTTTCCTGAGAGGCGTGAACCTGCTGTCAGCAGCCCTGCCTATAGCACAAAGTTGCTATGCCTTCTGGCCCTTGCTGGGAGGAGAGTACCCCACCCCAAAGGTTTTAATCATAAGAGCAGGATCTATTATTGCATAAAGGTAAAAAGCCATGTGATTTGATTTATTGTGTTCCAAAACTACTTAACTTTGAAGTGCTAAAATGTGGAGGATTTATAGAATTGTTTGGAATCCTCTTCAACCTGCTATCAGGAAGTATGGGTGAGTGAGAAGGAAGTATTTTGATACAATAGGCTGAAATAAAGAAGAAATTTGAGGTCCCTTTACATGCATCATCTGCCAGTGATGGTGATGAGGCAATGTGTTGTGGTTCCATGTCCATTGACAGTAAGGCATCCAGAACACCTTGACGGTCTGAAGTAGCTACCGTATCACTCTGCATAATGTATACAATAGCTCTAAGTTGTCAGCAGATGTCACCTACAGCTAAATGTGGAATTGTCTCCTCCCAACAAATTGTCTGAAGAATATTGAGGGAAACCAAAGGAGTTTTGCTAAGCCTAGCAACATTTCCAAGGGAATTCTGCAACTTTAATTAATTTTTCCTATTGGATCAACTTACTGATGGAAATACAAACAATGAAGATGTGTTGATAGTGATGGAATAGCTCTCCAGGCCCAACAAACTCTAGCCCCTACATTCATACAAGATTTGTTCTTTTTACTTGTAATTTGGTTTTGGATTATGCATTTTGCCTGGCAAGTTAGGCCAGTAATAAAAAAGAATAATCACAAGGTTGGAAGGAATTAGAAGAGGCTAAAAGGCCACATCCAATGCATTGTTCCAAAGTTGGATTCTCCCACCCATAAATTCTCTCTTTCTCCACCCTGTAATTCAGACAAACTCACAGACAGTACATGGCAAATAAATAAAGCAGAAAATATGCCAAAGAACAGTTCCTCCTAGATATTGGAAATGAATGATGTCCAGCATTTTATACATTTTTTGTCATTTTGGAATATTTGTCATTATTCCAAGGAAATAGTAGAAGTAGATTTTCCCAAAGATATTGATCTACCATCAGCATGGTTCCTTCTTACTTTTGTCTAGTTACTTTTTAAAGTGCAATTGATTGACTTGGTTTGATTTCATTGGAGCAATATTATGATTGGTACCAAAAATTGTTGCATACTTTAGATAATCCATTTTCAGTCATTGTGGTCCACAGGTATGCTGCATGAAATTGGGGGAAGGTCATTTATTAGTAGGGCCAATGGGGGATGTGAGTCCCCCATTGGCAGCATGGTATGCCTTATCAAAAAAAACTGATGGTTTGCCTTGACAATTTTATTACCTTCTCAGTTTTCCATGAGATAAAAAAACATTGAAAATTGCTGCTTTAGATGGACTAATGATCTAATGTGGTATAAGTTAGCTTTGCATTTCAAAATGTGTGTGTGTGTGTGTGTGTGTGTGTGTGTGTGTGTGTGTGTGTGTGTGTGAGAGAGAGAGAGAGAGAGAGAGAGAGAGAGAGAGAGAGAAGGAACATAAACAGAAGTAGAGCACCTGTGTGGCATACAGAAGGTGTCAGATTCAATTCCTGGTAGAATTGGGGAAGACAAACCCTATAAATCTGCTACCAGTCAGTACAGATCAGTGGTCTTCAACCTTTTTTGTACCATGAAATGAAGTATGAGGCTGGGGACCCACCCACCTCAGATTCCACCCCCAACTGGGGCCCAATCCGCCTGCCCCATTTCCCCTTACTTCTTCAGTCTTCAAAACTACACTGTGAGGTAGCAGCCTGCAGTGGCAGTCCTACTGTTGTTGAAATGGGGGCATATGCCCTGAGCACCGCTCTGGTGGAGCAGGGGGATTGGTGACAAGGTGGCTCGCATTTCACAGAGGCAAGCTGCTAGCATAGGGATTCTCCCTGCCGCCTGCCCTTGCTCTCAAATGGCTTCAATGGAGCATGGTGTGGGACATGGCGGAGAGCCGGGACAGGGGATGGGTTCATCCGTCCTTGTCCCAGGTGAATGTTTGGTTGGGTCCACAACTGGCAGCCTGAGCAGGACCGGGATCTCCCTCATGTTACCCCCCAAAGGAGTGATCAAAGGAATCCACAAAGAGAGTAAGCAATTAGTCCTCAGATCTTCCAGACTAAGCCTGCCCTGCCATAGGGGGTTCCTCAGAAGCTTATCAGGACACAGCTCCTTAATGAGAAGATCAGCAATGGCGGGACAATCGTCCCTAAAAAGCAGTTTGTTCACCCACAACTATGTGTGCCACTGTGCAGCCATAGGGGAATGGTATTCAGTTTGTCCTAAGCCTGTCATTAGTTCACGTGAGCTGATGATGCTGAGCCATGAGGCTCAGCCAGCACCACATGACAAAATGCCAGAGAACACTTGCCAGAATTCTTTACAGCATATGGAAGTTGAATGGCAGATATACTGAAGTTTCTCAGCAGACAAATTGATGTGAAAAGGTGTCCCTCAAGGTATAAAGTTTGAAAATAATTATTTGAAAAGAATCTGGATTGTATCTCTGTACTTCAACAAAGGAGGAAAAACAAAACCCTTAAACCACAAACTGATCACTCTATCCCCCAGCAATATGAAAGTGTATAAGATGTCCTACTAACAATCTTTATCCTTACATAGTTCCTTGTTCACTGCAACAATGAAAAGGCTCTTTGCATAGAATGTCTAGTGTGGGTTGCCTGTTAGACAACATTGTTATTCAAGATCTAATTCCAAAGTAGCTATGAGATGTCTCGCTTTAATGATGAACAAATGTGTAGCTTTCTTGGTCGTCCACTGATCTGCATCTCCATTATTGGAATGCAACCCACAAACAGGTTTTGTATTTAAACTTTTATTCACTTACTTTCAAAGAGGCTTAAATGTCACGTTGCCAGTGTGCTCTGATAGGATTATGATCCCCCAGGGCTTCTATTTATGAGGTGAGAAATGCCACGGACATAGGCCAAACCTTTTCATTTCTTACTTCAGTAGTCCTGTCTCATGTGCATGTGGGCAATGACAACTCATGCATAGCTTATTGAGAATCTAGGAACTGAGACACACTTGGCTTGACCTGTTGCCAGCTCTTGTTTTCTGCCTTGATTTCCTTTCAGTCCTGTGGGACAGTTGCCCCAGACAGATAGTATCCTGTGAAAGTGCATCAGAAATAATAATCCTCTTCTTTTCCTCCAGCTGAAATCCACAACATGTTTGAAACCAGAGAAGATCTTATAAACACACAAATATCTCAGCTATTGTAAATATTTTCCAACTGTTCCATGTGTCTAAGAAATGCCTGGGCCGCTGCTTTCCACACTGTCTGAACTCCAGACACTGGGTTCAGTCTAGAGAAAGTTAAGCATGCCTAAAGTCCTTTGAAATCAATGAGAACACGCTTAAACATTGGGCTTTGAATCAAGGCATTAGTCTTGCCTTACTATTGTCATTTCGTTTTACTAGTTTGTTTACTTTTGAACTATCATATTTCAGTATCTTTGTTCAGTGTGCAAAGAACCATGCATATTGATGTTGCAACATTAATAGCCACAACCAAATGGTATTTCACATGCTTAACATTGTGGTGGATTGTAACCCCATCTGTGTTCCAGTACTAAAACACCTTTTAATTTATATCAAGCATGCATTCAACGTAACATGTTTATCTTCCGGTTCATCTGCAGAGAATAAATACTGTATATTAAGGACTATCTGCTGTCTTATATGTCTGTCTGTCCCCTACGATCTTCTGAGAGGGGGGGGCTTGCTTCATGTACCACCTTTAACAGAGGTTAGAGGGGTGGTGGTAAGATCCACCTCCTCCCTGCCCCAAAACTCTCCTTGCTGTTTCCCACCTGCCCATGACATCCTCCACTGCCATCTTACTAGCACTGATGGAGGCCTCTGGAGTCACTGCTATGTGCCCCACACCACTGCCTATTTGCAGCAGAAGCCCAGAAGGGCATGATGTCGGTCCAGCTTTTGCACCGCCACCTTGCACTGCTGGAGCAATACTTCTAGCAGTTCAAGGCCCCAACAGGATTTTATAAAACGGTTACATTCCCTTGGTCCCCAATGTAATATGGCTACTATTCTGTACACATGTTCTTCAGAATAGGTCCCATTAAAATAAGTGGGACTTACTTGTGAGTAGACATGAATACGATGGCACTGTTAGTAGCTCAGAGGCTGGCTTGTGAACCAGGAAGTCTCTGGTTCAAATATCACCTTCAGCTATAAATTCACCGTTAGTCTTAAGTAAGGCATGAGCTCTATGTCTCAGACTTCCCGCCCTGTCAGTACTGTGGGGGCAATAACAGGGTTTTATGCTGATTACTGAGATAGTGTGTGTGAAACATTTGGACATTCTAAAAGTTATCTATGAATGAGAAGTATTATTATTCCTTCAGTAAACATTGGGAAGGCCTATTTTTCCATTTGTTTCCTCCCATGGTCCTTTGCCTTTCCACACACTCTGATTTTCTTGGTAGTCATCTGGAAAAATTCAGGTTTCTCAAAACATGCAGTTGGGAGAGGCTTGGGAAGCTCTGTCTGGAAACCTGGTAATTGTTCAGTTATTTTGTCACTCCAGAAGACTAACAGCACATTAATCGGAAATTAATATTAATCGGAAAGGGTGACTATATTTTTATATGCGTACATGTATTTGTGTATGTGCTTTTAATGAGATTTCAAGGCACACAACAAGGCTTAATTCCTTGAGTTGGTTTTGTGAAATAATAAAATGACTTGACATTGTATAATTGAAAGCATATGTGGAAATGCGAAAAATTTACTGGTTATTCTATTCTCTATTGTTGCCTTTTTGTGCCAGAAATATTTTTATTTTGTCGTTTCCTAGCTCATATCTACTAGGATGCTGTCTTTAGCAACAGGGATAACTGGGCCACTCCTGAGAGTTTTCTTCCCAGTGGAACTCTTGGGTATATTTGAGGAGAGGATATGTTCTCCAAGAGGAGAACACTTGGGGAAGTGGAAGCATGGAAAGATCACTCTTTGTACTGTTTCCCACTGGTGAACGTGTGGTTCAAAACCATCTCTGAAGAAAATTTGATGACTGATGAAATTACAGCTGCACATTGATTATAAATTTGTATCATATACTGAATCCTCTGAAATAAAGGAAACGCCACTTATACGTTCACTTTCCCTTCTTGGCAGAATTTAGAAATAAATCATAAAGATGTAGGACTCTCCAAATACATTTGTAAATCCTGCCACAGACAAAAGCTCATATATTTTCCCTTGAAATGTTAGATTGTGGCATAGTTATTAAGGGTTGTTGTTTGGACAGAAAATGAAAAAAAAAGAGAGAGGATGTTTCAATTGACTATTATTTAAATGGTAGCAGATGACTGTTTGTGAAATGGCCTCCCCAGTTACGTCAAATGATTGGAAATACCACATTATGAGATACAGATACCACTGGCAGTGAGTGAGCAACTGGACAACCAACTAATCCCATTCAGGAGCTGGCCAACACAGCTGTGCCAAGTCTGGGAGGAAATAGACCAAACGCTCTTTTCCTTCAAGGCAAACCACAACAGGAATGAGCAGTGAAGGGTAGTAGCAATGTCCCAGGAACCACTGCAGAAAGGTCATTCATAAGATTAGAAGGATGCATAATCCTACAGTCAGTTTATAGGGTGAGCTGAGCACAGTATATTTTGTCTAATACATCACAGCAGTTTTCCCTGGCTACCCCTGAAATAACCTTCACTGTGAAAACAAGGCAAAATGTTGAGTGCACCAGCTGGCATTTCAGCTAGAATGATTGAGGTGGAAAAAACTGCAAATGTAACTAACACTAATGAGAACTTTACATAATGCCTTTTTATATAATGTGAAATTACAAACAATGCCTCAGAAATATTCATACTGACTGTTGCTGGCTCCACTCCTGGATTTTCTGCTCAGCTTAAAAGTTTGAGGCATAATCACATGGAAGTTTGAGATCTTGAAGTTTTTGGGAATCTACAGTTGTGGCTGTCAGCGAGAGCATCAGCTTACATTGTGCCTGCAGGAATATAATAGAAGGCTGAGTTCACTGCAGATTGCAGCATTTTCTTAGTTTCTTAGTTTAAGGAAGTAAGGGATTTATGCCCAGAAAATTTCATGTGCCTAGAAATGTTCTGAATATTTTTGATTTTTTTTGTTTGAAACACACAGAAGGAATTCCCTATGCAGAAGCCAAATAGACATTTTCTGTGAACTACCATAGATATCCCCTGACGTTTAATGAAATAATTGTATATTTACATACAACAATAGCTGTATCTATGTCGTCTAGATTCTATGCACTGATAGATACAATCAGGTAACATAGGAAGAAATAGAGAAGCTCTACCCTGACCTAATCATCATTCAGTGTTCGGGAGTTTTAAATAGGCAGTAGCTGAAAAAGAGAAAGTATAAAGTGATTCTTGTGGAACTATGAATGAAATGCACTCCCTATAGACCAAAGGAGATTGAAGTTATGGGCAGCCCAATCCTAAACAGCACTGACATAGTAAGGCTGACATAGCAGGGCTGCAGCCTAAGGCAGCAGCACAGCACAAGGCAAGGGGAGGGTTTCCCCTTGCACCCAGGTAAGCCCCAGCCAGCCCTATGGGGCTGCTTGGATATGTGCCTGCTGTTTTGCACAGCAGCAGCCCAAATTGGGACTGCAGAACCTGGGGATGGGGTTTAGGATTTGGCACTACGGCCATAATGCGTTGCTGCCCCCGTCGCCGCCCCGGTCATCACATGGCCAGCGCTGCTGATGGGCGCAGTGGTGTCCATGCGCCACTGACACTGATGCTTGCCGGTCCAGCGCCCGACTAGCTGGCCTAGATGCGCTTGACAGCATGTTGGCGACAGCGCTGGACCAGTGCATGAGTGCAGCACCGGTGCAACGCAGGTACAGGATTTTGCTCTGACTGACAGTGCAGTCCTAAGCAGGGCTGGAGTAGGTAGGCCGGCAAGCCTGCACTGTATCCAGCGCTGCTGATGGGGAGGCTGGAGCCTCCTCGGTGCAAGGGCCTGTTTCTGCAAGGTTCTGCATGCAGGCAAAAATAAAGACACAGGTATAGAATGGGAGATACCTGACCTGGCAGCTTGACATCTTGGAGTTGCAGTGGATCACAAGATGAAAATGAATTAGCAGTATAATGTGGCTGCAAAGAAGACTAATGCAATTTTAGCCTGCATTAATAGACCCTTAGCTTCCAAGTTGAGAGAAGTTGTGGTTCCGCTTTACTCCTCATCTGGAATATTGTGTCCAATTCTGGGCACCTCAGTTCAAGAAAGATGCAGCTAAGCTAGAACAGGCTCAGAGAAGAGCAACGAAGAGGGCTGGAAAACAAGTCCTACGAAGAAATGTTGAGGGAACTTGGTATGTTTAACCTGGAGAAGAGAAGGCTGTGAGGAGATACGATAGCACTCTTCAAATACTTGCAGGGATGTTATGTGGAAGAAGGGACAAATTTGTTCTCACCTGCCTCTGACAGCAGAACTAAGTTCAAAGGGTACAAACTGCAAGAAAGGAGGTTCCAGGAATAAATTTCTGATGGTGAGGGTGGTTTGACAGTGGACAGATTGCCGAGGGAGGTGATGAATTCTCCTTCAATGGAGACCTTCAAGCAGAGCCTCTACAGACACCTCCTGGAGATGCTGTAGGAGGATTTTCTACTACAGATGGGGTTGGACTAGATGACCTTGTAGGTCACTTCCAACTCTATGATACTCTGATCATCTTTGGTCCATATATGTGCATCATGTTGTTTTTACTTTAGGGTGTGATCCTAGCGCATCCTTGGGCCGACACATGTGGTTTGCATCAGCCCAGGGTTGTTGCAAACATGCTGTAAGGCATGTCTGTGTCAGCCAGAATGACACTCAGTGCATCCAGTTGCGATTACCCAGGCGTGCTGTGAAGGCTGGCAGGTAAGTCACCCCCACACTGGCCAGGTTCGGCCTGTGCAGAGGCTTGGGAAGATAGGGGAAGGTAGGTGGAACAGGGCAGGGGAGGGTGGCCCCGTGGGTGGGCTGGCCCAGTAGGGGGCTGGAGTGTGAATCTGGCTGTTATGCCAGATCCTAACCCTCATCCTCAGGCTGTCTGTCCCTGATCTGGGCTGCTTAGACATCTGCCAGCTATTTCACTGGCGCAGAGCCAAACAGCACATAGAGGTAGCTGGCACTTACCATGGAGTAAGGGGACAAACAGCCCTCTACCCTGAGGTGAGTTCTAGCAGCAGCCAAACCCCAAGGGGTGAACGGCCCCTTGGAGCATACCAGGTTGTGCCAAGAAGCTGCTGCAGAAGCCCCTTCTCAGAGCAACCAGGTGCACTCTGAAGGGGTGCCTGTCCCTTCTCAGAGGGGCAGGGTGACTCTTTGGAGCCACGTTGGGTCACTCCATGAAGTGGCGGAGAGCATTGGATGGGGAAAAAGCGGCAGCAGCACTCTGGGTTCAGTGATGTCGCCCTGGCCCTGGTGCAATTTGAGTTACAGTTCTGGGGGTGGGTGGCCGCGGAAGTACCACATGTTGTCTCTCGCCTCAAGGAACGTTTTGTGTGAGTGCGTGTAGGACCAACGCCCTCCCCCTGCATTCATTTTTCCTGTCCCTGTCTCTCTTCGCCAGAGTGGAGGCAGGGAAGGAGGAATGGGGGATGTGACACAAGGTGAGCTGGTCGAAGGTGCGGCCAGGGAGGTACCAAGTGTAGGGCTGCCAAGTATTTGGGTTCCTGCAGGCTGATGCTGCCACCACTGACAAAGGGCTGCTTACTGTTGACATCAGCATCCTGGAGCGCACTATTGCTCTTCCTTCAGCCGCTGCCACCACCTCTGCATTTGGCTGCAGGGTACCTTGGCCTTACATGCCTAATGCAAGACCTCAGAGTAACTGAGCAGTGTGAATCTTTCCCTCCCCCTCTGTTTCTCTCTGCTCATCACCCATTGGATGGAAGAGAGGCTGGGGCCAACTAGGAGCAACTGACTGAGTGAGAGGCAGGAGAGGGGTATGTGTGGAGAGGGATTTGTGGCAATGAGTAGATGGTGGAGGGAGCGTCTGCATAGATGCTAAGAGCTGTATCTATGCATATCTCTCTCTCTCTCTCTCTCTCTCTCTCTCTCTCTCTCTCTGTGTGTGTGTGTGTGTGTGTGTGTGTGTGTGTGTGTGTGTGTGTGTG
>JAJKFI010000032.1:8640210-8660463 GCA_029204185.1 Lerista edwardsae
TGTGTGTGTGTGTGTGTGTGTGTGTGTGTGTGTGTGTGTGTGTGTGTTTCATAGGGACACAATTTCAGTGCTTGCCATGGGCGCCATTTTCCCTAGATACACCTCTGAACACCACAGATGCTACAACCTTTGTAGAGGTCACGTCAGTGGTACAAGTTAAGGGAAAAGGTTTTACATGTTCTAATATTTTTTTGTGACACTTTGTCACAAAAGTGTCAAAGGATTGAGGGATGACACATAGAGGCCTCTCTGGCCAACAACTGAAGCTCTATCCAATGATAGTATCAGCTCAAATACTGTTTGCAGAATAGCATCACCTGGTCAGCACTGGTGGAACATAAAAAAGTAACAATTAGAAACACTTCAAAAACAATCGATGTGTGTGATGGGGGATAGATTTACATATCCCGTTTTGTGGTATTTACAGTTAGGTATTACAGGTATTCAAAATCTGCTAACTTCAGCTTTTCCCAGCTAAACCATGCAGGGTCAAATAAGAAGCTATAGATAAGAGGTATGTAAAAGGACTAAAAGGTCTTCCATAAACAAAATGGGTAAATATAGTTAACAAGTACAATTACTTTAAATCAATTTCTGATGTAACTGAGGTGGTCATGTATTGCATAAACTCTGACTTCTTCAGAATTACCTTTTTAAAGGAACTGGAGGTTTTTGCATTTTTCTTTTACTGGGGTTATAAATATTAATTCATTATGACAGAATATACAATAGTCCATATGCCTGCATTTAGGAATGCTGAAAGGCAGCCAGAGAGATATTGCTTGTTGTAGCATATGAGACTGATGGGTTAGATAAATTTACTGTAGTGGGAGGTAAAGCTGAAAGAGGCAACAGTGGTATAAATAGAATTCTTTTAATTAAAACATGTTGACTACTTCAGAATTACTTTGTACTACGTGTCAATAAGAAGGCTTTCATCCTGTGCATGCCTGAGTAATAAGCTGAAGTAAAAAGCTGAGTAAAAAGCTGAACACATAATATGTGTTAAGCTAGACTCCTATGCACATTTACCTGGGAGTATGGCCATTGAACAAAGTGGGACTTGTTTCTGAATATGCATAGGATTGCACTGTCAGTTTTTAGGAATTTTTTTGCGGGGGATGCAAAGCTAGTGTTTTGCTATAAGTCAGACATTCTTCCACGGCAACCAGAGTCCAGCTGATTTTCTTTGCTAGGGTCAATTCAGAATGTTGTTGCTTTCTCTATCATCTGTAACCTCAAGACACAACCACATGGAGAAAGTAACTTTTAACCTGGTGTGTTCTCAGTTATATTACTTTGATACAGCAATCCGTTTGAATTTGGTTGTACTGTACATTTTTGAGCCAGTTATCCACCAGCAAGCACTGCCTTACTTGCCTTTTTGTCAATATCACCTTTAAAATGGAAGTGGCAGACTGCAGTAGCTAATTCTCTATTTCATGAATAGCACCTAAAAGAGAGTGGTGCACAGCTGCTATGCTCATGACATAGGGTCTCATAATGGCTACCAGCATCAGTAATAGTGTATGCACTGGGTTACTTCTTCCACATGGCTGCAGCCTTGGGGCTGTCCCCAAGGCATGTTCAGCACATGACTGAAGAGCGCTATAGAAGCGGAGGTGAAGGATAGGTATGGCTCAAGGCCAGCATGGAACACCAGACTTTTCTTTTCAGGTATACATGAATACATGAAGATTATATGAAGTCACCTGTCATAATCTAGAGCCAGCCCATCCTGGCTACAACATGGCACAATTTATTGCATGCAATATCATTTGATTGTTCCCAGGGCTAGGTCCACTGAGAGCTGACATTGGGCCTGGTGCAAGATGCCTGATTGACCCTCCTTCATTTGTTTTGTACTGTACAGCTTGTTTTCTTGTTGCCTGTGCCACCTGGAAGTCCAGCCTCAGGGATTTTGCCCCCCCCTGTCCCCCTCATCAGACCTGCCCATGGCAAGTGGTCATCAATGTGATGTCCCACTTGTGTGTCTTGAAAGGCATCTGGTTGCCAGCTACTTGAAACAGAAATTTTGACAAGATCAACCTAGAGATCAGCTAGAGAGGCATTCTTGTGCTCCATTGTTTATCATTTTGTCACAGTCTCAGATAGAATTAGCAACATTTTTATAATCCTACTGCCATAAAATGGCTACCATGGAGAGCTTCATAAGTGGCCATTTCCCAAATGCTGCAAGAGGCAGCAGCATTCCAACTCCATCAGTAGACCTTATAATCCTCTTATTAAATGCTTTATCCATTTAATACTTATGACTGTTGATTAACAGCCCAATCCAGAACTGCCCAGGTCATGTAGGAGCAGCGGTACCAAAATGGCGACCGCTGTATTCTTCCGGAGTCAGGCAGCCACCAGAGGTTCCTTGGGAGAAGGAGACATTTATCCCCTTCTGCCGGAGAAAGGCTTGCCATGCACAGTGGGGCTCTTCTGCTCATTGCCGGCTATTTTGCTGGTGGTGAATCGAGCAGCCCCACATTGGGCTGCCCAAGCCACTGCCGGGGTAAGATCAAGTGGTGCAAGCCACTGCCGGACTCACCCCCTTGCAGGGCTGCTCTACGCAGCCCCCCACCTGGTTCCTGCCCTGTCTTCCCCTGCCCCAAACAAGGTTACTGGCAGCCAGTGCAGTTGGAGCGCCAGATGTCCCATCCACCCAGATGGGGACCTGGCGCTAACTGACCACCAGCCCAGCGTGGGTGGGATGTTGTCGCGGATGTCCACAACATTTTTGCCGGTAGTACACATATACGATAGGGCCTTCTGGATTGTGCCCTTACTCTTATTTCACTTCCTTCCCACAAAAATCACTTCCAAGGTCTAAGCTATCCAAGATATAATCTAATTGATTTACTAGTCATTATTCCTTGATCTTAATTTACAAACATAAGTTATTCATTGACCAGTTCATGTTCATTATAAAGTTAGGTCTTCAAATTGAATCATGGGCTTGCCCCAAACTACTTAAATCAGCATGTACAGGCGAAGTCTTTTTATCTGCAAGCGTTCCCAGGAATCCTTGCAGATGCAAAAAATAAATGAAATGGTGCTGTTAATTAACATTCAGCCTTTTAAAAAGCTTCTCTTATCATAGCAATCGGCTGCAACCATTCTCCTGGGGCTTAGAGCAATTAGTATCCATTAGCTGAGATGACCTCTTCCCTTCACCCTGGAGCAAGGGGGGAAATGCAAAATGGAAGTGATTAGTCACACTTCCCTGGATGAGGGAGGAGGTCTTATCTCAGAGCTAATGAGATTGACTGCAGATCTCATGGCTGCAGCTTGGTTGCTGTGGTAAGAAAAGCTTTTTAAAAATGCTTTTAAAAATGCTTAGCATGTGTTTGTTTAACAAAGAGCCCTTCTCTTCAGCTGAGTCAAATCAGCAGAGCGGGAAACCGCAGATGAGAAGGCTCCACCTGTACTTTATTCTTTCACATACCATTCCAGTCACTCCAACTAGTTGTCATTTCAGTCTCCATTTATTTCTGGAGGCGGGGGACACTTCAGTCTTCATTTCTCTGGTGCTGGGCATTCTGCCCACTCCCTTTCAAGATTGGGACAGTTTCTCCCTGCAGGTGGCCAGGTAGATACAGCAGCTGACAGAGGTCATTACCCATCCAGTTGCGTAGCTACCTATGTGATGGGGGCAGGGCACGCCAGGTGCCATCCTCGGGGAGTGAACCCTAATTTTCAAAAATTGTGAATACTACCAACATGCTATATACCATTGGATGCAGAACTTCACCCAAAATTCAGTGGAAAAAACCCCGAGTGTAATATCTCTATTCTAGCAAAGGTTATGGCCAAAAATACAAAACAAAAAAAACCTAAAATCTTCTGGAGTGGTGTCAAACATACAGCCTGTGGGCCTGCATGAGGAGTTCATGAATGAGGCCTGCAGAACCTTTTTATCTTACCCCCGCCCCATGTTGCTTGCCTTCTCTCCCGACCTCCAGCAGCAAGCAAGCAACTCCAGTGCAATTAGTCATCTGTCCGAGCAGGGGGTGCTGAGAAAGGAAATGAAGTTTCTACCAGCAAAGGCACAGAGGAAGGCCAGTGCAGGAATGCATAGCCAGCAAAACCTAGTAAGAAAGTAGTGTGTGCTGGCAGAAGTGCTGCTCAAACGGCAGTATCTAATGAATTTCTATGTAAGAAGAAAGTGCTTATTTCTTGTCACTTCCTGCTTAATGTCACTTTCTGCTTAATGACATAACTTCCAGCCTTCAGCAGTCACAAGGAATTCTAACTGGCCCGCTATATGAAATGAATTTGACACCCTGGACTTATGTAACAAAAAATAGATTTCCTTAACTCAAAAGAAGGTGTTAGTCACCGCCTCAGGGGTGCGTGTGTGTGTGAGAGAGAGACCACTAGTGACCAAAATTGTGGCAATTGTGGTTTTTAGGAATAATATTGTTATATATCATTCAGTGTGTTATGAAAGAATGTTATGAAAGAAATCTTATTGTATTGTAGATAAGAAATCTTATCTTATTGTATTATCTGTGCTATGGCACACTGGTACTCTACAAATGGTCTGCAGGTGTGCCACAGGAGTTTGGGGAAGGGTCATTTATTAATAGGCCCATTGGAGATGTGAGCTCCCCACCGGCAGTGTGGTGTGCCTTATCAAAAAACTGACAATTTTAGTGCCTTGTCAGTGTGCCCATGAGATGAAAATGCTTGAAAATAGCTGTTATAGCCAAACAAAAAATCTGACTTATGTAACAAAAAGTGGATTTCCTTAACTCAAAACTGACCGATGAGACTGTGTTCTGAGAATTAACAAGGTGTTGTTATGATACAGCATGGAACTAATAAGTTATTATATCAGCTCTCTTTTCCATGAATCAGAGCTAATACTAGAACACTTATTTAGTTGTGTGAGTGTCATCAAATTGGCCACTTTTTTTTTTGGTTACTGATTTTCTGGGTGACCTGTACTGTTCAAATGGTTAAATAAATAAGGGCCCAACTTTCCAATAAATATCCAATTTCCAGAACCAGTGTAGTCGTGCCAAGGGGATTTGCACTTCATGTTATGGTGCGGATGCAGTCAGAGAGCTACTGCTGCTACATTGGTGCTGGAAATTGGATAGGATTGAGCTCTATATAAAGTTAATGGGAGTGGCACCATATGTTACCTCACTGGGTGGCACCGACCTTAGTGATACAAATTCACTTCACTGGTGGGAAGTTTGGGGAGTTTTGGCCACTGGCTTAGATGACATCCAAAATAGATTCTAAATATTCATTGGTAGACTATAGTCTATCAGTGGTTATTAATCATGATGGCCACATTGAATGTCCAGATGCAGGGGCAATATGCCACTGAGTACTATGTGCAGGGGAGCAAGATCAGGGGAGGGCACTGACGTTTATCCATTGCTTGTGGGGAAATATTCACTGCATTTTTTTCTGGCCAGTATCATTATTCATTTCATATCTTGACTAGTATGATCTTTCATCCTCACTCCCCATACAAGGTTGTTGTGAGGACAAAAGAAGTGGAGGAACCATGCACACCACCCTGAGCTCCTTGGAGAAAGGGTGGTATAAAATGTGAAAAATATAAATAAATAAATAATTTTGTCAAGGGGGAGGTGTGAAAAATTTACGAGCCCTGGGTGCAAAATGACCTAGCTATGCAAAATGACCATTACTTGCTCTTTCCCATGTCCTTCGGCAGCTCAGTCTACTTTTATGGGGGGGAAGCACTTCAGTCTTCCCCCACTGCTGGCACGTCTGCTCACTCAGCCTTCTATATTAGAATGCTTGGTGTAGATGGCCAGGTAGATGCTGTAGGTTGTGGAAGCTTCCCACTGCATTGTTTTCCATGTCCCACCAGCAATCAATTTCTTAATACCATATCTATCATATTCAGAGTATAAGATTCAGTTATCACAAAAGACCTTATTGGACAACACATCAAGGGAAGATTATTT
Organism: Lerista edwardsae; assembly: GCA_029204185.1. Lineage (NCBI taxonomy): Eukaryota > Metazoa > Chordata > Lepidosauria > Squamata > Scincidae > Lerista > Lerista edwardsae. The sequence continues at coordinate 8,646,171 of JAJKFI010000032.1, forward strand.
AAAGAGGCAGTGGATGGCACTGTTGGATCATAATTATAAGGCAATAAAGGATGCAAATCTTAGAAGGCATTTTTTCCACTATATTCCTTGGATATTGCATAAAAGACCCAAGTGACACTTAATGGGGTGATCAAAAATAGATTCTCTTTATGGTTGCTTAACAATAACAAATATTGATACGATAACATTTTTTATTCCAATTCTTTATCAATATCACAACTATAACTCATTACTTTCCTATATAGATTAATATCTCAACTGTAATCTTTCAAAAGCTCATATGAAATGAGGGTTGCAGTTTTTAATACTGGCGTCAACTTATTGCCCATAAATTTGTAGTAGATTTGGAAATCATGATGTTTCTTGAATTTGTAATACCTCTTATTGGCTACTTATGAATGCCAGAGGTTCCTGACTTATCACTTGCAAGCTAACTTGGAAGGAAGGCAGGAGTCAGCAACACATACTATGGGCACAATCCTAACATGGACATGCGCCATCCCCTCTGATTTAGAGTGGTCCAGACCCACTTTACATGCCTTGTGCCAACCAAACTTGGCTGGCCTAACTGGGCTGGTCTAACTCCAGGTTAGGATTACCCCTTAAGAAGCCTCTTGATCCTGAAATCTGTGTGTGATCATAAATCCCGGGAAAAGTCTAGGTCCCCATGGTTGGGGATGGGCCGTACCTGAGGGCAAATCATACCTGAGGCACAGAAAATTTGCAGCCCTCATCCCCACGTTCTCTTTCTCATCCACCTGGCTAGGACATGGGTATGGGATGATCTTGTGGCACAGTGCTGAGTGAGCCTTTTGCCTCTTCCTTCCCTCCAGGCGGGAGGGCTGCTGCCACCACTAAAACCACACAGAAAGCAGCGGTCTGGCCCTCTATCTCCTTACCTCGTTTCTCTCTCATGCAGTCCATTTAAACGAAACAGAAAGTGTGAGGTGTGCTGCCTGCATTTTCCATGCTTTCCTATTTGTTTAAAGAAGGATGAGTGAGAAAGGAGGAAGACAAAAGGATAGGGAAGTGGGTTGCCATTGTTGGGCACCCCTGAAAAAAAAAACCCACTGTGCAGAAGGCAGTGATCTGCTTCCCTACTCCTCATTCCATCTTTGTGGGACTACTTTAAACAAACCAGAAAATGCAGAATTCAGGGGAGTGAGGTAAGGGGGTAGGGGGCAGATTTCTGCTTTCCCACCCTCATGGACATCTCAGTCCTATATAATACCCCCACCCCGCTGATGCAGCCATGCCACTACTAGAGCATATGCTGCATTGTGGGGAGTAAGTTCTGGAGATCTTCCCAGGTAAGGAAACATTTGTTCCCTTCCCCAGGGACAAACCTTTGCTGCTCCACTGGGTCTACTTAGACCTGTACCAGCAATTCACAGTGCAATCCTATGCATGTCTACTCAGAGGTAAGTCTCATTGTGTTCAATGCAGCTTACTCCCATGAAAGTGAGTATAGGATTGCAGCCTCGGTGGGCCCAGGTATGACACACCCACTCCTCACCCTGGTCTCCATCCTGTTCTGCCACCCACCCCCCTGCCTGCCTCTGCATGGACTTACCAGTGCCAGGGTATCTTTGGAGGTAGTCCACCTGCGTGTAGCCTTTCATGACCACCATAAAACATGCTGTGTTGTCAGAATGCCCATGGTGCAGCAGGCCTACAGGAGACTACTCACTGCTCCTGCAACTAATATGACCTGCATTGTTCACATCATCAATGGGTCAACCTGGTCATAGGCTCCTTCTTGCTTCTTCACAGACTTTTGCCTGTGAAGGTATACCATTTATCCCTATGGTATACCTCTGTGGCAGAAGTGGCATTGTGACCCTCCAGGCTGAAAGCCCCTGTTCTTTTAAGGGGTGGGTGTGGGTAGAAGGCAGCAATGTGATTGCCAAGATCACATTGCTGCCTGAGGTGACAGGGGCTGCGATTGCCTTACTTGTTGCAGTGCTGGGCTCCCGCTGGGCGTCCACAGGGTTTCCACAAATGTCCAAAAGAAGAAAAAAAGCAATCACGACCCACTTCCGGTTTTGCAATCATAACCCAGAAGTGGGTTGCAATTGCTTTTTTTTCTTCATTGGGGAAATGCTAGGGAGGCTTCTGCAGCCTCCCCCTCCCTCCCCCAGCCCAGCACTGTGACAGGTAAGGCAATCGCAGCCCTTGTTGCTGCCTTCTCCCCGCCCCCGCACACATTTCAGTGGTGCAAACTCTCCCTGAGAGTTTGACAAGTGCTGCTCTGTGGGATGTTCCCCTTCCAGGGTGTATAGGCAATTGGTGTATAGGCAGCAGTGTTAAACTGCTTACCTATATAAAGCAACCCTCAGACTTATTTAACTATACTAGCTCTTTAGCTAACTGAACCCATTTGCATACAATAGCATATTTTTCATAACAATATTTGCTTATATTTAAGGGTGCAAATGGAGCACATTTGTATCACACAGCATTTCGTAGAATGTGTACTTTTCTCTTTTCTCTTTTGTATCCTGCATTATTGGGAAAGGCAGTGAGCTAGTGTGGCTACTGAGGGTCCCAGCCACTAGAAATACGCTTTAGCCAATTATCTGGTTTCTAAAATTTCACTGGCATTGTTTACAAATTTCAGATGTATCTTCATATCCATAAGGGATAGAAAGACTTTCAGCTCTCTAAAAATACATAGAAACATATAAAACTGCCTTCTACTGAGCCAGACCATTGGCTCATCTAAGTCTGTATTGTCTTCGTGATTGACAGTAGATCCAGAGGCAGATCTAAGGGAGGGCAAAGCTCTAAGTTTTGCAAGAAGCCTTACCTTGCAGTGGAAATCACTCCTCTCCTGCACCGTTTTAGCCAATCCTCACAGGGAAAAGCAACATCTTGGCGATGCTTACTGGCTACAGCACCAAGGGAGAGAAGGGATTTACATGACAGGGTAAGGCTTCTTGCAACACTTAGAGCTTTGCCTTCCCTGTAGATCTGCCTCTGAGCAGATCTACAGAGTTTCAGACAGGGATCTGAAACCTGTGACTTTCTGATTCTGCTCTGCTACATAGCTATGGCCCATGAATATCAATCTGTGCCTTTTTGTGCTTCTCTGATAATATGGTTTCCCTTTACAATATAGTCTTGAAAATACCCTGAAATTTGGCACGTGGGAGTAATAGGAGGTGGAAATGAGAGAGCCTTCCCCTCTAAATATCATGGGCAATATACACTTTCTAAATGAAGCACAGCAATGTATAGCATGCATCTCACATAAGACACTTGAAATAGGTTCTGAAATAAACCTGCATCAGAGCCAAAACTATCCTCAGTTCTATGGGTGTAAATGAGGACAGAATTTACTGAATCCAAGAATACTTCTCCATCTGTTCTTAACAGCAATGAAAAGAGAGTCTTCCTGGATCATTCCTGCACTCATTTGTCACAGCAGGCGCAATAACTAAACATATTACATGTGATTGTAGTTACAAACATGTATAATGTAATATGGAAATATTCCCAGAAATATTCAAGCATATATTTTAGTAATAAATACAGAGCACAATCCTAATCAACTTTCCAGCACTGACACAGCAGTTCCAATGGGGCATGTGTTGCATCCTGCAGTTAGGGGACAGTCACAGAGGTCACCTCAATGTAAGGGAATGTTTGTTCCCTTACCGCAGAGCTACATTTCCCGGTGCAGGAAAGTTGGTTAGGATTGCACCCACAGTACAGGTGCTGTGAAAGTTGATTTGTGGAGCTGTAATGTGATTATTAGTGGCTATTCATTTGCCCTAAATAACACAGGCAGCCCAATACTGGGCTGCCCTTCGTGTTGCATCGATGCTATGACGTTAGTGCTGACGTGGGGGTGCCAAATGGCACCCTTGCATGAGCGCTAATGCCGAAGCTGGCATTTTTTCCATTTGCTTTGCAGTAAGGCCAAATTTGCATGAGGACCTTTCAAAAGAAAGGTTAAAGGCATGAATTATTTGCCTTGCTAAAATTTAGCCAATTTGAGGATAGAATGGTTGCAAGGACAACCACCACTGAGGTGAAACAAGGGTGGAGAAAATTCCTAACTAGTGAAATCTGAAAGGGAGGTTTTACAGCACATTATAACTAAGAATGGGCAGGAGTTGTCACATGGCTACCATTTTTGGTCCACCCTTTAGTCTACCCTGATAGAAAGACTCAGTGGTGTTTCTACAGGGATGGCAAAGCTCTAAGTTTTGCAAGAAGCCTTACCCTGCAGTGGAAATCACTCCTCTCCTGCACCGTTTTAGCCAATCCTCACAGGGAACAGCAACATCTTGGCATTGCTTACTGGCTACAGCAGCAAGGGAGGGATTTACATGACAGGGTAAGGCTTCTTGCAAAACTTAGAGCTTTGCCATCCCTGTAGAAACGCCTCTGGAAAGACTCCCATCTTATAGCTTGGTCACTGTTGCATATTTTATATATTGCTTTTTTTTCTCCTGAGATAGTCATAGGAACAGGACTGGTACCTAATGGGAAAGAAAGATGTGTTCACCTTTTGTTCCCTCCCTGTATGGACGAAGACAACCTGTGGAACATGCTCATTTTGTGCAAGCAGCAACGTGATGGAAAGTTAAGGTGTTATCCTTCCCTCACTTTATAATCCAACTAAAATTTTACTGCTTCCTTCGCCTATTATATGCATCCTTCAGTGCTTTTCTTAGAACGTTTCAGCATATTAAGCCTACACACAAGATATATTAAAAAAAGATCTGGAAAATCCGTGCCACGCAAGTTGATAGTGATGTCTATATTAGTCACTTGACTTTCTAAAAGTTATATCATACCAGTTGTTAGCAGTAACACTGGGACATGCTTCTGCATACTATACTTTCTCCTTTATTAATCTTAGTAATGTCTTAGTCAGACCACCCTCAAATGAAAAAGCTCTGCCTCCAGCATTCTCGTTTCTGTTTTATGCAACCTCCAGGGTAAGCAGGTTTAGTTTATCTGCCTTACAGCTCTTCATTAGTCAGAATCTTCAGAGAAATGTTATCTTTACTTGTTCTGTAGAATAGCAGTAAAAGCCCAGTTCTATGCAGATTTACCTGATATTAAGAGCGCAATCCTATACTATGCCGGCCTAGTAAGGCCGACATAGCAGGGCTGTATTCTAAAGCCCATTAGGAGGCAGCAACAATATCTAGGACAAGGGGAGGTTTTCCCCTTGCAACCGTGTAAGCCCCGGTTGTCCCTATGGGCTTGCTCGGATCTGCGCCTGCTGTTTTGCAGGCGCAGAGGAACGTGCACAGAAGCAGCCTGAATTGCCTGGCCGGGGACAGGCATTAGGATATGGCATTACGGCCATCCTGCATCACAACCGCCATCTTCGCCCACTGCGCCGCCCAGTTACGCCCCCAGAACCCTTCTGGAATGTCCTTGTGGCAGCCCTGTGCCAACTGAGCGACACTGGCACACGGCTGGCACTGCCGACGGTCGTGGTGCTGCCTGAGTGCTGGCACGTTTGTGACAGCTTTCGGCTGGCGCAAGAGCTTAGTGCTGGTGCAAGGGGGATATAGGATTGCGCTGCCCGTCCCTTGGCACTCCTTGGCATTTACTCCCAAGGACTGCAGGCTTGGAATTACAATAATGTATTGTATGTAAGTATACAATGTAATTTTGATTGCCATAATAAACAAAGGAAAAATACATTCTAGGATTCTTCATCTTCAGCTGGGTTTCTCAGAAATGTCAGGATTTTTTTGAGGATTCTTCTTAATCTATAACCTGGGACAAAGATATCCATGGGGTTACCATACGAAACAGCAGATTCATTGCTTTTTCTTAGCAGTTGCTAAGATCTTTGTTGGATACTCAGAAGGACTCCCCACTTTTAGAGATGTGGTGGGTGGTTTCCAGGAATAGTTCTTAATAATGGTGACACTTCATCTGTGGAATTTCCTTCCCACATCTGACTGACCCCAAAACTGATGGCTTATAGCAGCGGTTCTCAAGCTTTCCTGCCTTGTGACTCACTTTCAGTGTGGAGCTTGGTAACCCAAAATTTTTTGTGGTGACATGATGTGATGACATTATCATGTCATTGCCAAAACGTCCTGGTTGCTAACATGTCCTGTTCTTGCTAACAAGCATTTGTTTCATTAGCAAGAACACAACATGATGAGGCCCAGAATGGGCTGAAGACCAACATGCATGTAAAAAAAGTGAAAGCAGGTTAAAAGAAGCAGGTTTTTAAAAAGTGAAAGCATGGCAACTCAAATGTTTTGGTTGGGTGGCAGGAAACATTACATAACCCACTAAAAATTGGGTTACAACCCATTTGTGGGTTGCAATCCACAGTTTGAGAAATGCTGTCTTATAATAATTGGATAAGAATTGTTTTTCTTGATTTTCAACAGCCTAAACCAGTGATTCCCAACCATTATCAACTGGCGGCTCCTTTGACTTACTGGGCCATTGGCTGCAGCTCCCCATTAGGGCTACAATCCTATAAATTGTATAGGGTGTCAGGTTTTTCTTGAGGATTCCTTGACACCCCTGGCTGGTTTCCCCCAGGTGCCACAACTTACAATTTGGAAACCACTGGCCTATACTGTGCCTTTGATTTTACTGCTACTTTTAACTCCTGATGGTTGTGGTTGGATGTATTTGTTGTTATTTTTTAAAGTGGGCCAGATTAGATTATTCTTGTCCCAAATGTGTTTCCTATATATTGGAGAGATAGGTCCAGCCAGCATGCCCACCCACCCACCCCCTACCCTTATCATTCAAATTGGACCTATGCATGTCAAATTCAGTGCACATAGGTCCTGAATGTATGGTCAGTTCCTATACTGAGAGAGGAAACTAATTAAGAGGGAACATGTAGTCACTTTTTGAACCTTTTTTTTTTTTTGAATAGATGTCTGAACACCGGAGGTGGGCAGACATCCTATATGTTTTGTCTTGCAGAATAAATAGAAGTGTATTGGAGAATTATTCAGCTTGGAAAAATAACAGGGAGAAAAGTTAAGCTATTTCCCCAGTACAATAGTACCAACATGAGTTAGGCTTCCCCAGCTGCATTCTCCCTGAAAAAAAAAAATGCATAAGAGATCCATTCACTGATCACCCTCTGTCTTCTCTACTTCTCTACTTTCATCCTAAAACATTTTCCCTCCTACTTTTTCTCCCTAAATATGTCTCTGCTTAACTTTTACAGCCACATGTCTTTGCTCAAAAATGCAATGTTCCTTGATTTGTAATAAAGATTCTCCACTTTGTTGAAAGTACCATGCTTTATAAACCACACATTCTGTTTACACATTCTAATATTTCTTTCTGCCTCTCCTATTCTTCCTCCTTGTGTATGTATCCTTAATTTGTTTTGTGCAACTAACAACTTATAATGGTGCATTGATTAAATGAGAGTTATGTATGAGTTACAATGGTTTGGGTTGGGCAGTTATTCTGGACCTCCTTCAAGAGTATTGTTATAAGAGAGACAGAAATAGGAGATAGCCATTTTGTAAGCAAAAAGTATATTCCAGCCAGTATAGGCTTTCCACATGCAATATTATTATAGAAAATGGACTCAACAACTTAAGGTGGGAATGCTATGTACATTTAGTGGGAAATAAGTTAAACTGAATAACCTACTTCAGCATAAATGTGTTTAGGATTGGGCTGTAAGTGTTGCTGGTGAAAATGAATTATATCCTTTTTGAGTGAGTGTGTGTTCCACTGGAAACAACTTAGTTTATATTCCCTTATGACAAAAGTGGAAGCTCATTAATGAAAATGTCATCACAGCAAACATTTGTAATGCTTTCAAAACCACAGAGAGTAGCATTTTAAAAACTTACTGAAAAGCTTCTTGCACACTTGAATCTTCCAGCTGAGACACACTCCCAATTGCACTCAGCAGTGTTACTAATGCAATGTCTCTTTTTCTCACCACTCAGTATGTTTAATTTGTAATATTTTGCTTGAAATGTGACCATTCATAATGCTCACCATACCCCTTCCAAGTGGAGAGAAATCCTCAGCTACATCACAATAACAGAAGGCAAACTGAATGCTTCGGTACCCCTCTCCTCCCAATACAGATTCTGTGCCAGGAAATTCAGAATTAGATTAAGAAACCCAAAGCAAATGTGCAAAAATTAATGTGCATGTTGTTGTCCAAATATATGCACCCTGACACAACAAAGATATATGCATGTATACAGTTATGCAGTGAAGATACAGATGTAGTAAAAGAAGGGAACAAAGTTCGGTGACAATAGTTATATTTATTACATTTATATCCTACTTCCATAATTAAATGGAAATCAAGGCAACATACATATTTTCAGAAGTCATCTATTCAGACAGTGACCAATCTCAGGGTGCAATCCCAGAGCACAATCCTATACCAGTGTTGCACCAGTGCTGCTGTCTTGCGTTGATCTAGCACTGTTGCAAACATGCTGTCAGGCGCACCTGCACCAGCAAGTGGGATGCTGGACCAGTGCAAGCAGCAGTGCTTGCACTCGGCACCAGTGCGCCTGTCAGCTGCTCCGGTTGTGCGCTGGTTGAGCACTGGCAGTGCTTGGTTGGCACAGGACATTGCGCAGGGCATTCCAGAGGCATGCTGGGGGCTTCATGGGGTGGTGCAGTGGGCAGCTACAGGGGCGGCGACGGATGACGGCCCTTGCACTGAATCCTAAACCCCGTTCCTTGTTTAGGTGGCCTCAATTTGGGCTGCTGCTGTGTACATTAACCTGTGCCTGCAAATAAGCAGGCACAGATCTGAGCAGCCCCCTAGGGCTGGCTGGGGCATACCCAGGTGCAAGGGGAAAACCTCCTCTTGCCCTGCGCTGCACTGCTGCTGCCTCCTACTGGGTTTAGGGTGCAGCCCTAGGGTTTAGGATGCTGCTTAAGATTGGGCTGCCCAGTGCCCTTTAGCTTTGATGCTCTGTGGTAGCACTGCTGCTATGCAGTTAGTACCAATGCGGGATGTTGAGCGGCATTCCTGCATAGGCGCTAATGTACCGAAACCAGCTCTGCTGGTGCACCCATGCTGCACATTCGCTGCGCCAGCCCCGCTATGGGGTAGGACAGGGGGCTCCAGACTGGCCCATGGGTCAGATCCGGTGCCCCATTTCCTTTCCCAGGGTGACGCAGGCTTACTGTTCCATTGGGGAGCACAGCAACAGCTGTGCCTACAGTCCCCAGTTGTTCCTGTGGCCAGCCGCTTCCATGTTTGATCCCCCCAGCAGGCCAAGTGCCTGGCATTCTGGGAAGGCACAGCTGGCTGTAGGGACAACCGGGAATGTAGGTGCAGCTGTCTCTGTGCTCCACAGAGGGATGGTTAGCTCGGGTTGTGCTGCGGAGCCTTTTTACTGTTGCAGCAGTCTCCAGTTTGGAGACCAATGGGGTAGGGCATTTTTAAATATAGTGACTGGGATCTTGGAAATGATGCAGAAACTGATGGGAGAGATTCACAAAGAGTAGTAAACAATACACTATAGGTATGAGATTGTTTACACATTTGCTTATTTTGTGCACCCACAACGTCTTTGGAATATAAAGATCTCCTTTAATACTTGCTGGATAGTGTTATTAATTAACAACAAAATACCCATATTGTTTCAAATCGTCGTTATATTTTTTTCACCAGGAAGAATAAATCCATCCTCATGTGCCTTCACTTTAGGCCCAAGTTGACTCAAGAAGGAAATGTTTCTCCAGTGGTTTATGTGTGTTTGTTAATAGTAGCTGCTTGAAACCACTCAAGGGACTGGAAAGTTATAAAGAATGCCTAGGGATGTAGTGGAGCGGGCAGAGGTCAAATGAGGAACTGAAAGGAGCAAGCTAAATACAGTTTATCACAGAGTCCAGCAGTTCATCACGTATATAGCTCCCACACGTGAATAGTGCTGTACAGTATAAACAACTGATAGCTCAGAGAAAAGAACTCGCACCTTGGAAAAGAGAGACTATACATAGAAAACAAGTGTTTTTTAGGGCCGACGGTCATCGGATTGGGACCATTCTGGCAACGTTGCATTCCTCTTGGCCTGCCCTTTCTGATGCACCATGGCATGGTTGCCTATTCACGAGTAAACATGCAGTGTGGCTCAGTTTCACTTTCCATTGGACTACATTTTCCTAAGCTGCTTCTGAGCATGCTCAGAAGGCTCTGCAGCTTAGTGGCTTACAAGGAGCCATGTGACAAGAGGAGAACTCAGAAACAGCGTAGGCCTTGCTCCACCCATCTTGTGCGTGAAGGCATTTACTCTATTCCCCTGAATATAAGTTCCCCTGAATATAAGTCGATGTCAGGTTTTTCAAGGTTTTTTAAAGGTTTCTAGGGTTAAAATTCTCGACCTATACATGATTATATATGGTAGATAACAATTAATGGTAGGTCATTTGTCAGAATCTGGCATTGGATAAAATCAGACAAAATTATCTAATTCAAAGAATTGCATATACCCCTAAGTTTTACCTCTGACATATCCACAAATATGCCATATTTCATTTTTTTTGGCTTAAAACGTGCCCTCGACTTAGCCATGAGGTTGACTTATACACAAGTATTTAAATCATTATTCTAGATTTTGTATAAATTAGAAATGCCTGCTGCATGAGAATCTGTAAACACCTTGTTAATTTGAACATTCCCTTCATTTAAGCCTTTCTGGCAACAAAGCATCCAATGTTGTTATGATTTCATCCAAAGCAGTAACTAGTATTCTACAGTGAGAAAGACCTCCAGACTACAAATATATGCTCAGTATCAATGAACTTAAGAACGATTCACACATGAATGTATGCTAATCACCCGAGCGTAAAACAGATTATGTAGCCCAACCTGGAGAAGGGTGGTGGTGCTTGAATACATACCCACCCACCCATTTTGAACTAGTACAAAAACTGCAGATAACTCCTAACAACCCAACAAGGTTGTTTTATTACTAAAGTAATATTACTGTATTACTTTAGGTAACAAACCCATTTATTGAAGAGAAGTAAAAAAGGAAGGTGAATTTTCATTTAACACAGAATACTAAAACAAGCTTGTGAGCCAGAAAGTGCCTTTCTTGTTGTTATAACCTAAGAGTTGCTTAAAGTGGCTCTAATTGTCTTCTGGAAATCCTTCAGAATTTGATTCTCCAAATAAATGACTCCAAATAAATGGTGAGCAGAAGATTTAGTTGATATATGAAACTACTCTCCCCCCCCCCTTCTTTGCCTGCTGGAAAGATTTTTCAAAATGCTCCCAAGAATGGGCAGGGGATGATGATGTGCCTGGGGTAGGAGGCTAGCCCTTCCCTTTGCATGCAGCGTCCTGTTTTCCCTCCACCCAGAGGCGTTTCTACAGGGAGGGCAAAACTCTAAGTTTTGCAAGAAGCCTTACCCTGTCATGTAAATCCCTCCTCTCCCTTGCTGCTGTAGCCAGTAAGCAACGCCAAGATGTTGCTTTTCCCTGTGAGGATTGGCTAAAACGGTGCAGGGGAGGAGTGATTTCCACTGCAAGGTAAGGCTTCTTGCAAGACTTAGAGCTTTGCCCGCCCTGTAGAAATGCCACTGCCTCCACCTGCCTCTGGGTCCAATTCCCCTATCCAAGCAGCTTCTTTTTGGAGCTGAGGAGGCCTTACCAGCTCTGGCAATGCAGGACCTTTTGGATGTATTCAGCAGCCCTTGTGTGTAGCCTCCCCCAAAGACCTGTTTTGAGTAGTCTTTCCAGGCAGTATTGGGCAAAGCAGCACCCTAAAAGCAACATGTGGGCAGGCTGTTCTGCAACCTATCTTACTCCATTGGAGATCTAGGACCTTGCTCTGCCCACCATGTGACTCAACACATTTACTGTATTAACCTGTATATAAGTTGATTCCAGGTTTTCTGGGCAATTTTAAGGCATAATTTTTTGACTTGTACACAAGTATATATGGTAGATATATATTTTTAATGAAGTTAAATTTGGACAGAGACCAATGCGAGTTCCATGTTCAGATCTGACTTGCAACATACACTGCTTGATTCTTCTCAACCAGAGACCTAGGAATCTTGCAGCCTGTTGCAGCTCAACAGGTATTATTGCTGGTATTTCTATTGTATTAAATATTTATTAAAGTTCAGGGATATTGTTCCTAGTACACCAATGACAATAGGCAGCACTTTTGTATGTTTAAGTCACAGTCAAGGCAACTGTTTCAGCTGGCCCTGGTGCCCACATGGTGTCAGCCACCAGGTGGAGCAATTTAAATCTTTCTTATTTCACCTCAGAGGACTCTGAGGCTTGAATGCACATAGTTCCTGGCAGTGCTCCAAGCTAGGTCCCTGCCTCAAACAAAGACTATGTATATATAGTATGCATGTATAAGCCTCAGTGTTCTCGTCAAAACACAGAGAACAGAGCTGTGCAGCACTAGCCATTGTGACTGGCAGCATGTGAAGCATTTGGATTGTCAATCCTGGCATAAATATGTTGCTTGTGACATTTCCCAGCAGCTATGTTCCTCACACAATTTGTGATATAGTTTAAGAACAATATACTTATCAACAGGGTGATGGTTATCTGGCCACTCTGTAACACATATCACAGGCCTTGTCTTCAGAATAACTTTTTGCCACCCATGCAGGTTTCTAGAACTCCTAGGCTGAAGAACACTGCTCTAGGAGCTTCTTGTAGGTCAGCATAAAATACATACTCCAGCTTTCTATTATGATACAAAGAGCCTGCACATGTAACTTATGCCAGCTAATAGAGCACTCCAGCCCCCTGATGATTCCAGTATCTTCACAAGAAGCCAGAATTTGGATATGGCTTCCATGCTGTGACCAGGTCCTGACCAATCAGCATAAGAGGGTGGAAGCCAAAGGTAGCTTGAATACATTGAAAAGTACCCTATACACTTATAGTTGGAGTGCTCAACATTCATTGAGTACACAATCAGGACGAATGCTAAAGTGTAAAATATCATGAATGCAGGCTGCAATCCAATGTGAAATACTTTTAAAATAACGTTTAAAATAAAAGATATAATCAAAGCCCTTATTCAGGCCACTTAGGTTTGTCTGTGTGAATTCTGCATTTGTAGCCTTTTCAAAAAAGATCCCCCAAAAGTATTGTGACCTTTGGGTCTCAGATGAGGAATGTCTGATTGAAATGTTCTCTTCAGTGTTGTATTTGTTCCTGTTTGGTGTACAGGAACTACTGACTGGCATTGCTAGCAGGTTTCATGCATTACCAGGAAAACACGCTCACTCATACAGGGAGAGTTTCTCTCTCTCTCTCTCTCTCTCTCTCTGAGGTGGTGGGAAAGGTGGGGGAGGGGCTGTCCTAACCATTCTCTCAGACCAGGCCTGTGCTGATTGGTATAATAGTTGATGTCAGGAGCTTCTTTGGTGTGCGTGTGCACAAATACACACACATGTAGAAGTGTAAGACAACAATAATGGGAAATGGCTGCCCACTGTATATAATATAAATATAATGTGAGGATGAGACACCCAGGCCAGAGAGACTCATAATATCAGCTTTTATACAAGTCAGCACTAACCTGAGAGGACTGTTGGGACAGCCCCTCCCCCACCCCCAGGGACTATTTAAGGTCCATATTTTCACAGGAGGAAAACAAAGAAGAGAGCCCAGGCCTGCAGGAGCATACTGTCAGAACTAACCTGAGACAAAACTTTTTTTCCATGTAATTGTTGTTGATTTACTAATTTTTTTAAAAAAAATTATATATTGCCAAGGCAATATATAAGTGTAGTAAATAAATAAGTTATGCAGATAAATAAACAGTGGATAGTACTGTGCTGCCAAAGAAACTCAAGGGACTTTGATGATCCAGGAATGCATTTGCTGTAGGTTTACAACCCAATCCTATGGCTATGTACTTGGAAGCAGAGCCACTGAGAGGAGTTTTTTTTTCAGGGGTTACACAGTTTATTTTGGACTCCTTCCCTTCTCCCTTCAAATGTGAATTTGGCTCCTGGAGTTAAAAAGGAGGCCCCCTTTGGCTTCTGGGCCTCCTCTTTCACCCCAGGACCAAATACAATGCTCCCTTCCTCCCCCCCCTCCCCGTGACCTGGCTGGGAAGTAAACCCTTGTGTGTTCCATGAGTCTACTTCAGGAAACTATACATGGGATTGTAACCCTAGTTCTCTGTATCTATTGGGTGGTGCATTACTATTGATAAGTAAGTGTTGCCAATTAGAGGTTAAAGCTCTCTCTCTCTCTCTCTCTCTCTCTCTCTCTCTCTCTCTCTGTATGTATGTATGTATGTATGTATGTATGTATGTATGTATGTATGTATGTATGTATGTATGTATGTAT
>JAJKFI010000032.1:8660473-8689870 GCA_029204185.1 Lerista edwardsae
TATGTATGTATGTATGTATGTATGTATGTATGTATGTATGTATGTATTTGGGATGGAAGCAGTGGGTAGGAGGGATAAGCAAATGGGGTCCACAAATCAAAAACTCTTCCCCCCCCCAAAAAAAAGTTTCTCAGACTTAAATGTGGGAGCCTGCTCAAAGAGTTAATAGTGAGGTTTCACTTGTTTCCAATGTTACTGTAGTAACATGGCCACTGAAGAGTTAAACCTTGGCCTAGCAGTCTCCAGACTCTGGCCCACAGGCCAGATCCAGTATCCACTTGCTCCCTCTCCCTCTTAATGAAACTATAAACAGTTTTTACCATCTCACTGGTGGGCCGTGTGTGTGTGTGTGTGTGTGTGTGTGTGTGTGTGTGAGAGAGAGAGAGAGAGAGAGAGAGAGAGAGAGAATCATAATGCATTGAATTTTGACAATATTATACATTGGAAAAGTGAGCAGTATAAGAACTGGAGTATTTTAAAAGAATTTAATGTGAATGAGAGACTTTCAGAATGATTTAGAAATATATTTAATTTCATGTAGTCACGGCACTGTACACGGCAATTGGTCAGTGTTTTATAGCTAGAATGTATTTGCCTATTTGCAGGATCTTAATAGCCATCATGGAACAGCTACTTGTCCAGTATCATCATTTCACTACCAACTTACAGGGAGGCCTGAATCTCTCAGAAGAGGTGGTTCTGAAAGGTAAAAAGGACTCTGTCATACCATGGAATGCCATCTTGTCCTCCATGTTATTTAACACTGTGTTAAACTGCTAAATGATGCCATTAGGGAATCAGTATGCTACCTGGTTATATTTAATCAGATTCAGGTGAGGCTATGAAAGTAGTAAACTGATGCCTGGTATCAGTAATGGACTGGATGCTAGCTAATAACTGAAGCCCAATCTTGATCAATATGAATAGTAATAAGAACATTTGTGGAATACACTTAGGCTACAATCCTATGCCTGTCTACTCTGAAGTATACTCAGAAGTATTGCATTCAATGGGGTTTACTCCCTGGAAAGTGTGAACAGGATTACAGCCTTAGTATGTTTTCTAAAAGATCCTTGTTAGATTCATAGTACAGTAGATGGTACATTACATTTTATATGGCATAAATTGTAAATACACAAGAAAAGGGAGCTTTGCACTGAGGGAGGGGCTGCAGAGGCGTACTGGGGCTTTTACGTGCCCCAGGCATGCTGCATGACATCATGATGTCACATGTGATCATGCATGTCATGATGCATTCCCCTGGCTTCCCAGCTTGGGAAACCAAGGGGGCATAGGGGTCCTGCTGCTTGGGTTGGGCGATTTTGTCCAAGCTGCAGCTGTAGGCATCCTCTTTGCTTCACAACTTGGGAAGTCTTCACGACTTGGGAGAGGGTGCGTGACACCTGGACTAGGGTAAAAGAAATGGATTCGCAGTGTTCAAGTACACACAGAGACAGTTTGTGTGCATATAGTTCATAGAATCTACAAAAAGTATGTAAATTGAGGACAGCGCTAGGCAATAAAGATCCTGTTCACCTTTCTTGATTGCTTGAAAAAAAGGTTATTGGTGCCTTTGCACAGCACAACCCAAGCAATGATCTTTTCAAACCACTTTCAATTCTCAAAGAAAACTACTGTCATTCTTTAGACTGCATTTGCTCACCATTGTGACATGTTCCCCTTTGTCAAAATTTAAACTGTAAGCTCCTTGGGGCAAGGGCTTATCTTTTTTGTTTGTATTACTTAACAAAGCACAATGCACATGATACATTGTTGATGATGATGTTGATGGCAACTTCAACAGGGCAGTTCCCTGTTGGCATACTTTGAAACATGCAGGATAAAGCAGGGGAGAATGACTTTGGCTAAAATATTCCTACTGATCAGAGAACAGCTGCATTTTCTCAAGATCTGCACTGTTCTTGAGAACCGGAAAAGTCCTTTTGAGCCCTGGGCTGCTATATTGTACCATCTTTCTTGCAGCTGTAATTTTGACATGGAGAGCCAGCTTGAACTTCTGTAATCCTCAGCCCCAGACACCTCCAACGCCTGAGACTATGTGTTTTTTCCAAAGGTTTTTCAGCTGTGCTGTTGAGAAACTCCATTCAAGGGGGGTGGGGAGTGAAAAGGAAAAAAAGGAAAAACATCTGTCTGACTTGGTCCAAGCAATTGTTTCTATAGCTGTAACACTTATAAGAACACAGATTTAGATTATTTTTCCAAGATTGTCTGCTTGTACTGTTTTGAATTCCTTCCTCTGATGGACATTGTTTCCTGCCCTTCCCTTTTTATTAACCACAAGATAATTTTTATGGACATCAAAAAAGAGACACAAATTAATGAGGAAATTGATGGAAAGAAGACTACAAATTGCACAATGCTCTTATGCGTTCCCAAGGAATGAGATTTTCAGAGGGAGCTGTTTTTATGAATGGGTATAACTGACACATGAAGCGCGTGGGATCTGTCTGAGTGCCTTGTCTGGGTCAGCTGGGACATCTGGCTGTTATGAGTTTGGCATAATGTGACTCATTAACACACAAATAGCAATCCTTGATAGTATCCACTTAGGATTCCTTGTTGATCTAGTCACAATGTCAAATGCCAATGAACGGCCTTTGCACTGAACTGCCTGCAACTCTTTCAGACTGTGGGCTTTCCTGTGCACAAAGGGATCTTGTGTCATCCAGACTGGTGTGCTTCAACATGCAGTCATGCAAGGTATGACGCAGGAACTGACCGCATAAATATGATGTAAATTAAGATGTTCTTTGCTTTGAAATGCCTGTATTTGATGTAGGAGAGTTCACAGCTCCTTTTGTTGCTTTTTATCATTTGCGTCTCTGCCCTATTCTGAGGTATATAACATAACTGTGTAGAATCATTCCAACTGAGTGTTTGATTTCAATATTTGAAGTTGGATTTGAGTGTAAGATTTGAAATAGAAGCTTTATTAATTGTTTCTTCCCCTTTGGAATTTAAAGTGAATAAACTCTCATCCTATTTACTCTGTTGAAGGAGGCCCCAGAACTGAATCCAGACTCTAAAAAGTACCAGCTGCCTCCCTTGTCAACCAAAAGCAAAAGAGTTGTATGGGTGTAACATTGGCTGTGACAGTGGGGTGATAGGCCATTTAGAGATAAAGCTTAAGGTTGTTTTATCAATCTTCTGTCTCTTCAACATGCCATCGCTCCTCCCCTTCTAAAAGACATACATGGGATGAGTTGCTTGCCTGTACATTACCTCCCTGTATTCAGGAAATCTGGAGGTCTTTGGCATAAATGTTATTTATTTAGACCATTTATCTATCAGGATTTTAAAAATGGAGCACAAAATTAAATCTTAAAATACAGTATAAAATAATAAAAACTATTACAATCTGCAAGAGACCAGTTCCCAAACTTAACATAGTCAAGGTACCCTTCTTTCATGGTGGCCTCTTCTTCCTTGCTCTCTGGGGTGCAGTTGTCTTGGATAGCATGATCCGCACTAGAGGCCTCATATGACCTTCTGGATGCGATTGGAAGTGCCTGGGCAAAAAAAAACCCACTTCAGATTTTTGGAGAAAAAAGTGATCTTTAATCTATATATATAAAAGAGAACATACGTTTGTACGTTTGTCTGTCTGTACGTACATACGTATGTTCTGCATAGGCTCCGCAATGCCTGGACCGATTGACACCAAACTTGGAACGCATACACATTGCGGCCTGGCAACAAACACTGCGGGGGGCACTGTGAGGATTCTGGAAGCTCTCCCTCCCATTCAGCCAGAGGCGGATCTAAGGGGGGGGGCAAATCTGTAAGTTTTGCAAGAAGCCTTACCTTGCAGTGGAAAACCCTCCTCTCCTGCACTGTTCTAGCCAATCCTCACAGGGAACAGCAACATCTTGGCGTTGCTTACTGACTACAGCAGCAAGGGAGAGGAGGGATTTACTTGACAGGGTAAGGCTTCTTGCAAAATTTACAGATTTGCCCCCCCCTTAGATCCGCCTCTGCACTCAGCAAGTCTTCTGTCATCTGACCTGCCTATTTGAGAGGGAGGACTTCCTAGATGTATTACGCTGACCCTGCCTTGAACTACTGAGAAGGGGAGTTCTCAGGTAAGTACAAACCTTCCCGTTCTGTGTTGGAACAGCTGCACAAGCAGAGCAGTTGCTCTACCTAAACAGAGGCACCATAGGACTTGTGCCAAAAGATTTTTATTTACCTCTCCTGGGTCATTTTGGCCCAGGAGGGGTGATAGGATAAGGCATGTGCTACTACCGTTGATCCTTTCACTCCTGGGTCCAATCTGCCCCTGTTGCCACCCTCCTCATGCGCGTGACATCCCCTATCCTTCCTGGTACAGAACTTACCAGATCTGCCACACACTACTCTCTGCAATGGTGCTGGAAGTATGGTGACAGCCTTCCCACCACTGTAAGGAACTGGAACATGTTTTATAGCCTGCTTATGACAGTCTGTGCAAACAGAGCGATTGCTTACCTGCACAGAGGCACCAGAGGATTTCTGCCAAAAGATTTTTACTTACCTCTCTTCAGTCATCTATTTGCCTCTCCATAGCATGAAGCACAGACTCCAGCAGCAGCACTGTGGGCTGGTGTGGGATAGGAATGTGCCCTAAAGCTAACATTGCCTACCCCTGTTTTTCAGCATTACTCAGAGGCATTTCTATAGGGATGGCAAAGCTCTAAGTTTTGCAAGAAGCCTTACCCTGTCGTGTAAATCCCTCCTCTCCCTTGCTGTGTAGCCAGTAAGCAATGCCACGATTGGCTAAAATGGTGCAGGAGAGGAGTAATCTCCGCTGCAAGGTAAGGCTTCTTGCAAAACTTAGAGCTTTGCCATCCCTGTAGAAACGCCACTGGCATTACTTAATTATCTGACACCTTGGACTGTTATGCAGATAGTGATATTTAGCTGAATTTAAGAGTCCTGTTGTATTACATAGCTGTAAGAGGCCTCATTAAAAAAATAACAAATTTATTGTGGTTCAAGCTCTCGTAGGCAAGAGCACCTGCCTCCTTCAGCATGTGTCAGAGGTAGGTTCCTACTTCAAAGTCTCATGCCACATTAAAAGTATTGATTGATTGATTGATTGATTGATTGATTGATTGATTGAATGAATGAATTTCTACCCAGCCTTTCTGCTTCATATTGGGTCACCCAATATTAAAGGTGGCTCACAATATTAAAACGATATAAGATAAACAATTTAAAACAGTAACATTAAAAATATTAACAATGCAATCCTATACTACCCTTGCGCTGGCGCTAAGTTCTTGCATCGGCTGAACACTGTTGCAAACATGCCATAAAGCGCATCTGTGACGCTGCTGTGGCGCTGGACCGGCACAAGCAGCACTGCTGGTGCTCGGCTGCCACCCCAACTGTTGGCAGCGCTGGCCATGCACCAGTCAAGCGTCAGCGTTGCTCGGTCAGCACAGGGCCGCCAAAAGGGCGTTCCAGAGGTGTTCCGGGGGCGTAACTGGGAGGCGCGGTGGATGAAGATGGCAGGACAGCCATCATGCCAAGTCCTAACACCCGTCCCCGGCCATGGCGGCCCCAATTCGGGCTGCTCCCGCGCATGTTCCTCTGCACCTGCAAAGTAGCAGGCGCAGATTCGAGCAGGCCCATAGGGGCGACTGGGGCTTACGTGGCTGCAAGGGGAAAACCTCCCCTTGTCCTGGACGTTGCTGCCGCCACCTCCTAATGGGCTTTAGGATATAGCTCTGCTATGTTGCCCTTACTAGGCTGGCTTAGTATAGGATTGAGCCCTAAAACAATTTAAAATTAAAAAAAACACGAAAGTATGAGTCTTTAAGGTGTCATTGAACTCTTGGTTGATTTCACTGTGACACCCCCCCCCCCCATGCTGACAGATACAGTATCTGTCTCTATTTGATAACTGAGATATAGCATAATATGATACATTTTTATATCAAAGGAAAACTATATTTCAAAATCAGTTAAATTTCTGCACGCACGCACGCATGCACGCACACACACACACACACACACAATTAGGATGAATGGGCCAGGAAACCCATATTTACAAAAAATGTTTTACATATCTGTGATGGAAAACTGCTATGATAAGTCACAAAGCAGCTTCTGGAAACTTAATGTGATTGTGGTGTTGCAGGTGCCTGAGCTTGTTACATCACTGCCACATATTCTTGGACTCCTTTCCTCACTCAAATTTTTTGTATGGAGAGCAGATTTTGCAGAACAGAAACTTCCAGAATGCAGGAGTGTTTGAATGACCTGTGCCAAAGAAGATTCCCTATGTCTCGCCCTTTTATCCTCACACGGGAGCATTAAAGAGCTAAACATCTCTCATTTCAACTTCCTCCAAACCCAAGGTTTTTGGCTCATGGAATATTTTTTTTTCCAGCAGCTGTTTTTTCAGCTGACATTTAAACTCTGCTCACAACTTTGCAGTTGATTTTCTAATGTTCCTTTTGGAAAAAAGAAAAGAACCTGCCCTCTACTGTATTGAGCCTTGTGTTGAATCCCAATAACTTAGAAGTATATTGACATTACTGCTTTAGAAATAGAGCTGGAATTACCAGCTCATGTTTACATTGATTAGCACTTTGTCTCTGGAGGTTCTGGTGACAGAATATATAGCTTTCCATCTTTAAGATGCTGGTTCAAATGCAACTTAAACCTGTAGTGGCCAAGCTTAGTCCATAGAACAGGTGTCTAGACAAAACATTGGAAAGAAGGGAGTTGTGGTTAAAAGAAACGTTGAACTAGACCTTAAGACTGATTGGTTCTGTTCCCAGTTCTACTTCAGAATTGTGTCATTTTTGGCAAAGAACTTGCAAATGGGGTAATAATACTTTACTACCTCCTTGGGATGTTTGGAGGATGAACTTGCTACTGTAGTGAGAATCTCAGGTTCTCTGGGAACTGGCCCACACAAGTACCAATGTTCCAAATTCCTTCACATCACCACCATAAGGTGTTGGTAATATTTAACTGCACAATTCTATGACTCTATCAAATATTATCCATTTTTATTTTTTGGGTTGAAACGAGAGATGTTGATGTGGTAGAAATCATTCCTCTCAAACACTTCCAGTGATTTTAAATCTTTTTCAACTCACGACACACTGACAAGGCACTAAAATTGTCAAGGCGCACCATCAGTTTTTTTAAAAGATATTTTATCATCCAAAAAGAGTATTTAGATACTCTTTTTTCTATAACAGACCCAGTTATTTCTATAACACACCCGGTCAGAACAACAGCTGACTGAAGAATGACACTGGTTCTGCCGTCCCTCAAACTCCCTTAATGGCTCTACTAATAAATGAACCTCCTCCTATCTCCTGCAGCACACCTGCACTCATGGCACACCAATGTGTCGTGACACAGTGGTTGAAAATCACTGACTGAACACTGTTCTGCAAAAAGTGAATATTTAGAACAGTGTCATCCCCAGTTGCTGCCACTGTAGCACTCTTTTTTCTCTGACTTCATCTTAATTCATCTTGAACTAGGGTGCAATCCTACGCAGCACCAGAATGGCGAGGCTGGCTGACCAGCACCATATCTGACGCTGCATCGGGGAGGCTAGAACCTCCCCACGGCAAGGGCACATTGCGTCCTTACCAGAGGGTGTGCTCCTCGGATAAATAGCAGGCGCAGATCTGAGGAGACTGTGCTGCCTGAATCGGGGCCTTGCGGCCTCAGGATGAGGCCTTGGATTCGCCCTTATGGCCGAAACCAGGGTCCACTCCGTCCCGGCATGCCTGCCGACACGCCCAAAACCTACCCAGAAACACCCATTCCCCACCCTCCCTCCTCCCAGAACCTCCCTTGTGCCAGCCAAGTTCAGCTGATGCAAAGGAGGCTCCCAGTCAGCACTCTCAGGCTGACGCTACTCGTAGCATCAGCTTGAGAGCTTTAGCGCCGACGCGGAAGTGCTGCTTGGCCCCCCCGCATCAGCGCTAATAACATAGCATCAACGCAACAATGTTGTGTTGACCCCTACATCTTGGGTAGGATTGCGCTGCCTATCACATTGATGATCCCATATAATCACTGATCAGAAACAGGGCTAGCTCTAGGAGTGGCAGGCCCAATGTGGGACATTCCTGCAGGGCACCCCATCTTCCCTGCAGGGCACCCCACTCACCATGAAGAGTGCTTGTGGTGCCAGGCATGAAGAGTTGGTGGTGAATTGATGACATCACCACCAACTGCTTTCAGGAGGCCCATTTTGGGCTGTTTGGACGCAGGGGCAGGTGAGAGGGTCCAAGGTAAAGCTGCTCTGTTCCTCCTACAGCCCACTGAAATCCCAGCTGCAGCAGCCGGCGATATACTTGCTGTGCTGGCACGGAGACCCCCAAAGCTCGGGGTCCAATATGATGACATTAAAACCTGCCCTGAACAGAAAGATTTACAGTACTATGATATATTAGGATTACATCATTGCAGATCATTGAGAGCAAACTGTACACAAGAAGTTCAGAATTAAAGTTGAAGATTGGTTGTATTTTTTAGTATTTGCCAAAACATTTTTTTAGAAAATACTGCCCCTCCCATTTACCATTTTCACCAGCATCAACATTTATTGGATGTTTTGAAATTCCCAAATCCTATGTGTAAAAGAGAATCAAGAAAGGCATTTTGGGAAAACTCAAATAGTTGGTGTAATTTCAACAAAGCTTCAAGAATTCCATAGGTTTTACTTTCTCTCCAGGAAAAATCCCCTAAGAAAACAGCAAAAAAGTCCAACCAACTTCCAAAGGCACAGAAAACAGTTGAGAAATGGGTGACAATTTTTGCACCTTGTCAGTGTGCCATGAGATGAGAAAGGCTGAAAATTGCTCATCTAGTGATTAGAGAGCTGATTTGTGTTATACAGATTGCAGAAACTTGCAGCTATGCTCCCCTCGCCTCCTTAGAGTGTTCTGAGACCTGCAGAGGCTGCGTACATCCACCCGCAATCTTTGTGGGCCTCAGAATGAGGTTTACAAGTGGAAAAATCACTTTGAAGTGTTGTTTTGTTTTTTGTAAATCTGGAAGCGATGTTTATATGTCTTTAAAAGACATTTTTATCTCCCAGGGTTTTCCTTATCCTGATTTGTGGATGTTCCTGGAATGGAACCCCCACAGATAATGAGGGCCTGCCTATACAGGTTGGCCCTTAGCAGGAGGTGTTCTGAGATGTGGGGTTGTGCGTATGGCCTTCCCACACTTTAGAAGTTTTGCTGGAGTCTTCTGACAGCCATTTCTCTGGCCATGTCTGGGAGATCTTTGTTGCTTGTACTGCTGCAGACTAACTTGGGTTGTTAATGGTAATGCAAAAAGTGGTTCTATTGTTCTGTTTGCAAGAGATTCCTGTTCATTTCAGTCAAGGACCTTATCCATTCATAAAAAAAATTATGTACGTGTGGATTTTAATGACTGGGTTCACTTTGGAGCACCTGGATCACTGAATCGGAGTACAGAATTCATATTTGATGTACTGTAGGTATCTAGATCAGGTCAGAGTATAATCTGATTTTGAACCCAATCCTATCCAACTTTCCAGCACAAATGCAGCTGCAATGCAGTCCTGAGGTAAGTGAATAAACATTTATTTACCTCGAGGAGGCCTCTGATGCTGCCCCCCCTCAGAATGCAGTGTATGCTCCATTGGCATTGCTGGAAAGTTGGATAGGATTGGGATCTCAAACAGGTAAAATCATGCTAAATCTATCTATAAAAAGTGTGTGTGTGTGTGTGTGTGTGTGTGTGTGTGTGTGTGTGTGTGTGTCGTATAGGCTCCGCAATGCCCGGACCGATCAACACCAAACTTGGCACGCAGACACCTTGCGGCCTGGCGACAAACGCTGTAGGGGTCAAGCCCCCCTTGCGCCCCCACAGGGGGCACGAGGGGGGCCTGAACATATGTATGTGTGTGTGTGTATACTTCAGCTGATATGTGGTGTCCTGAGGCAATCTATTACGATGTCATTGCTGATGTCACTCTGATTATGACATGCAGAGTATAACCTTTCCAGCACCTGAAGTCATTAAAGTGTTGAACAGCTGCTGAACAGAAGTCCTGCAGAACGAATCTGGGATGTTGGGATCTGGGAGAGGGATGTTGGGATCTGGGTGACACTCCCCACGCCCTCAACATGGGGGGCAAGAAAGGGTGCGAAACAAAACGTCCACCATGCCCCACTGGAACGCCTGGAACGATTGGCTGAGCTGTTTGGTAATTTGGTAATTTCGTGTGCAATAGAATCTTGGGATAAATACCTACCCGGGCAATGCCGGGTACCAAAAAGCTAGTGGCAAATAAAAACATAGCTGATTTCTCCTATTTTTAACTATAGGGAACCCTCTTGAAATTCAGGTTTCCTTGAGGTGGGAAGGAGCATTGTTATTATTCTTAGATCCTGCGTCCAACAAAATAATTAAATAAGTGAAACCTCTTGGAATTGAGAGATTTCTGCCAGTCCAGAGATGTCTAAGTAAAAGGGTTTCTACTACTATTCAGAAAAGGGAAGGAGTAGAAATGACAATATATGACAACGTATATGACAACAGAAATGACAAAACCAAACCAACCTGCAAGTCCTTTCTCTTGGATTTTGTTATCCATACAAGTTTGACCATATATATGGGGCTTCATTAGTAATACAGTCTTCTGTATCTACATTCTTTCTTTGAGTAAATATGTTTATTACTTAGTGACTTGTTATTACATAACAAAGTCAGTGAAATCCCCAGTCTGTAAGATGTATTCCATGTGGTTATGTCTTTATGCACATATCCTCCCTCTTGCTTTCTCTCTTTTTTCATTCTCATGCTCTGCACAGGTTGAGAGGCCTCACCCATTGACCCATTGATGACCTCAATCCAAGGCCAAGCTGGGTGGGGGTGGGAAATCACACCACAGGCTGGCTCTTACGTTATTTATTTTGCTCTATAACTTAATGACTTTCCGGGTTCCACTCACATCCAAAATATCAAGCATGATCTATGCCAAAGATATAGAAAATAAATGAGAGCCAAAAAGTCATCCAAGAAGCATTACTAGACATAACAAAAATTCACTGGCTCTTAAATAGGCCGTGGTAATGCAGGAAATATCTGTGTCCAGAAAGAAAGAAAACACAAAGGTATTCATGCTTCAGCTGGTCTGTTTAGCATATCCACAGGTGGCGCATTATATTTTAGACATTTTAACTTCCTATCTTTCTATACAAAAAAGGTGTTAGTGAAATTGCTATATATTTTGTACAAGGCATTTTTATTTGAGTGGTCACTGCTAAGTGTGTTCTGCTAATGTTTTAGCAGCTACTACTGTATTTTCCACTTGTTTAGAAGTCAAGTAACTGAGAGGGCAATCCTAACCTGGAGTAAGGCAGGCAAAGTCAGGCCAGCAAAGTTTGGCCGGCACAAGGGACACTATAAAGTATGTTTGGACCACTCTCAAGGCGCAATCCTATACTGCGCTGGAATGGCAAGGCTGGCCGGCCATATCCTAGCACAGTATAGGTGAGGCTGGAGCCTCCCCACGGCAAGGGAGCGTGCACTCCCTTACCGTAGGGGAGGCTCCAGCCTCCCCATGCACTCCTTGGATCTGCGCCTGCTAAAGAGCAGGCGCAGATCCGATGAGACCGTGTGGCCTAGCTTAGGATGTGGCCGCATGGCCACCTTCCACGTCCCACCCACATCCCCCCCCCACCTCCTTCCAATCCCTGTGCCGCCTGGGCACGGAGCCTCCCTCGCGCCAACTGGCTCCATTCGGTGTGAGAGAGCTCAGCGCGGGCGCAGTAGGGCTGGCACTGCCTGCAGCACCAGTCCTGTTGCTTGAGCGCTGACATGGGGGTGCAGATTGGCATCCCTGCGTCAGCGCTAAGCATGCAACGCAGCATGCACTGCCTATAGGATTGTGCTGTCAGAGTTGGAGAGGCCAGCACACAAATGTGCACCTTCCTTCCTGACTCTAAATTGTCCAAACACGCTTTACGGTGGTTCTTGTGCCAGTCAAACTTTGCTGGCCTAACTGTCTCCGCCTAACTCCAGGTTAGGATTGCACCCTCTTAAGTGTGTGTGCATGGCATTTATGTGCTGCCTTCTAAGAAGTATTGAAAACTATTTCTGTAGTAATATTACTATACAAATAGTTGCTTTCAATACTTTTTAGAAGGCAGAACCATAAACTAAAAATGTCAGGAAGCAATACATATTCAACAATGCTAAAACTATAGATATAAAACTCAAATTTCTGGAGCAAAAACGTATCTGGTAAAGTTTTGTTTACCATTTATCATCTATATCCATGAAAGATTTTCTGAAAGAAAAATAACATCTGCTGCCATAAAAAACCCAAAGTTAGAGCATGGTGGATCATTCCATCATGTAAGTATTACCACTGAAAAGTCCTGCCCCATGCCCAAGCTGGTCTAACATCTGTGAACGGAGGAGTATAGAGTAGCAAAGTGGCGTATCTAGGGGGGTCAAGGGCAAATGCCCTTGAGCGCCACTTGACAGAGGGCGGCATCACACACACCCTGCCACCACCCAAAGTGAGGCAGTTCCCTGGAACTGATTTGCGCAGCTAGAGGCGAGGCCTGCCCCTGTGATGGGCTGGAGCCGCTTCTAATTTCGTGAAGCAGCTCCCCAGAGCTTTTTGCCAGTACAAGCAGCCCAAGACTCCTCCAATTGTCCGAGAAATCTCGTGCCTCTGTAAGGTTTCAGCGGTGCAAGTTTCCTCCAAGTACTGGAGGAACCTGATACTGCTTGTAGCTGCACGAAGCCAAGCAACTTCATGCAGCTAGAACAGCGCCTCCCCCTCCGATATTCTGTGGGGATGGGTGCTACTGTGGAACACGTCCTCCTTTCTTCTTTTTTTTTAAAGGGTCCCGAATAGTCCCTGTGCTCAAAATAATAGCGGTGACATCATAGCAATTGCTTCCAGGTTGGGGGTAGGGGGCAGCATATTGGGTCGTGGCCCCAGGGCGCACAAGCACTGGTAGCAAGTAAGATCTTAACAATCAGGAGGAAACATACAGAAGAAAATGCTCCCAAAGATATTCAGGACCCAAACTATTTGGGCTCTGAATGTAATATCCACTACCTTGAACTGGCCCAGCAATAAACAAAAAAGGTAGCCAATGTCGCTGAGCAAAACTAAGCATGATGTGTTTATTGTGCCTTTTTCTATTTAGAGGTGTGCTGAATACTCCTGTTTTCAGGGGAAAAGAAATATTTTGTAGCAAAGTTTCACCTTTTTAATTCCGTTTTTATTCATCTTTTCTTTTGTTGTGGTTTAAAATGTCCATTAGAACTTTGTTCTCTTTCATTTTTTATTCTTTGCAAACATCTTGTTGTATGACTGTAATGCCCTTGACCTAGAACCAGGGCTAAACCAAAAAGGGAGGTGATCATATTATATTACTAACAGATAAATACATGATTCCCTGTCTCTAAAAGGTGCACAAGCTATTGCCACTGCTAACATTGCAACTTGTGCACCTTTTAGAGACAGGGAATCATGTATTTATCTGTTATGTAAACTGTTTTGCAAAATATTTTTTATTGAAAAGTGGTATATAAATTCCTAATAATATAATAGGAATGACAGTCACAAAATACGGCTCATAGAGCATGAGCTATATTCGCCTCTAACTATCACATTCTGTAAAATGGGCTTTGGGGCACCCTTGCCACTTTGCATTCAGGAGTTGCATTGCTGCAATACTTATATATGCAAATATTCCAAAATCTAGAAAAATCTGAAATCTAGAACACTTCTGGTCCCAAGCATTCCAGATAGAGATACTGAACCTGTAGTTGTCAGCTCTTCTCACATGATTTCTTGCCATGTAGAAATGGTAATCATGCTGTTTTGTTAATGTAAGAACATGTCCATGTCTTGAGTAGTGTGGGAAAAATCCACGGAAGCTTCTGGAATGAACATGCTTGTTCAAGCACATACAGGTAGTGGAGCTTTTGTATTACAGTTCTTAAGAGGACAACTGGAAGGGTCTCAGAGTTTGACAGACCTAGGATAAATATTACTTGGCAATTGGACCTTTTCTAAAAAGAAAGCCAGTTCCTAATGTGCTGTCCCAAAAGACCTAGCCTAGGATTGTCAGGTCTTAAACAGTCCTGCAGCCATGAACACGAATATAGTCACCTGTTGCTTCCTCCATCTGAAGTAAACCAGATACTCCTGTGGCCACACAGCAGGGAGCAGTGAATGAGAGGCAGGACTGTAGAAGCAGTCGCGTGGGAGAATCCATGATTTTATCCTCCTTTGCAATTGTGGAGTTTTGAATTAACGAAGGTTCTTCAAGATGATGTCTGACAATCTTTTTGTGAGATACTGTTTTTCTTAGCACTAGTGTTGCATTACCAGTATAAAAGCAGTTGGTCACAGGACTATACAATAGATGGGGCTCTTGTTCATAAGAAGTTGAGAGATTCCTGTATTTGAGTGTTGCATGGGGTGGATATATTTGTCTGGTCTCCAATGACTCGTATTGGTGTGATATATGTAATCATTAGCAATCTTACCCTAAATGGATTTTAGTCAGCTCATATGTACCTCAGCAAAGTCTGAATTAAATACGACTCAGACTTTGGGCTACATTTGGCTGCATTTGTTAAACATTTATTCATACAAAGACTGATGTAGCATGAGGTCAGGCTGTTCCTACAGTGGATACCTCACCAGCTCTCCTAGTGGAACTAGATCAACCCAACTGATTGCTCTTCTTGCTCTTGATATAGTTCAGTGCTCAGGGTTCTTTGGGCTTTATGATTCACTCTGCCCAAACTTCTTCTGCTTCTGCTGTTTATAATGCTGCTTTTATTGCGGCTCCCAGCTTTGAGTGCAGCTTCCCAACTGTTGATATTGAAAATATTGGCCTCCTTCAATAGCACCAGGAAAGCAAAGTCACTGCAGAGTGAACTGGGAAGAAACAGAATGTGGGTGGAAAAGTTAGACATCTGCAAAGTAATGGCAGAATAGGAATTAGGAGAGGAAGTGTGAAGGGGAGAACTGGTCCAGTAGAATGAGAGGCTGCAGGAATAATAAATAAAAGCAAATAAAAGGCTCTCCTTGGGGGACTCCTTGTGCTTTTATGCAAATCCCTGAAGTTGGGAAGATAGGAGAACTGGAATGTTTGGTGGCTAGTGAAAACATTGATAGTGGAATTGACCTTCTTCACTGGAAGGCCTGGTGGAACAGAAACTTGGTAGAATGCGGAGAACCAGTGGAATACCACAGTCCCAGGCTATAAACTCTATAGGAGGGGCAGGAAGGACTGTGTTGAAGGTGGGGTGGCCAATGATGTCAAAGAAAGGGTAGAATTCAGCATTGTGGAGAGTAAGGAGGCCTCCATAGTGTCACTGTGGGTTAAATTACCAGACCCGAAGAGCAATGTAATAGTGGGGATAGAGTATTGCCCCCAGATCAAAAACTTGAAGGGGACCTTGAAATGAGGAAACAAGTGAGGGAGATGTCAAAGAGGGACAGGGTTGTAATCATGGGGGTATTCAATTATCCTCATATTGAGTGAGTGAATTTGTGCTCTAGTCATGAAAAAGAGACTGGATTCATTGACGTGCCAAATGACTGTGCCTTACAGCAGCTAGTCATGGAGCGTACCAGTGTACAGGTGATTTAATATTGTGGATTTAATATTGGATTTAATATTGTGTGGCATTCAGGACTTGGTTAGGGATGTAAATGAGCCATTGGGGATCATGCTGTGATCTCTTTCACCATACATGTTGGGCCAAGTGAGTCAACCAAATCTGACACACAAAGGGTGGATTTCCCCCAAATGGGGAGGCTAGTTTGAAAGAGGTTGAAAGGGAAGGTTAAAAAAGTCCAATCTCTCCAGAATGCATGGAGGCTGTTTAAAACAATAGTAATAGAGGCCCAGCTGTATACCACAAAGAAAGAAGGGCTTGAATAGGTCCAGGAGGGTACTTGCATGGCTAATGAGCACAGTTAGAGGTTGTAAAGGGCAAGGAAGCTTCCTTCTGGAAATGGAAGTCTTGTCCTAATGAGAAGTATAAAAAAGGAACACAAACTCTGGCAAAAGATATGTAAGAAGGTGATATGGGAGGCCAAGAAAGACTTGAGGAATGCATGGCCAGCAACATGAAGGGAAATAATAAAAGCTTCTTCAAATATATTAGAAGCAGGAAACCTGCCAGAGAGGAGGTCTCCCTACCACTGGTAAGGGAGATAAAAGGGGGCTTGGAGATTGCAGAGAAATTAAATGAGATCTTTGCATTTGTCTTCATGGCAGAAGACCATAGCCAGATACCACTACCCTGATGGCTTGACTAAGGGCCAAATCCGATCCAATTTTCCAGTGCTGGAGTAGAGCTGCCAAAAGGGCATGCACTGCATCTTGTAATGGGAGGACAGTCCCTCAGGGTTTTTCTTTTTCCTCAGGGCTGCATGGAGGCTGTATCAGTCCTGGATGGGCCCTAAGTTGGATAGAGCAGTGGTTTTCAAGCTTTTTAGCACCTGGACCCACTTTTTAGAATGACTGTCTGGGATCCACCAGAAGTGATGCCATGGCTGGAAGTGCTGTCATTATGACGCCAGAGCCGGCTGCTTTTCTGAAAATCCAGCAGTAAGTTGGGTTATTTCTCAGTCATTTCCAATAGCAAACTGAATCAGAAAGGGGGGGGGGAAAAAGCCTATTGACAACCTTGACACAAGCAAAACAACCACACAACCCTCCCCGTTTCCAGCATCCCATCTTCCCATATTTTCATCATGGCTGCTCTAGGTGCTTCGTGACCCACCTGAAATTGGTTCACAACCCACTGGTGGGTTCCGACCCACAGTTTGTGAATTACTGGGATAGAGGTTAAAGGAGAAGATGTTTTAGACCTATATAAGTCACCAGGCCCAGATGGCATCCAATCAAGAGTTGTTAAGGAACTAAAGAACAAAGAACCAACAGAGTGCCAGAGGATTGGAGGATTGCAAATATCATGCCATTCTTTTAAAAAGGAAGGGACTCAGGAAACTACAGGCCAGTCAGCCTAACAT
The DNA here is from genome assembly GCA_029204185.1 of Lerista edwardsae. Lineage (NCBI taxonomy): Eukaryota > Metazoa > Chordata > Lepidosauria > Squamata > Scincidae > Lerista > Lerista edwardsae. Next base: position 8,677,518 of record JAJKFI010000032.1, read on the forward strand.
CTGCCCTGGTTAAGGTGGTAGAAAGTTTTATCAAAATAAAATCTTAAAACACATACTGTAGAAGAACAAACCTTGCTGAAGGTGGCTCAGCATGGCTTCTGTAAGCGTAAGTCTTGTCTCATAAACCTTTTAGAAGTCTTTGAAAAGGTCAATAAGCATGTAGATGTGAGCGAACCAGTGAATATTATATATCTGGTTTCAGAAGACCTCACCAAAAGGGCCCTCACCAAAGACTGCTGAGAAAACAGCCAGGGAATGAGGAAGACCCCGTGGCAGACCCAGCCGAGGCTCTGCCCCAATCAGGTTAATGATCACTGCCCCCATCAGGCCCCCTGCCACTCCAAACTTCATTTTGGAGCACTTCAAGCACAGGGGCAGGTGGGCCCAACACCGCTTGCCTTTGTGACTGCCATAGCTCGAGTAGGCTAGCTACTCGAGCAGCTGCGGCACTCTGGCTCCTGTGACACCCCTGGACTCCCTGCAAAGTGGCACTGGGCAGATCCTCTTTTGGATAACGAACTGGTTGACAACCAGGAAACAGAGTGACCAATGCACAATTTTCACAATGGAGAGAGGTAAAAAGTGGTGTGCCCCAAGGATCTGTCCTAGGACTGGTGCGCTTAAACTTGTTCATAAATTTCCTGGAAACAGGGATAAGTAGTGAGGTGGCCACGTTTGCGGATGACACTAAACTTTTCTGGGTGGTGAAAACCAGAAAGGATTGTGAAGAGCTCCTGAAGGATCTCTCCAAACTGGGGGACTGGGCAGCAAAATGGCAGATGTGTTCTAATTTAGACAAGTGTAAAGTAATGCACATTGGGGCAAAAAAATAACAAAACTTCACATATAGCTAATGCAGTGGTTCCCAAAATGGTGGGTCGCGACCCACCAATCAGGGAAGCATTTCTTCCTGTCCCTTTAAGGGGCATGAAGAGGGAAGGCAGCATTGTGATCCCCAGGATTGTGCTGCTGCTGGGGATGGAAGGATTTTTTTTTTTTACACTTTACTAGAAAAAGTGCAGAAGAGAGTGACCAAAATGATTACTGGGCTAGGGCACCTCCCTTATGAGGAGACAGCATTTAGGGCCCTTCAGTTTAGAAAAAAAGCACCTGAAGCACATGATTAAAACATACAAAATTATGCAAGGGTGATACACATTGGGGCAAAAAACCAAAACTTCACCTATAGGCTAATGGGTTCTGAGCTGTCTGTGACAGCTCAGGAGAGAGATCTTGGGTGCTGGTGGACAATTCAATGAAGGTATTGACCCAGTGCGCGGCAGCAATTAAGAAGGCCAATTCCATGCTTGGGGTCATTAAAAAAGGGGTTGAGAATAAAACAGCCAATATTATCATGCCATTGTACAAATCGATGGTAAGGCCGCACCTGGAATATTGTGTCCAGTTCGGGTCACCACATCTCAAAAAGGACATAGTGGATCTGGAAAAGGTGCAGAAGAGAGCAACAAAAATGATTATGGGGCTGGGGCACCTCCCTTATGAAGAAAGACTGCAGCATTTGGGGCTCTTCAGTCTAGAAAAAAGGCGCCTGAGGGGGGACATGATTGAGACATACAAAATTATGCATGGAAGGGATAGATTCGATAAAGGGATGTTCTTTTCCCTCTCTCAAAACACCAGAACCAGGGGGCATCCGCTAAAACTGAGGGTTGGGAGAGTTAAAACAGATAAAAGGAAGTACTTTTTTACCCAGCGGGCAGTTAATCTGTGGAACTCTTTGCCACAGGAGGTGGTGATGGCATCAGGTCTTGATGCCTTTAAGAGGGGATTGGACGAATTTCTGGAGGAAAGGTCCATCGTGTGCTATAGGCAATGATGGATTGTGCAACCTCCTTACAAAGGTGGTGGGCTACTGGTACCGGGTGCAAGGGAGTGGCAACAGATGCAAGCATCTTGTTGTCTCATGCCTCCCTGGGGCACCTGGTGGGCCACTGTGAGATACAAGAAGCTAGACTAGATGGGCCTTTGGCCTGATCCAGCAGGGCTCTTCTTATGTCCTTATGTTCTTAAGGGATGGATAAAATGGAAAGAGGGATGTTCTTTTCTTCTCTCACGAGAACTAGGGGACATCCACCAAAATTGAGTGTAGGGAAAGTTAGAACAGATAAAAGGAAATACTTTTTAACCTATTACCTATTTTACAGATTTAATTAATCTGTGGAACTCTTTGCCACAGGATGTGGTGATAGCGTCTGGCCTGGATGCCTTTAAAAGGGGATTGGACAGGTTTCTAGAAGAAAAGTCCATCACAGGTTACAAGCCATGAAGAGTACAGGTGGAGCCTTTTTATCCATGAGGGTTCCTTTCCAGGAACCCTCCCAGATGCCAAAAACTGTGTTAAATCAAATCTGCTTAAAAAAGAAAGTCAGTGGTTTTTAAAAACATTCTCTTACCATGGTAAGGCCACTGCAGGCATTTTCCAAGGGGCTCAAATAGTATCAATTCAATTTGATAAAACCTCTTCACTCTAGAGCCAGGTGAAAAAATGCCAAATGTCAGCGATCAATTAAACTTCCGGGTGAGGGGGGATGTTTCCAGGGCAGGGGAGAAGGTCTTTTTCAGAGCTAATTGATAGTAATCTTCTCTAAGCTTCTGAAGAATGCTGGCTGCTGCATTGCCATGATTGCTAATTAAAGGAACCTGTTTAGTTAAACAGAAGGCACGTCTCTTCCGTCAGCACTGAGTCAAATCAGCAGATGGGAAAACCGGGAATGGGAAACTTATATCTGTATATGCAACCTCCTGGTTTTAGAAGAAGGTACCTCAAAATGCCAGGTGCAAGGGAGTGGCAACAGGATGCAGACATTTTGCTGCCTTGCAGACATTTTGCTCCCTGAGGCATCTGGTGGGCCACTGTGAGATATAGGAAGCCAGACTAGCTGGGCCTTTGGCTTGATCCAGCATGGTTCTTCTTATGTTCTTAAAAAAGGTGGGTTGCAAATCAGAAGAATCTGGCAGGTCAGGAACTGGGAGTGATACTTACAGAAAAATATTGTAGTCAAAGGTACAACCTTCATGAAGTAAGTAGCACAGATTGTGAGGGAGCAAGCTTTGTTTTAATTATTAAACCTTCCCAAAGAGAAACATCCCCATTTAATGCTAAAGTTCCAGTCCTGAACATATTTATTTGGAAGTAAAGGATTATCATTCAGCTCACAACCAGCGAACTTCTTGGAGCCCTTCCTGTATGGAAAGTGGTCTGTTGGTGAGTTCTTCTTTCCCACTAGAAATGAGATTTTAAACTTGTATTGCACAACACAATTTATTTGCAAACCACCCCTTTCTTATGTTATAGCTATCATGTGAAAAGCTGCTGAATGTCTTCTACATTATAGCACAATTAGTTCTACGTTTTGGTGCAGCTATTTTGAATGTGCATAGTGAATGGAAAGAGAAAGCAGTGATGGCTATTTGCTACCTCCAGATTCAGAGGCAGTATGTGTCTCAAAGCCATCCTGTTCATGAAGCAACTTGAAATAATCACATGGAACAGCAAAGTTGGAGAGGTGGTAAACTGAAACTTTCAGCCCACCTGTCAGCTGCCCTCTCTAGTCTGCTGCTTTAGTCAGTGTGCTTACCCTCTTCTGGCCCACTAAGTCAGAAGAGGATTGAAGCAGAAGCCACCACCTTCTGCCTTCAGTGCTGCTAGAGCAGTGGTATTCAAACTTTTTAGACTGGGACCCACTTTTTAGAATGGCACTCGTGTTGGGACCCACTGGAAGTGATGTCATTAACCTGGAAGTGATATTGTGGCAAGAAGTGCCATCATCAAGCAGGAAGTGCTGTCACTGTAGCATAATAAAATGACATTCCTGAAATGCAAATTGGCATTCTTGTACTGCAGCAATTGTACACCCATGAAACATCACTGACAGAAAGCAAGATTAGGACAACATATTATGTAAAAGTGGTGAACTAAAATTTTTAAAAAACAACAACAACCATCACTTGACAATTCAAAGTGTTAGCAATCACAAAAGGAATATAACAAGAGTAAGGTCTGCAGTTTCCAAGATGGCTGCTCCCAGCTTTTTGCGATCCACCAAGTGGGTCCTGACCCACAGTTTGAATAACACTGTGCTAGAGAAAGAAGGGAGCAGGGAAAAAAGCTGTCACAGCTTAATATCACCTCTTCCGACTCACCTGGTGTTTACAAAGCACAGAGTGAGCAGGGACAGGCAATCCAGAACCAGCCCTTCTTACCTGGAACTTTTGTTTCCTTACCTGGAGTTTGCCATGCACCAGTCCGCTTCACCCCTCATATTTTGAATAGGAAACTCAGTATGCTCAGTTCCTGGAATGGCTGTTTTGTTTTGTTTTTTGAAACAGGAGCAACACAAAGGAGGGAGGGAACACACAGGCTGCATCTGAATACTTGTATTGTTACTGGGAAGCAACTGCAAGTGAGGGCTTTTCTTCATTCTTCTTACTTGTCCCACTTTTGGCTTCCCAGAAGCATTTGATTGGGAAATAAAATGCTGAACTAGATGGTATCTGGCAGGTGTCATGTTTTTATCATGATAAAGGGGGTAGGTATTGCTAAGTTTATGTATGCATGTCATTGTATTTTCTTATTGTCAACATTTTGAGCATCACCTGAAAATATATTGCAGTTGTTCACAAGTTAGTCTAACAATTATGACATTTGGCTACCAATGTTCTCTATAAGGGATTTGTGCTGCTGCACAGATATCTTTGCTTGCTGCATGGTAGGGTTTTCTGGCATTTGACAATGACTTAGTACATCCATGCCAATTCTCGTTCAGCCAAGATGCGAGTCATGCAGAGTACGGCTTGGAGCTGTGCAGCAGTGTGGTGATGCAGTTTAGTGGGAACAATGTTTATAACCATATAATGACCGTGCATCCCTTTCATGGATCACTGCCTTGTCGTGGCGAAGGGGCTTGAGTAGCTCAATGAAGCTGTGAGCTATGCCATGTAGGGCTACCCAAGATGGACAGGTCACAGCAGAGAGTTCTGACTAAACGTGGTCCGCTGGAGAAGGAAGTGGCAACCCACTCCAGTACTCTTGCCAAGAAAACCCCATGGATTACAGAACAAAAAGGCTAAACGATATGACACTGGAAGATGAGACCCTCAGGTCGGAAGGTGTCCATTATGCTACTGGGGAAGAGCAGAACACGAGTACTAGTAGCTCCAGAAAGAGTGAAGTAGCTGGGCCAAAACCGAAAGGAAGCTCAGCTGTGGATGTGTCTGGAAGTGAAAGGAAAGTGCGATGCTGCAAAGAACAATACTACATAGGGACCTGGAACGTCAGATCTATGAATCAAGGCAAGCTAGATGTGGTCAAACGTGAGATGTCAAGGCTGAACATCGACATCCTGGGAGTTAGTGAACTAAAGTGGACAGGAATGGGAGAATTTAATTCAGATGACCATTATATTTGCTACTGTGGGCAGGAATCCCTTAGAAGAAATGGAGTAGCCTTCATCGTGAACAAGAGAGTGAGAACAGCAGTACTGGGGTATAACCTCAAAAATGATAGAATGATTTCCATTCGGATCCAAGGCAAACCTTTCAACATCACAGTAATCCAAGTCTACGCCCCAACCACTGGTGCTGATGAGGAAGAAGTTGACCGCTTCTATGAAGACCTAGAACAGCTTCTAGAATTAACACCCAAAAAAGATGTCCTTCTCATCATAGGGGATTGGAATGCTAAAGTAGGCAGTCAAGAGGTAAGAGGAATAACAGGCAAATTTGGTCTTGGAGTACAAAATGAAGCAGGGCAAAGACTGATAGAGTTCTGTCAGGAGAACACATTAGTCATAGCAAACACCCTTTTCCAGCAACACAAACGGCGACTGTACACATGGACTTCACCAGATGGTCTACATCGAAATCAGATTGATTACATTCTTTGCAGCCAAAGTTGGAAAAGTTCCATACAGGCAGTCAAAACAAGACCTGGAGCTGACTGTGGCTCAGATCATCAGCTTCTTCTTGCCAAATTCAGGCTTAAACTGAAAAAAGTAGGGAAAACCGCTAGGCCCTCCACGTATGACCTAAATCAGATCCCCTACGAATATACAGTGGAGGTGACAAATAGATTTAGGGGCTTAGATTTGGTAGACAGAGTGCCTGAAGAACTTTGGACGGAGGTCTGTAACATTGTACAGGAGGCAGCAACTAAAACCATCCCAAAGAGGAAGAAATGCAAGAAGGCAAAGTGGCTGTCTGACGAGGCTTTACAAATAGCTGAGGAAAGGAGAGAAGCCAAAAGCAAGGGAGAAAGGGAAAGATATACCCAACTGAATGCAGATTTCCAGAGAACAGCAAGGAGAGATAGGAAGGCCTTTCTAAATGAGCAATGCAAAGAAATAGAGGAAAACAACAGAATGGGGAGGACTAGAGATCTTTTCAAGAAAATTGGAGATGTCAAAGGACAATTTCGTGCTAAGGTAGGCACAATAAAGGACAAAAATGGCAAGGACCTAACAGAAGCAGATGAGATTCAGAAGAGGTGGCAAGAATACACAGAGGAACTCTATAAGGCCGATCTAAATGTTCCTGATAACCACAGTGGTACAGTCACTGAGCTCGAACCTGACATCCTGGAGAGTGAAGTCAAGTGGGCTTTAGAAAGCCTCACTAACAACAAAGCTAGTGGAGGTGACAGCATTCCAGCGGAATTACTCAAAATCTTAAAAGATGATGCTGTCCAAGTGCTGCTCTCCATATGCCAGCAAATTTGGAAAACCCAACAGTGGCCACAAGACTGGAAAAGATCAGTTTACATTCCAATCCCAAAGAAGGGCAATGCCAAAGATTGCTCGAATTACCGCACCATTGCACTCATTTCACATGCTAGCAAGGTCATGCTCAAAATCCTACAAGCTCGGCTTCAGCAGTATGTGAATCGAGAACTACCAGATGTACAAGCTGGTTTCCGAAGAGGCAGAGGAACTAGAGATCAAATTGCCAACCTTCGCTGGATCATGGAGAAAGCAAGAGAGTTCCAGAAAAACATCTACCTCTGCTTCATTGATTATGCTAAAGCCTTTGATTGTGTGGATCACAACAAACTGTGGCAAGTTCTTGAAGAGATGGGAGTTCCAGACCACCTGATCTGCCTTCTGAGAAACCTTTATGCGGGTCAGGAAGCAACAGTTAGAACTGGACATGGAACAACCGACTGGTTTAAAATTGGGAAAGGAGTACGACAAGGCTGTATATTGTCACCCTGCTTATTTAACTTATACGCAGAGTACATCATGAGGAAGGCAGGGCTGGATGACTCACAAGCTGGAATCAAGATTGCTGGGAGAAACATCAACAACCTCCGATATGCAGACGATACCACTCTACTGGCAGAAAGTGAGGAAGACCTAAAGAACCTTTTGATGAGGGTGAAAGAGGAAAGTGCCAAAATTGGTTTGAAGCTCAACATTAAAAAGACTAAGATCATGGCAACCACTACCATCACTTCCTGGCAAATAGAAGGGGAAGAAATGGAAGCAGTGACAGACTTTATTTTCCTGGGCTCCAAGATCACCGCAGATGGTGACTGCAGCCATGAAATTAAAAGACGTTTACTTCTTGGGAAGAAAGCTATGGTGAACCTAGATAGCTTAATCAAAAGCCGAGACATCACCCTGCCAACAAAGGTTCGCATAGTCAAAGCGATGGTTTTCCCAGTAGCCATGTATGGCTGTGAGAGCTGGACCATAAGAAAGGCAGAAAGGAAGATCAAACAGATCGGCCTAGATCCGGACATCCTAGGGACTCTCCCGTTCCAGGCTGCCCTAAGAACTGTTAGACAAAGGCTGGCTGACATCAACTCACAAGACCTATTAAGAGCCGCTAATAGATCTTGCTCACCTTTGTTCTGGAATCTTCCTTTGGTAGTAGGCAGGCCACCGGTTTACATTTCTCTATTGTATAATCCTGAAGTTAGAAGGGCGATTTCTTTGGCCCGCTGTAATTCAATCCCCTCGGCGGTGCTAACGGGCCGATTCAACAATATTCCCTTTAATGACAGATTATGTCCTTGCCCGATGAATGCTGTAGAGACGCTACCCCATATCTTTTTCCACTGCCCATTCCATTCGGCCGCGAGGGATAAATTTTTTGCCTCTCTCCCACAACAAAAGCCCTGGCTTTTCGATGAAGCCTATCTTAGTTCTATTTTACAGTGGACGGATGAGATTTCTTTGACTGCTCTTGGCAAATTTTTGTTGGATATAATTAAGATTAATACAGCCCGAGAGTCCAATTTAAAGTTTTAGTGTTTTAGGGGACGTTCCTAAAATTGTATTTTGCACCTTGTGTATGTTTGTTTGTGTTTGTTATGCCAATAAAGGTATCTATCTAAGAAAGGCAGAGCGTCGAAGAATCGATGCTTTTGAATTGTGGTGTTGGAGAAGAATCTTGAGAGTCCCCTGGACTGCAAAGAGATCCAATCGGTCAATTCTCCAGGAGGTCAAGCCTGATTGCTCCCTGGAAGGACAAATGCTGAAGCTGAAGCTCCAATACTTTGGCCACCTGATGAGAAGAGAGGACTCTTTAGAAAAGACCCTCATGCTGGGAAAGATTGAAGGCAAAAGGAGAAGGGGGCGACAGAGGATGAGATGGTTAGATAGTGTCACCGAAGCAATGAATATGAAATTGGGCGAACTCAGGAAGCTAGTGGAGGACAGGGAGGCCTGGCGTGCTGTGGTCCATGGGGTCGCGAAGAGTCGGACACGACTTAGCGACTGAACAACAACAACAAATGACCGTGCAGAGCAGTGATTTTCAATCTTTTTTGTCTCAGGGTACAGTGAAAAGGCATTCTTGCACTGCAGCAATTGTCCAACCATGAAACATCCCTAACAGAAAGCAAGATTAGGACAAAATATGATGTAAAAGTGGTGAACTAAAAACAATTTTTTCCCAACACGAGTGCCATTCTAAAAAGTGGGTCCACTAAAATTGTCAAGGCACACCATCAGTTTTTGACAATTGACAAAGAGCACCAGGCTGCCAATAGGAGGCTCACACAGCCCAATGACCCTGTTAATAAATGACCCTCCCCCAAACTCCCATGGCAGACCTGCAGGCCACTAGTGACTCACCATTGTGCCACAGCACACTGGTTGAAAATATCTGGTGTAGAGAAACCTATCCAGAATGAACCCTGTTTTGCAGTACTATTGGTTCATGCTAATATTTAAAGGAAAGTGAAGAATATATACATTGTACCGTCATTTTACATAAACCTACATCTATGATGCATCTGAGGCCATGTATGTGTTGATCTTAGCAGGAAGCTGAGCCACTGCTGTATGCTTTATAAGTCTGGAACTTAGAAGATTATGGTGAAGCTGTAGTTTGGCAGTGCTGGAAGCTTCTAGGTGGAGGGCTCATATTTTGTTTACTTTTCTCTGTGAAGATTGGAGAAGTAAAAATCCATGGGTTAACTTTAATCAGTCTGCTTCCTGTATAGAAACAGTGAAGCATGATCAGTGGTGGGATTCAAATAAATTAACAACTGGTTCTATGTCCTCCTTTCTTTGTACTGCTTCTTACTACAGCACTACTTTTTGCATATCAATAAATTAGCAACAGGTTCTGCAGAATAGGTGAGAACTGGCTGAATTCCACCTCTGAGCATGATGCAGCAAAAGAGTAAATATAGTACATTTTCTTTCTGTGAAACTCCAGCGAACATGTTTCTGTCTTGTGAAAATGTGAGAGTAAATTATTTATTTTAAAAACAGGGTGGCTTAGTTGTTTGCCACTTTGTCACACAGAACTCACTATAGTTATCAGACTATGGTGCCATTCTGAGCTGTGTCTAAAAGTTAACATATATTTCTAATGTTTTTAAACATTCCAGATGGGGGCAGGTAGACAATGGAGGTGAATAAGACAGAGAGAGAGAGAGAGAGGGAGGGAGGGAGGGAGAGGGAGGCCATCTTTAAAATAAATAGAAAGTTCAGTGTTTACAGCTAGGGTGTGCTACTTTGTAACTCTTTTCTGTGTGAGCAGCAGGAAAGGGCTATGATCACCTGCCTAAAGTCTTTCTATCCCCACCTTTGCCAGTGGGTGTCTATAGTTTTAGGAATTAGCCTTAAGCCTTTGATTACTAAGATTCAAAATCACATTTGGCTTAACAAAAACCCTGTGAAACCTCAATAAAATAGGTGCCTTGCAGATAATGATAGTTATACAGGATCAGACTTATAGGCCTTCAAGCCCTATATCTTTGACAATGGCAAGACTTAGCTGCTTCAGGAAATGTAAACATGACAGGAAAACAATAAATTCTTTTATGATTTGCCAGTCAATTTCAGGCTCTGGCTGTTTATACAACTGAAGTATTTTCATACACGAATCTCCTAAATTTAAGTACACAGTGGTTTGCTAAAATTCAGCTATGCAATGTGCTAGATACTGTAGACATCTAGCACTGAATGGTCTCTCACTACTGAAAAATCTATATAGGGCATATATGTCTTATGCACTGAAGGAGTGGTGGTAGTGTTATTTTAAAGCCTAGGTCAGTGCTTCCCAATTGGGAATGCCCAATGGTCGTGACCCACCATTAGGAAGCAAAACTGGGACATTTCCCCCTTAAGAGGTGTGGCCCAGTTGCACAAAAGCAGGAAGTGCTTATCACATGCAAAACTGAGCTTTCTTTTGCATCGGGGAAGCCTGTGGAGGAGGTTGTGCACCTACCAGACCCCCCTGGGGTCTCAGCACAACCCCCAGGTAAGGGCTAAAGCCCCTGGGTGTCCCATGGTGCCCCAGTCACTGTGGCACTGTCGGGACACCACTGCAGCCCCAGGCCCCACCCGCGCAACTACTTAGCGAGTTCCCAATGTCTGAGTAGGACTGGGAACTGCTGGCCTAGGTTATGTTTTAGCTTCAGTTTAACCTCTGAAGTTACTTCCATACTATTCCAGTTCATACCTGTAGATGTTTTCTGAGTATAGAGCATAAGTATTCATTATCCATATCTACAGTGGCATAGCTAGATCATTTGATACTCGGGGCCCATAAATTTTTGATACCTCCCATACGACAAAATTGTTTATTAATTTTTTAGTTCTATATTTATTTATATTTTTCACATATTATATACCCTTCCTCCAAGTTGCTCAAGGTGGTGTGCATGGTTCTTTTGTCCTCACAACAACTCTGAGAGGTAGGTGAGATTGCGAGATAGTAATACTCATGACATGAAATGAATATATAGCATTTGATGTTTTACTTTTTAAACCTACCCCTCAGTAGGCCTGGTCACCTGTGCATCTCCTCAGACCCACACCAGCTATGTAGCTGGCATAACTCCCAAGTAGAGGGGGGGGCAGATTGTGCTAAACAATCAGGGAAAAATTCCTTAATAAGTTGCTGCCACTGGGATCCACCCTTCCAGCCCTCTGTCCTCCACACCCCAAACCTCCCTCTCTGACACCTTACTTGGTTTGGCACTGGCTGGGTCTATTGGTGGTGGGTGCATGGAACTGCTGACCATTTGCATTTGCAGCTCTGACTCACTTGGCAGCAGCACATCTTGCTCACTTGCTCTGCACCATTTAGAATGCAGATCATGATCATGATAAATCAATGATAAGATTGGGCTGTAACTCATGTGAACATCAGAACATTTCTTTACAAAGGGTTACAAACTACAGACAGACTATGCCAAATGGAGAATTCAGTCTGCAATTATGTGAACGATTATCTGGGAGTAACACCCCCCCCCAAAAAAACAACAACAACAGTAAGATGTAATGTCTGGAATTAGGAGGATGGACTTCCACAGAAAAGGAGAAGACTTCCCAGCACTTATTTTCTTTAGCTCTGATGGCATATACTTTGTCTCACTGACTCACATACTATTCTGAATGTTCCTGTCAAACTGTATGGGATAACAGGTAGCTCTGTCCTGACCAGATACTTTCTGCATTTATATGCATGGTTAACAGAGCAAGTATGTTATCTGGATACAAGAAGCTCATCTTAAAAATAGAAAAGACAGTATAGTAATAGAGACAGGCATCCTGATCCTAAGCTGCCCAGGCGCCTCTCCCCACGTTCTGCCTTCCTACAAGCCGAGAAGGAGCAGCTCTTCCAGGCACTGGCCCAATGTTGACGGTAAGCCCTTACCACTGGTGGTGGAAGTGCCTGCACTAGCCTCCATAGGATTGGATCCTTAAACTGCGGTCTTAAATGCAGTCTACTGGGACTAAGCTTTGTTGAATAAAGTAGAACACGTTTCTGAGTCAACATGTGAATTGCCCTGCATACAGATATCCTTCCCTTGCCCAGCTACTATGAAGGAAAGTGGCGGCCTTAGGGTGGACACGATGAGTGACCTTTAG
>JAJKFI010000032.1:8689880-8735332 GCA_029204185.1 Lerista edwardsae
CTCATTTCAACTTGCAAATTAACTAGGTGCAAATTAACATCCCAACACCCCTCCAAATTTCAAGTTGAAATGTTATACATTCATATTAATTATACACAGTACATTATACACACAGTACATTTTAAACTTTTTACACATCATCTGACATACCAAGCAACTTGCACATAACATTGTGCTTAACTGTTCCCAATGCTTTTGTCATGATGTCAGCCTTGTTTTGCTCTGATGGACAGTAAGCCAGCTTCACTAGTTTGTTTTGCACGGCTTCCCTCACGTTGCAATACCTTATATCCACATGTTTGCTTCTACCTTTAACTCTAGGTGAAGTGGCCATGGCAATGCAAGTCTCACTGTCATCCCAAACTGTAAAAGGCTGCACCATATCAATCTGCAAATCCTTTAGCAGTTGCTGGTACCAAATGAGCTCAGTGCACACCTCCGAAAGTGCAGAGAATTCCGATTCCGAGCTCGAAATCGATACACAAGATTGCCTCCGGGTTCTCCAACCTACCAGGGCTCCTCCCAGTGTGACAATCATGCCCGAGGTGGATTTCCTACTTGTAATTTCATCTGCCCAACTGGCATCAGAGTAGGCCACTAGTTCTAAGGCTTCTACTGGTTGGATTGTCAGCCCTTTTGTTATAGTTCCCTTCAGGTACCTTAACAGTCTTTTAACCCCTTGCCAGTGTCTCTCAGTTGGCTCAGAGACATGCCTGCTAAGGATGTTAACAGCTGCTGTAATGTCTGGCCTGGACCATTGAGCTAAATACAGTAAGCTCCCTATTGCTGACTGGTACCTTTCCTTATTACAGTACTCCACCTCACTGTCTTCCTGTTCACCAATATCCTTCAGGAAGTCTGTGGCCATTGGAGTTTTGGCAGGTTTGCATTGTTGCATGCTAAGACTTTCCAGCAGTTGTTCAATCTTTTGCTGTTGTCTCAGCACATAACCTTTGCCAGGTAGTTTCTGCACTTCTACACCTAGGTAATTTTTAATTTCTCCAAGGTCCTTCAATTGAAACTCTTTCTTTAGATTCAGTGCAACCTGTTCAATCTGTTCCTCAGTCTTTGCCATTATAAGCAGGTCATCAACATGTGTTAACAGATATACTTGCTCATTACCATGCTGCAAGGTATAAACACATGAGTCTGCTCTTGCAGCTCTGAAACCCATTTTCTGCAAGGTGGAATTTAGGCATTTGTTCCAATTATGACCCGATTGTTTAAGCCCGTAAATCGCCTTGTTCAGCCTCCAAACCATACCTGGTTGTGTGTTGTATCCAGGTGGTTCAGACATGTACAATTCCTCTTCTAAATTTGCATTTAGATATGCAGTGGTGAAATCATAATGTTTTACTTTGAGGTCTAATTTGGCAGCTAGAACCAAGGCAATCCTAACTGATTCCCCTCTTACAGTAGGGGCATATGTCTCACCAAAATGGATGTTTTCTTTCTGAGTGAAGCCCTTTGCAACAAGTCTTGCCTTGTGTTGCAGGTTGCCATCACTCAAGGCTTTCTGTTTATATACCCACCTGCAACCAATTACCTTTTTCCCAGGTGGTAACTGGCATCTAGCAAACACTTTGTTGTCCAACATGGACTGCATTTCTCTATCCATGGCAGCTTTCCATTCCAGCTGTTCAGCTTGTGGCTGCTTTAACATTTCACCATAGCTCTGTGGCTCACATATTACCTGACACACAGAAGCAGGTGAATAACGTTCTGGTGGTACACCTTTGTTCACTCTATCTGATCTTCTGGGAGTCACAGGTGGCTCTATCTGCTCACCTTCATTTTCTTGGCTATTTACAATTACTGGGAAATCCAAATTGTCTTTCTCCTCATCCTGCAGGTTCTGTGGCTCACTGCCAGACTCAGCTCTTTGCTGCTGTGCCTGGGCACCAGAACCTTCTGGCAGATACACAGTAGAATCTTTCACCCTTTCCCAATTCTGCTCCATGAAATTTGCAGACCTTGAGAAGGTGATTCTACCTGACCCAGGTACTGTGAAACGATAACTCTTACTGCCAGCCTCGTAGCCCAAAAATATCATCCTTCTGGCTTTTGCTTGACCTTTTCGCCTAATGGCCTTAGGTATGTGGACATAAGCACTGGAACCAAAGACTCTAAGATGGGCTAGGGAAGGCTGTCGCCCATACAAAACATAATAAGGAGTTTTTCCTAAGGCTGATGTCCAAATTCTGTTAATTAAATAGCACGCAGTCAGGGTAGCTTCTCCCCAATACATTTTGCTAAGCCCTGAATCTGCCAGCAAGGAACTTTGCATCACTTGCAGGGTTCTGTTTCTCCTTTCAGCAACCCCATTTTCTGCAGGTGTATATGGGTTGGTCTTTCTGTGCTGAATGCCTTTCTGCCTCAGCCAACCTTGAAATGAATTAGACAGGAATTCTGTTCCTCTGTCTGTCTGCAAAGCACCAACCTTTTGATTGTACCTCCTCTCTGCAAAGTTTACCCATTGCTTAAACTTAGTAAATGTTTCATCCTTGCTCTTCATCAAATAAACAAAACCATACCTAGAAAAATCATCAACAATGGTCAAAATATATCTTGCACCACCCATTGATTTGCTCAAAGGCCCGATTAAATCGGCATGAACAAGCTGGAAACACCTTCCAGAGTTCCTTTCACTCTTCTTGCTGACAGGGTATGCAACAGATTTTGTAAGTTTGCAAGTTGCACAGTCCAAATAATTGTTGCACTTTTTCAATTTTAAACCCTGTGCACATTCAATTGTTCTCTTTAGTGCTGCAAACCCAGAATGTCCTAATCTCCTGTGCATCAGATGAATACAATTATCATGCTCAGGGGTGTTTGCAAACACATTCATACACTCCTGATTTGCATTGCCTTTTGGAACTTCTTGCAGCATGTATAAATTCTCTTTTTCTTTACCTTGCATACACACATCATTGCCTTTCATAATGTTACACACATTGTCTTCAAATTGTACTTTGAACCCTTGCTTGCATAGGCAAGAAACACTTAGGAGGTTGTGTTGTATCTCTGGAACACAAAGAACTCCTTTTATAGACTCACCCAGAGAAGGCATAAATATTTCTCCCTGGCCCTTCACTGGGGTGCACACACCATTAGCCAAGCTGACATGGGCTTTTGGTGTAGGCACCAGCTCAGTGAACAAAGCTGGGTCAATTGCAACATGCTGGCTAGCACCAGAGTCCACTAGCCAAGTCTGCTGGTCACTGTCTTGGGTCATCTTGACCACGGAGACTTTTGCTTCTTCCTTGCCCCTCCATGAGTCTGATCCTGTCTTTCTTGGGGGTCTTTCTTGTGTGCAGTCTCTTTGTAGATGTTTCTCAGATCCACATCTGAAGCACTTTTTGACGAAAAGCACGTTTGAACCTTTCCTCTCTGTGCTCTGGATCCTGCTTGCTGCTGGGCTGCTGCTACTGCTGCTGCTGGCTCTATTCTTTGAATTCTCTGACCTTTTCTCCTCTTCCTCCAACAAACGCCCGGTCAGGAACGCCACGGTCAGTTCACTCTCTGCAATTGCTTCCAGAGTGAGCACAAATGTATCATAAGTAGAGTCCAAAGAACTCAGCAATATACAAGCCCTTTGTGGCTCAGGAAAGTTCATTCCTTTCTCCTCCAGTTCTTGAAATGTCTGCCTCATAAACTGGAGGTGTTCTTTCATGCTGCCTCCTGGTTGAAGCCTTGCTCTGTACAACCTTCTGGACAACATGATCTTGGAACTCATTGTGTCCCTCACGTACAGACTTCTCAAAGTCCTCCAACATTCATGGGCTGTCTTTATCCCTCTCACGTGTACCAGTTGGTCATCTTCCAGGGACAGTATCAACGTGGCCAGAGCCCTCTCATCCAGTCTGGACTTTGCCTCGTCATACTCATCTGGAGGGTCTTGGACGATGGTCCACAGCTGTTCTCGACGCAGGAACATTTCAATCTTTGTGCTCCAGGTCATGTAGTTATTCCCTGACAGACGGGTCAAGGGAAAACTTGCCATGCTGACGTTGGTCTGCATGCTGACCTCACAAGATTCTTCTTCCTTGTCTCAGCTTCCTCCAACCTGGAACTGGTCACTGCTGGTCAACTCAAAGTCCTTCTAACGGCCTGCTGGGCCCATGACCTGAAGGAAAGTGGCGGCCTTAGGGTGGACACGATGAGTGACCTTTAGGTTCGTTCAAATGAAGATGCAGAGACTTGTTCTAAACAGAACTTTGTATTTAGAACGTATTTACATAGAACAGCTTCAAAGAAATCACACTCAGCTCTCTATCTCTCTCTCCACACATCTAACAGCAAAGACAGCTCCTCACACACTCACTACAGAATCACTGACAAGCAGTCCAGTCAAGCCTGTACATAATTGCAACATTCACCCGTACATGTCACATGACCAGGTTTTCCCGCCTAAAAGCTCTGTTGCAAACTCATTTCAACTTGCAAATTAACTAGGTGCAAATTAACATCCCAACATACTATAATTTATATATAGTACTTAATTGTTGTAGCCTTTGAAATTAATGGGCCTAAAATGTTTTTAATCTTGACTAGATCATGCCCATTTCTTTTCAGCTGTCACAAGTCACAAGTGCTGGGGCAGGTTAAGTGAAGCTGCTAGTAGACTGAATTCATCTGTAGCTGAAGTTGTCTAGTAAGTTGGCATGTTTTGCAAGAATTCCCTTCTCCCATGACACATTGTTAACATGATCTCAAGTAAAGCAATGCCAAACTTTTTTTAGTTCTGGATTCTACTGCTGTTTTTGCTAGTATTTCCTGCATCTTACCTTCTTGTCTTGGATGTAATCTATGCCTCTCTGCTACGGCTTCTACACAGGCTATATTCCAGATATCATGGAGCATACCCAATCCCAGTGCCTGTACTACTCTGTGGTAGTTCATGATGCTTCATGGCAACTTTTGAGAAAAAAAAATCAAAAAAGGATTTTTCTCTTCTTTTGCTGCCTTAGGGGGTCATAAGGTGATGGAAAGGGGAAGTGGGTTATAATCAACATTTCAGAGAGCTTTCTTCTGTGACCCTTTGCCTTCTCCCACAACTTCATTTTTATTTAAAGTTGTTGTCAGTCTCATCCAATTCGTTCCATTTGGGTTCTGCAACATCTGCCTTCTCCAAGTAGGTTTTTGTTGTGGTTGTTGCTGCAACAACAACAACAATATTAAGAAGAGATCCTTTCCATTGCCCGGCACCTCCTGTACCTCCCCCCTCAAAAAAATTTGGGGCTGATGCTTAAGGGCCACTACATTCTGTCCCAAACCACATAGGTGAAGATATACCCATTACTTGTAATAGCATGAGAGCAACTACAGAGGTGTCCCCAATCGTGCTATTGAAGCTATCACATGAAAGAAGCCTGAATGGAAACTGTAGTGGGAGCAGGTGGATTTGATTTAAATCATGATTTAAATCACGAATAAAAAAGGCTTGATTTAAATCAACTTGATTTAAACCATAATTTTTAAAGAGCGACTGTCATCTCTGTCCTGCCGCGGCTGATCTCTGATCTGCTGTTGACTCACTGACAGTCCCATTCACTTTAATGGGATAACTGGTGATGCGGCAGTGACACAACAAGGTAAGGGACATGGCAGGTAGTAGGTGAGTGGATGCCCGCTAACAGGCGCTGCCATGATGGATCTGAAATGACAGGTGCTCTTTAAATGTAAGGACCCATTCTTGCCGGTAGTTAGAATATTTAATATTATTATTTGCAAACAAAATGAAGGTTTCCTATTTAGAATAATAAACTGTAAACTGTAATAAGGTTAGTAAAACAGTGATATCAGAACCGATTTTAGGTTAATAGGTTAATCACACATAGTTACAGTTTGTAGTGTACATAGATTTGCAAAACAATGGGATAAAGGACTATTCCTGAACTTTATGATTTATTTCATGGTTACCATGAATTGTGTGAATGCATCAATGCAGTGCATGTTATCTCAGCCTGCAGAGCTTGGATTCATTGAATGAGTTTACCAAAAATGTAAATATTGCAGAATATACAGTCTCATGCTACATAACTAAGCTCCATTTCATGCTGAATAAACTGAATTATTAATGTATCAAATAGAAAACTATCTTTAGATAGATTTTTACACCAAAAGCATTTTATTAAAATAAATTTGATAAAAATCAAAAAAATCTAATTTAAAATTGTTTTTTTAAAAATCATTGATTTTTATCCATCCTGAGTGGGAGGAACTGTTACTATTTAATTTATTTAGACATGATTAAGGCCAAACTGGTTGTTTCACATAATGCATACTATCACCTGATAAGTTTATTTAAAAATAATGGTTCCTTTTTGCACTTCCGGTAGCTAATTTAAACAAGTCCACTGGGCAAAATTATACATCTCATATGACATGCAGTTTGACCCCTAGGTGCATCTGGTTAGCCCCCATTGGTAAGAACTGTGGACTAGATGGACTCTTGGTCTGATTCAATATTAAGGGACATTTGTGTATCATTGAGGAGTGCATAAGGTGGAAATAAATTATTTACAGAAGTAACAGAATTGAGCTGCTGGAATATGATCCATCACAGAAGCAACCAAGAATTAAGGATTGACTCTATTCTGGAGGTCTATATAGATCTTTCTCACTATTAGAAATGTTCAGGTCTCTTTAAAATAATGACATTTAAGGCAGCATTTGCCCAACAGTTTTTGTTTTATCACAAGGTGACAATTTTTTTTTAATCAAGATTTTTTAATGGCTACTCTGGGTGTTATCTTGCCATGTTAGGAACAAGATGTGCATGTTCCCCAGGCTTCCTGTTCCTGTGCAATAACATAACATCTGAAATCTGACCTTTGAACATCCTCGTCCAGGAGATGCACAAGCTGTCTCTGAATTGTGAGTCTGCTTCACTTCCATGTTCAGAAGAAGTAAAACTGTGCAGTTCCTATGTTGTGTGAAATTGTAATTGTAGGCAAGTTCTTCATCCTGTTCCTTCATAACAAGCTAACATATGCAGTCATTCTTATCATAAAGGGTCCAACAACTTGCTTAACGTGGAAGCACACACCAAGCCATAAATGTGAGATTTATCAGATGTATTGTGGAAAGTGAATTGGGATTTGATTACAGTGAACCCTGGTTGAGGTTTCTGTACTACCCCTTACCACTTTGCTTGTCTTAATGACATCTTCCTGTTGTCACATCTTCCCTTGTTGTTGGTATTCAGTTGCTAAGTCGTGTCCGACTCTTTGCGACCCCATGGACCACAGCACGCCAGGCCTCTCTATCTTCCACTAGCTTCCAGAGTTTGCCCAGTTTCATGTTCATTGCTTCGATGACACTATCTAACCATCTCATCCTCTGCCGCCCCTTCTCCTTTTGCCTTCATTCTTTCCCAGTATGAGGATCTTTTCTAAAGAGTCCTCTCTTCTCATGAGGTGGCCAAAGTATTTGAGCTTCAGCTTCAATATTTGACCTTACAAAGAACAATCAGAAGTACTTGGTACTTGGGAGGTAAGTACTTCTTACCTCCCAAGAAGTAAACGTCTTTTAATTTCATGGCTGCAGTCACCATCTGCGGTGATCTTGGAGCCCAGGAAGATAAAGTCTGTCACTGCTTCCATTTCTTCCCCTTCTATTTGCCAGGAAGTGATTGCCATGATCTTAGTTTATTTAATGTTGAGCTTCAAGCCAATTTTGGCACTTTCCTCTTTCACCCTCATCAGAAGGTTCTTTAGGTCTTCTCACTTTCAGCCATTAGAGTGGTATCATCTGCATATCTGAGGTTGTTTATATTTTTCCCAGCAATCTTGAATCCAGCTTGTGAATCATCCAGCCCAGCCTTTCTCATGATGTACTCTGCATATAAGTTAAATCAGCAGGGTGACAGTATACAGCCTTGTCGTACTCCTTTCCCAATTTGAAACCAACCAGTTGTTCCATGTCTAGTTCTAACTGTTGCTTCCTGGCCCGCATACAGATTTCTCAGAAGAAATCTGAGTCTGGTCTGGTACTCCCATCTCTTTAAGAACTTGCCAGTTTGTTGTGATCCACACAATCAAAGGCTTTGGCATAGTCAATGAAGCAGAGGTAGATATTTTTCTGGAACTCTCTTGCTTTCTCCATGATCCAGCGAATGTTGGCAATTTGATCTCTAGTTCCTCTGCCTCTTCGGAAACCAGCTTGTACATCTGGTAGTTCTCGATTCACATATTGCTGAAGCCTAGCTTGTAGGGTTTTGAGCATGACCTTGCTAGCATGTGAAATGAGTGCAATGGTGCGGTAGTTCGAACAGTCTTTGACAATGCCCTTCTTTGGGATTGGAATGTAAACTGATCTTTTCCAGTCTTGTGGCCTCTGCTGGGTTTTCCAAATTTGCTGGCCTATGGAGTGCAGCACTTGGACAGCATCATCTTTTAAGATTTTGATTAACTCAGCTGGAATGCTGTCACCTCCACTAGCTTTGTTGTTAGTGATGCTTTCTAAAGCCCACTTGACTTCACACTCCAGGATGTCAGGTTTGAGCTCAGTGACCGCACCATTGTGGTTATCAGGAACATTTAGATTGGCCTTATATTGTTCCTCTGTGTATTCTTGCCACCTCTTCTTAATCTCATCTGCTTCTGTTAGGTCCTTGCCGTTTTTGTCCTTTATTGTGCCTACCTTAACATGAAATTGTCCTTTGACATCTCCAATTTTCTGGAAAAGATCTCTAGTCTTTCCCATTCTATTGTTTTCCTCTATTTCTTTGCATTGTTCGTTTAGGAAGGCCTTCCTATCTCTCCTTGCTGTTCTCTGGAAATCTGCATTCAGTTGGGTATATCTTTCCCTTTCTCCCTTGCTTTTGGCTTCCCTTCTTTCCTCAGCTATTTGTAAAGCCTCGTCAGACAGCCACTTTGCCTTCTTGCATTTCTTTCTCTTTGGGATGGTTTTAGTTGCTGCCTCCTGTACAATGTTACAGACCTCTGTCCAAAGTTCTTCAGGCACTCTGTCTACCAAATCTAAGCCCCTAAATCTATTTGTCACCTCCACTGTATATTCGTATGGGATCTGATTTAGGTAATACATGGAGGGCCTAGTGGTTTTCCCTACTTTTTTCAGTTTAAGCCTGAATTTTACAATAAGAAGTTCATGATCTGAGCCACAGTCAGCTCCACGTCTTGTTTTTACTGCCTGTATAGAACTTCTCCACCTTTGGCTGCAAAGAATGTAATCAATCTGATTTTGATGTAGACCATCTGGTGAAGTCCATGTGTACAGTCGCTGTTTGTGTTGCTGGGAAAGGGTGTTTGCTATGATTAATGTGTTCTCCTGACAAAACTCTATCAGTTTGCCCTGATAGCTTTGCCCTGCTTCAATGAAGCTTTGCTCTGCTTCATTTTGTACTCCAAGACCAAACTTGCCTGTTATTCCTATTACTTCTTGACTGCCTACTTTAGCATTCCAATCCCCTATGATGAGAAGGACATCTTTTTTCTGGTGTTAATTCTAGAAGGTGTTGTAGAAAGGTGTTGTAGGTCTTCATAGAAACGGTCAACTTCTTCCTCTTCAGCATCACTGGTTGGGGTGTAGACTTGGATTACTGTGATATTGAAAGGTTTGCCTTGGATCCAAATTGAAATCATTCTATCATTTTTGAGGTTATACCCCAGTACTGCTGTTCTCACTCTCTTATTCACTATGAAGGCCATTTCTGCTAAGGGATTCCTGCCCACAGTAGCAGATATAATGGTCATCTGAATTAAATTCTCCCATTCCTGTCCATTTTAGTTCACAACTCCCATGATGTCGATGTTCAGCCTTGACATCTCGCGTTTGACCATATCTAGCTTACCTTGATTCACAGATGACTCTGACGTTCCAGGTTCCTATGCAATATTGTTATTTGCAGCATCATGCTTTCCTTTCAGTTCCAGACACATCCACAGCTGAGCTTCCTTTCGGTTTTGGCCCAGCTACTTCACTCTTTCTGGAGCTACTAGTACTCGTGTTCTGCTCTTCCCCAGTAGCATAATGGACACCTTCTGACCTGAGGGTCTCATCTTCCAGTGTCATATCATTTAGCCTTTTTGTTTTGTAATCCATGGGGTTTTCTTGGTAAGAGTACTGGAGTGGGTTGCCATTTCCTTCTCCAGAGGATCATGGTTAGTCAGAACTCTCTACTATGACCTGTCCATCTTGGGTAACCCTACATGGCATAGCTCACAGCTTCATTGAGCTATTCAAGCCCCTTCGCATGACAAGGCAGTGATCCATGAAGGGGAAATAGTACAGTACTACTATTTAATGCTATGTTAACAGCAACATTGATTCACCATACAAAATGGAAGCTAGGATACTGAATTCTAGCCTTCGTTCCCTCCACAGCTCAGCATGGTTGCCTACCAGGAAGAACTGTTTTAGCCTCCATCTGCCTAGGCAGGCAAGAGGGGCAAGGCTAATTTCATGGTGATTTTAGGCAAAGAGCACCCAAAGCACCCAGTTGTCATTACCAGAAAAAGAATCGTGTTTGTCATGTATAAGGGCGCAATCCTAACCTGTACTGGAACGACACAGGCTGGCGGGCCTGTGCTGTATCCAGTGCAGTTTGGGACTGCACTGGAGTCTCCATGGGGCAAGGGCATGTTTGCACCCTTATCCCAGGTTAGGTGCCAGCCACCCTGATGGGCTTGCTCAGATCTGCACCCACTATATAGCAGGTGCAGAGCCAAGCAAGCCATGTGGCCCGAATCAGGGCCATGCGGCCCAGGGATGGAGATTTAGATGTGGCCTAATAGCCGCAAACCAGCTCTACCCCCTCCCCAGGCCGGCATGCTTACAGGCACGCCCACCCCACCCCACCCCACCCCACCCCATTCTTCTCTTCTGCGCAGAAATGCCCCTTTGCCAGCCAAATTCAGCTGGTGCAGGAATGGCATGCCAGCAGTTTGTTCTGGTGCTGCAATGTCAACGCAAGCTGCTTGTGTCAATGCTGAAGCAGCAGAGCTGGAGCGCACATGCTTTATGGCATATGCACGACAATGCTGGGCTAGTGCAAGCTGCTTGTGTCGGCCCAAAGCAGCACTTGGATTTAGCTGTCAGTTGGTCTACCTTCAACAACCAGCATATACAAAATATGTTTTGTATATGCTATAGGGAGGATGTTTTGTTCAGTTTGCAATACATTTCAGTCATGTATTTTGTTGCAAAACAGCAAGTTCTCTGGGAGGAGGAATAGGGGGTCCATTCGAGACCTCTGGGTATGCCCCTCCTACTCCAGGAGGCAGGGCCATCAAACAAGTTTGAGGCATCTCCCTGTAGGGGGTATCCCATCCCCAGTCCGGCCCTGCCTCCTTAAGGGACAGGATGGTTAACTGCTAAGTTCCACAGAGCTCAGCGGTTTTCTTGAGGCGATTTGTAGCTTGTTTTTCCTTCATTTTCTTCTCCCTTTGTTGTTTCCTTCTCCTTCCCTCCCCCCCCATTCTTCCCTTGTCGTTACCTGAATCAGAGGATCGTCGGGAGGGGAGACAGGTCCGGTGAGGCCTACTCCCAGGCCTGAGGCCTACTCCCAGGCCTGAGGCCTGCACAGGAGCAGAGGAGAACAGCCCTGCAGCGCGTTCCGCACAAAGGTTTTCTGAGGCGCTGGGAGGCAGGTTGCATGGTCTCCGAGCGGCTTCAGCCCGGAGTTCTCGCCCACCTCCCGGCAATTGCCAAAGACACGTCCCTGTGGGAGGGCAGCGGAGTGTCTAAAAGCTTATAGCCGCGGTGGCGATGGCAAAGGAGAGGGCAGCATGCGCGAACACAGGAGCGAGTGCGTGCCGCCAGGTCTTGGCCTGGGACCTGCTCTCCTGTGCAGGACGCAACCGCGCCCCTGTGGGAGGGCAGCAGAGCATCTAAAAACTTATGGCCGTGGCGGCAACGGCAAAGAAGAAGGCGGCACGCGCGAACACAGGAGCGCGCGCGCACCGCCGGGTCTTGAGCGGCCTACGGCCCGGGACATGCTCTCCTGTGCAGGACACATCCATGCCCCTGCGGGAGGGCAGCGGAGCGTCTAAAAGCTTATTGCCGTGGCGGCGGCAGCAAAGGAGAGGGCGGCACGCGCGAACACAGGATCGAGCGTGTGCCGCCAGGTCTTGAGCGGCCGGCAGCCCGGGACCTGCTCTCCTGTGCAGGATGCATCCGCGCCCCTGCGGGAGGGCAGCGGAGTGTCTAAAAGCTTATCGCTGCGGTGGCGACGGCAAAGGAGAAGCCGGCGTGCATGAACACATGAGCGAGCGCGCGCGCGCGCCCGCGCCGCTGGGTCTTGAGCGGCCCGTGGCCCGGGACCTGCTCTCCTTTGCAGGATGCGTTCGCACCCCCCAGGGAGGGCAGCAACATGCCCATAGCAGCGGCACAGCAGCAGTAACAGCAGCAGGCTCCATCTACACAGCGAGACCTGCCCAGCTGACCGCTGACTGAGGAGCCGCTGTTTTTCCACGGTTTTGCCACGTGCTCAGCGCAAACCGTAAGTGACATGGCGGAAGGCCAAGAAGGGGGGGGGGGCTTCCCCCAGTCAAGTTCCAGGCGAGGGGGCGTCCTCCCTGGGGTCAGATACCAGCCCCATTCACTCAGGAGCAGTTTAATGAGATGTTCAGGGTGGCTATGGAGGCAGTGGGATCCAAAAGGGGGTGTCCACTGTGGGGGAAAAGAAAAAAAAGGGAGGGGGTCTTGAGCCAAAGCCCAGCAAGGCTAAGCGCAAGCGCTCCCCCAGTCCACCCACCTTGTCTGAATCTGACCTGACCCCTTCCTCCCAGTCTGATGAGGAGAGACATTCAGCCAGGAGGGCCAAAAAGCGGCACCAGTGCAAAGGCCTCAAGCTTATCAAGAAAACCTGCAAGAGAAAGCTTGTTTGGGCCTTCTCCTCACCGGAATCTGCACAATCCCTATCCCCCTCAGACAGTTCTAGCAAGGAGGATGGAGAACTGTCTGAGGACTCAAAACAGGAGGAACAAGAGCAGAAGGTTGACCACCTTTTCCCGGCTGATCTGTTCCCACGCATGGTATTCAAAGCAGCCAAGGCCCTTAAGTTGCAGCTTCCACATCACCAGAGTGCTCGGCCCTCTACGGGCACACTGTTTCCTAGGGGTCCTCCCAAACCGCTGGCAGCCCCCTTCCCAGATGAATTTAAGGAGGCGTTGGAGTGGAAGAACCCTGGTTCCACCAAACATCAGTCACGTGTGGTCTACAAGCTATACTCCCTCCCAGAGCAGGTCATGTAGCTCCTACAGGTTCCCTCGGTCGACCCACCAGTGGCAGCCCTCTCCTTCTCAGCAGTCATTCCTTCCGAGGGGGAGGGGCACACAAGGACCCCTGCGAGAAGCGGGTCGAGACAGCCATGAGGAGGGATTTCCAGTTCACTGCAGTAGCCTTTTGAGCCTCTGCTGCCAATTCCGTAATGGCCCGGGCGGCCTACCTCTGGATAGAGGAACTGGCAAGTGAACCTAAGCTGCCCAGCAAGTTCAAATCTACCTGGAGGAAGATTTCCCTCGCTGCAGCCTTCTTGGCAGACGCCTCTTTCAATGCACTGCAGCTTAACGCAAGGGCCATGGCATCCAACGGGTGGCCCGAAGAAACATGTGGCTGCGGAACTGGGATGTGGATGCTGGTTCGCAGGCCTGTCTAGTTTCAGTCCCTTTTCAAGGTTCAAAGCTATTTGGATAGGCGCTGGAGCCTGTCCTCATTGAAAACAAGGACAAGCGCAAGGTTTTTTCCATCCTCCAAGAAGGAAAACCCCAGGAACAAGACATAGTCTTTTCAGACCTATAAACGTGCATCTGAGGTACCGCTCTGACAAGCCCAAGTGGACCAAGTCACGGTTCCAGAATAAAGGACGCCAGTCCAGGTCAGGATCCGGCTCCTCCAAGCCCTCCAAGGATAGCAGGACCGCGTGATGCCAAGCCCATTGCCAATATCATTGCCAATATCGTCATTGCCAATATCGGAGGTCACTTGTCTGGTTTTGCTCCTCAATGGCGCACGATCTCCTCAACACTTGGATCATAGAGTCTGTGGCTTGGGGCTATGCGCTCGAGCTGGCCCGCAAACCTCGCAACCATTCCTGGAAGGTGCCAGTCTCCAGGGATCCACAGAAACATCTCCTGAAGTGCCAAGCCCAGAGCGGATCGCAGAGCAGCACTCCCCACTGTGCTCCGGAAGACTCTTGGGGCCCACAGTCGGGATCAGATGGAATTGGCATATCTCCTCAGTATGCTAGTATCCTGCCAGGATATTGTTGATTGGGCCCGGTTTCACATGCGACCCCTGCAGCGGATGCTGATGCCTTTCCAAGAACTCATCGAGCAGAGGCGACACTGCCAGTTGGAGTTCCCAAGGGAACTGAAGCGGGAAGTGTCCTGGTGGCTGACAGAGGGATGTCTGGCCACTGGAGTCAACCTGAATTTGCCCCAACAACTGGTTATCACCACCGATGCCAGTCTGCTAGGATGGGGGGGCACACAGGGCACTGACTCTCGGCACGTGGTCAGCAGCAGAGACTCTCTTAAGCATCAACCTGCTGGAGCTCCGGGCAGTCTGCCTAGCCCTGTTAGACTTCCAACATCTGATCCAGGGAGCCCACGTGTTGGTACGCACGGACTATGTATCAACAAAAGTGTACATCAACAGGCAGGGGGGCACAAGATCGAACTCCTTGCATCTGGAGGCCGTAGCCCTCCTGCATTGGGTGGAGATCAACTTGGCTTCCATCAGAGCAGTACATCTGGCAGGCATACAGAACACTTCTGCAGACTGGCTGAGCAGAAGAAAGCTGCAAGAGTCAGTATGGCAGCTCCATCCAGAGGTGTTCCAGATGGTGGTCCGAAGACTCGGGATGCCAGTTCTGGACCTCTTCGCTTCCCAGGAGAACAGCCAGCTGGTCAGGTTCTTTGCAAGATCTCCCGAACCTCTGGCAGAAGCGGTGGCCACCTTGGTGGCACCCTGGCTGCAGGGGCTCCTGTACGCTCCTCCCATCGCCTTCATTCCCCAACTCCTGCGCAAGCTCCAGTCCCTGGGGGCTCAGATAATCTTGATAGCTCCACGTTGGCCATGGAGACCATGGTTCCCGCACCTAGTCAGGCTGTCGGTCAGGGAGCCCTGGACTCTTCCAGATAGAGCGGATATGCTCAAGCAGGGTCCCTTGGTTCAGCCGAGACGTCAGTTCTACCATATAACTGCGTGGAGGTTGAACGGGAGGCCTTAGATAAGCAGGGGTACTCAGAGGGGGTATTGATGACCCTGTTGACATCTAGAAGGGATCCCACCAAAAGGGTGTACAACCTGACATGGAGGAAATACGCTTTCTGGTGCAGGGCAAAAGGATATTCAGTAATGAAGCCCAGGATCAGACAGATCCTGGAGTTTCTGCAGTATGGGCTGGACAAGGGGCTGGGCACCAACACACTCAAGCACCAGCTAGCTACATTGAACAGCATCCTGGGAGCGGGCAAGAGTAGAAGGATCTCTTCTCACCCACATGTTAAGAGGTTTTTGAAGGGTGTAGCGCTCCTGAACCCTACAATGGTTCATCATTTCCTGTCTTGGGATTTGAACTTAGTTCGGAATGCCTTGACGGGGGCGACCTTTGAGCCCTTGGCTACGGTTTCGTTACAGACACTCACGCTGAAGGTACTCTTCCTGGTAGCAGTCATATCGGCCTGGAGGGTGTCTGAGTTGGGATCCCTATCCACCAATCCCAATCTCCACGTATTCTACAAGGACAGGGTGGTACTGAGGCCCGATCTGGCCTTTATGCCCAAAGTTAGCTCCATCTTCCACAGGTCCCAGGAAATAGTGTTGCTGTTTTTCTGTCCAAACCCTAGTCATAGGAGGGAGAAGGTGTGGCACACATTGGATGTCCAGAGGGCGCATTAAGCCCTTTGGAGATCAGGGGCTCTTTTCTTCAACTTCAGGGGAGCCTCCCTGGGAAAGAGGGAGTCTCTGCCTTGTCCTGCTGGATTAGACAGGTCATCAGGATGGCATATTCTGCAGTGGGCAAGGTGGTGCCGGAGGGCGTCACAGCACATTCTGTGAGGGGAGCAGCTGCGTCAGCAGCTTTCGATGGGGTCAGCTCCCTGGTGGAGATTTGCAGAGGGCCACCTGGTCCTTGGTACACACCTTCACGAGGCACTATAAGGTGGATATTGCAGCATCAGCAGATGCCAACTTTGGCAGGCAGGTGCTGCAGAAGGTGGTAGGTGTCTAGGCATCATCTTCGCCTGGTCCCACCCTCTTTCATACTGCTCTGGTTAATCCCAGAGGTCTCGAATGGACCCCCTATTCCTCCTCCCAGAGAAAAGCGGAATTTCTTACCTGAGAATTCCTGTTCTGGGATGAGGAAAGGGGGTCCATTCGACCCACCTCTCACCAGGCTCAGGATGGGGATGGTGCTTGGTTACCTGTTTCAGGGGAAGGGGTGACGATCCTCTTGCTCCCTTTCCTGTCTTTCTAACGTTGTTGTTTGTTTTTGTTTTTTGCTCAGTTGGCCTGGTTAGTGGGCCCGTTAATGTTTCTGTCTAGATATGTCTAGATTTGTTTGGGGGGGTTTTCCTGCTCACCAGTCCAGACTGGGGATGGGATGCCCCCTACAGGGAGATGCCTCAAACTTGTTTGACGGCCCTGCCTCCTGGAGTAGGAGGGGCATACCCAGAGGTCTGGAATGGACCCCCTATTCCTCCTCCCAGAACAGGAATTCTCAGGTAAGAAACTCCGCTTATTTTGTTGCAATAATTGCATTACACTGGAACCAACATATAAGAATAAATTGTTCCATGATGCCTGTGGTTTAGTGGCTCCTATTGGTGATTTCTACAGTGCCTATTGGCAGCACACAATTGTCAAATGTACAGCAAAAATAAAAATGAGACCTGAATTTTGGAAGTACTAGAGTGTGGCGAGGCAGCACAGAGCGTTAGAGACATCTCGGATGTGTTCCATTTGCTAATGTCTAAAATGCCACTCTATCACAAGTTTAGAGTTGACCATGTTAATGAATGAACAATCTTGGACATGGTCTGTAGCACCCTGAGCAATTATTTTAGCCTCTGCCCCAATAGACACAATTTGGCAAGCAATTGCTTTAGCTTTCAGGAAAGTCAGTTCTGCTTTGCATGCTAATTGTTCACATAAGCAGAATCTCACTGTAGTCTTCATTCTACAGCTTCTCATAATCTTATCAAGTACATCTCTGTCCTGGCTTGAAACGATTTCATTCCATATTTGTCAGTGGATTCACCTGTTTTCTTGTACATTGGGATAATTGTGAATCTCATTTCATGCCTGGCTTAACACATTTTACAGCTGAAGTATACAGAAAAAAAATTATATAGGGAGCCCACGTTATCCACAAATTCAACATCTGCAGATTCCAGTATCTGCAGATGCCAAACTGGTCCTGCCCCCAAGCTGGCTTAGCCCAACTAGATCTCAGCTCCTGTTGGGTCTGGAGGTATTTAAAGCCCGTAGTGGCAATTCACATATGCCTAAGACCTCTGCGGGCTTCAGAATGAAGCCTGGAGCTGTTTCACAACAACTTCCAGTTTATGGCAAAAATGGGATTCAAAAAGCCTCCAGACCCATCCAAAGCTCAGCTCTGATCAGATTTGGAGGATGGGAGGAGCTCAAAAACTGAACTTGAATATCACTGTTTTACTTATTCATGGGGGTTCCTGGAAC
This sequence comes from Lerista edwardsae, assembly GCA_029204185.1. Taxonomy (NCBI): domain Eukaryota; kingdom Metazoa; phylum Chordata; class Lepidosauria; order Squamata; family Scincidae; genus Lerista; species Lerista edwardsae. The sequence continues at coordinate 8,707,551 of JAJKFI010000032.1, forward strand.
TGAACCCCGGCAGATAATGAGGGCTACTGTATTTCAGAAATGTATAGATCTAAAATATGTCAATTTCCAGTGTCAATAGATACCTTGCACACTAGATACTTGAACAGTGGTTCCTAAACTATTATCACAACCTACTTTTAAAAATGACACTCTGTGGGGACCTATCTACCACCTAGGGCTGGAAGTGATGTCATGAGGGAGGAAGGACAAGGCATGCTGGAACTATGGAACAAGACACACAAAAATGTTCAAGGCTAGGATCTGTCTGTATCAACTGGGGAGTAATAAAGGAATGTGCACATCTATCCCAATGGTTTGCCCAGCACCTCATAGCAACACAACTGTCTGGAATAAAAGAGAGTGTGCAGTTTAAGTACAGCTTGGTTTATTTGGGGCAAAAGTAGCAGGAAACAGTGTGTGCATGTAACAACCGGCTGCTTTCTGCTTGTGCATTCCGAGCAGCCATGGGGGAAAGGAGGTGGCCCCAATGTTCCTTTTGCAGGACAGCTTCTCTGGGGTTTGCAACCCATCAAAAATCGGCTTCTGTCGCACTAGTGGGTTGCTACATACAGTTTGGGAACCACTTGTCTACAAGACCTTACATCAGTGGTGGGAGTCAAATGAATTAACCACCAGTTCTATGTCCTTCAGGGTGGTCTTCAGGGCTGCCTTTCTTCCGTCTCCCAACCTAAAATTAGCAACAGGTTCTGCAGAATAGGTGAGAACTGGCTGAATTTCACCACTGCCTTACATACTAGTATTTAAATGTCCATTTTACAGTCCTGCCTTATGGTTGGGCTGTGCTACTGGAACTTGCTTTCTTGTGGTATTGTGAAATGTGATGCTATACAGCAGTGTTCTTCCACCTTGGGGTCGGGACCCCAATGGGGTCTTAAAGCCTTAGTTGTGGGTCACAGCAGGATAGGATTTGGCCTTAGACTTTTTAAAAATGGAACACATTTCTAAACGTGGGCCTGGTTTGTATTCCCAAACAGGATTCTTTCTTTCACAGTGATGTTTTCTTTGGTAGTCCTATTGAAAGATTTAAGGTCTCTCCTAAGTGTTTGGCTAGTAACTGCACTTTATATGGGCTTCCAGATGTCTTCAGCACTCTATGCTGGGTTTTTTTTTAATAGTATCTGGAAATTTATTCTTTTTTTTTTTAATGTGGTGCAATGGCAATCTTTGGAAGCTCGGGTAATTTGTTAACAATTTCAAAAGCACTATGACTTTGAAATCTAGCCCCCAAACTAAAGTGTGTTTAGTTTGGAGTTGTATTGGATTTCATAAGCACAGACCAGGACCACTGCAGAGGATCTAATTTGGAAGATCTGTTTTTGCTTCAGATTGATGATTCTGATGACCCTTCAATACTGCAAAAACAGTATTTTCGTACTGCTTTTCTGGAGGGTGAGCAGATGGAAGAGTGGAAATAGATATTTCATTTATCAAGCTTCCCCCAGCAGTGGTGCCAGCTTTTAGGGCCAGGAGACCTGCAAAGAGAATCTCCCCTTCACATTGGAAAGTATATGTGTATGCCAGCTATACACATGTGTATGCTGAGCTCCTTATGGTGCTCGGGAACTGAGCTGCAGATGAATTCGACTTGCTCCATGCTGATAACTGCATTTACAGCAGCAGCTATAACTATTACCAGTCTGCCTCCTGATTGCTGGTTAGCTTTCCCAGCTGGGCACTTGATTGGGAGGCTTACTAGGAGGCAGCAGGCAAAAGCAGCAGCCCACCCTTTCCTTCTCTAGTTCTGTTTTGCTATTCCTAGATGCCCAGTTCACAGTACCAGGAGACAGGACACTTGGGAAATGTAAAATGGCACTGGGGGAAGGAGAAAATGGTCTGCCTCTGCTGCTAGTCTAATACTGCCTGATCCCTATAGGTCATGGTTTAGCTGGTGGTAGTGGGAGGCAATAGCAGCAGCTGAACTTATCTGCTTCAGGAGTAGGCTGGGCAAGCGTTCGGGCGGTAGGCCAGTGATTCCCAAACTTTTGAATGCCATGTTCCAGCTCATGCTCCATTGGACTACAATGCAGCCCCCCAAAAGCCTTACTTGGAGTTGCTGGAGGCTGCTTCCTGGTTGCGCCATCCCATGACCATTGGCTATTGGGCTCAGAATGCTTTCTGGATGTGACAGGAAGTTGTGGAAGCAACCTGGAAGTCAATCAGAAGTCGCTTCTGGTTGTGTCTGCAAGGCATTCCCAGGCAAAAGGGAGTCAACAGAGGAACAAGAGGGAAGTGGAATCAGAAAAAAAGCTAGGAAAGAATATGCAATTATGGGCACAATCCTAACCTGGAGTTAGGCCAGCACAATTAGGCAAGCAAAGTTTGTCCAGCACAAGGCCCACCGTAAAGTATGTTTGGAGCACTCTTGGAGTCAGAGAGGCCTGCACACAGATGTGTACCCTCCTCCCTGACTCCAAACTTGCTTTACGGTGGCCCTTGTGCCAGCCAAACTTTGCTGACCTAACTGTGCCAGCCTAACTACAGGTTAGGATTGTGCCCTGTCATGTAAACTTATGTAGGCTTAGTTACAATACAATAATTACTGTGCACAGACTGAGGGTCCAAGTCTCCCTAAGGTCCCACCCAGCGTTCCCTGAAATCTCCATTCCCATTGGCAACATGCAAGAGTATGCTCCATTTCCTTCATAGTTTCTGAGTGGCAGATGGTGGCGAGTTCTCCATGGTGCTGCCGGGTGGGCTTCTGACTTGCCCTTCCATCTCCCAATAAGCATCACCATAAGCTTACTGAGTGATGAGAGGGAGAAACAGTGGCATATCCTCCTTAGTGATTCATGTTAAATTTCAAGAATGCCCTGCTCTCAACAATTTCTCTATACACATGAAAAGACCTTAACACAGCTTCTATCTGAGAGGCCCCAGAAAGTTAGTCACAAGGCTAGTAGCTGCAAAATTACCTTCAAGTACCTCCTGAGGAATGCAAGGTGGCTAGCCCCACCCCTTCCTATGAGAGGAACCTGCTGTCCTTTAAAGTAGTGCCTCCCAACTGGTGGGTTGCAACCTACCAGCAGAACTGGAAGGCCATTCCCCCTTAAGGACGATGACAGTTCAGCAATTTCAATTGCACTGCTGCCATTACCAAGGAACAAGTGGGATTGCACTTGTCATCCAGAGGGTGTCTGGGGCTCGCAGCCTTCTCTGCAGCCCTCCCCGCTGCTCTAAACAGCTGTTATCTCTGATTGTAACCCATTTCTAGTTTTTGATTGAAAACTGGAAGTGGGCCATGATTAGAGTTAAGAGACTGTTTTGAGTAGTGGAGAGGGATGCAGCAGGGGCTGTGAGCCCTCCGTACCATCTGGATGGCCAGAGCTACCTCCAGATGTGTTAAAATGTCCCTTGGTCATGGTGGCAGTGCAGTTGTGCTGCTGTCCGACTCTCCCCGCCCCTGCAAACACTAATCTGGTTCCTAACTTCCGAGGAGAAGTGTGGGAACTTGTGCTTTAAAGGCTTTGGTTCTGCAGCTATTGACTCCAGGCATGGGTTTCTGGTTACTTGCATAATCCTCAGGAGAGTTTTCAGAGTCAGAAAAGAATGGAAGGGCTCTGTCTATGGAATGGAAGGGCTATGGAGGGAGTTCTGAGTCCATCTTCAGGAATACCTTTGCATAGAGGGTTCCAGAGTGTGTGCTGAGGGAATTCTGGCCCTCAAATCTTCTCAGATTCATCTGTCTCACTCCCTGAATGGAGGGGTTCTGTTCCCCATCCTCTGTGCCTTTTGAAATGTCAGGGAGCCAGGAGAAGGAGAGTAACACTGGTGATGGTAGCAACTGGCCAGCAGCCAAGCAGATGTGGTGAGACATGGTGACCCACTGTGTCCCCCATCAACAGGCTGCCTGTGTTTCCTGTTTGAGAGGTGAAGGGAATTTTTCCCTAATCAAAAATTTCTCTGCCCAAACTATACCTGTAGTGCTGGAAAGTCCCACCTTGTGTTTTAGCCTCCCACACTATGAAGTAATTATGTCAATGGTATTAGTCATTAAGGAGGCCTGAAAAGGTACTCATGAATTCTGATGCAGAATCCGGAGAACCTTTCCAGACAGTGGGAGGAAAATGAATTTTTTAGAGCTCTAAACTACAAACTGAGAGTCAAGGCTAGTAGTCCAATGAGATGCTGGGAGAGCCCAATTATCACATGGGTTGCCCTTTCAGCAGTGCTGCTTCTGCCAAGGTGTCAATTTGCAGAGCACCTCTCAGATGCTAAGCTGTGAAGTGACACCTCGGTCATTTTCAGTGTGGCTGAAAGGTGGCCCATGTATCATATCTTGAAAATATGATAAAGATTTGCTTATTTTCCCTTCTGTTATTTGCAGCTAATGAGTTCTTGTCTGAGAACAAAGTGCTTATTTCTGGCCATAATCTGGTTAATGATTTAATGCTTAATTATGTCACTTCCAGCCCTCAGCAGGCACCATGAATGCTATTTGACCTGATGCATGGAATGATTTTTACATCCCTGATTTAACATTAAGACCTCTGGTCTAACACTAAGAACAATACAAGAAAATATTGTTCACAAAATTATCGTGGTGAAAGGGAAAGCTTACTGGATTTGATCAATTTTGTATTGGTAAACTTGCCCCAGTTTTTAAAAGGCTAAATTAGCGTTCCTGCTGGAGCGGTATAATATGAAGAACTTTGCTTCTCAACCAGTAATTTAAAAATGTTTAAAAAATTAGGAAAAACAAAACAAAACCTTTTTTCAAAGGACTTGAGTGTACCGGACAGGAGTGCATCCCTTGTCATCACTTATGTTACATGCACCCACATTCCACATGGTACTTCAAATAGCAATGGAAGTACTAGCTGCGAGGGAAGTAGGGGTATCGTTTTCCCAGAGACATAATATCTTGGTTTGAGAACTGAAAGAAATGTGATTTACCTGCAAAAGATTTAGGCCCAAATCCTAATCAAATTTTCCAGCACTGACATAGCTGTTCCAATGGGGCAAGTGCTACGTTCTGCAGTGTAGTAGTAGTCACGGAGGCCTCCTCAAAGTAAGGGAAAATTCCCTTACCTCTGAGCTTCATTGCCCTTATCTCAGGGCTGGAAAGTTGGTTAGGATTGCACCTTTCACAATTGTATATTTATTGTATAGTAAAATAACCCTCTGGAAAGGCCTTGACTCAGATAAAAGTGTTTTTAAATTAAATCTGCTGCACTTTGTGCTTCAAGGCAATGAATGTGAAAGAAATGCCATATATTTTACTTGCTACAGAATCAATAATGTCGTTTAAATAGAATAAGAACCCAGTCTTCCTCTTGCTGCCTGGTGGCAGTGAGGCTCCTACAACACTGCTGACTGCCATAAAGCAGTCAGCACTTGTCACAGAAGGTGCTCTAACAGTGCGCACTGCCAGGCAGCTGGTGGGAAGGTCTACACCTTTCTGCTGTCATTGGAGTCCCTGCTCACTGGAACAGGTAAGATGGTGGGAAAGGTAGGAGTGATGGCGCGAGGGTGGAATGGAGGCAGGGAAGGATCAAAACCAGGGGAGGAGCATAACAGAGAGTGAAGAAGCTGTGGGAGGGGGAGGATCCATCACAGAAGGCTCATGCCGGATCCTATCTCTTCCAGCAGCAGCCTCCCCGTCACCTTTCTCTCGTCAGACTTGAGTCAGCAAAATTACCGGTGCAGGTCCAAGGATACTCATTGCCATTCAGGAGGCTTACATATGGGTAAGGGGATGTAAAATCCCCTTTTCCTGCTGAAGCCTGCCCACCCACCCCACCACAGAAAGCAGTGTTCACCCATTTGGTGTCCCTGTGAGGGTGAGGGGGGAAAATAATATTGGGTTGTCAAAATGCAAAGGAACTGAGGGTCTATCCTACTTCCAGCCGGCGCCACTCTTGCACATGCTGTCCTGGTAATAGCTGTTGCAAAAGTAACGTAAGACACATCACAATGGCCAAGAAACCATAGTCACTTAACCTTGGTCATGACTGTGTTGATCTGTATTTTGATATATAAGCTGCTCAAAACAATAAAGGGAACACTTACACAACACATCCGAGATCTGAGTGAACGAAATATTCCTATTAAATACTTTGTTCCTGACATAGTTGAATGTGCTGACAACAAAATCACACAACGATCATCAATGGAAATCACGTTTATTAACCCATGGAGGTCTGGGCTTGGTGTCATACTCCAAATTGAAGTGGAAAAACACACTACAGGCTGATCCAACTTTGATGTAATGTCCATAAAGCAAGTCAAAACGAGGCTCAGTAGTGTGTGTGGCCTCCACGTGCCTGTATGACCTCCCTACAACGCCTGGGCATGCTCCTGATGAGGTGGTGGATAGTCTCCTGAGGGATCGCCACCCAGACCTGGACTAAAGCATCCGCCAACTCCTGGACAGTCTGTGGTGCAACATGGCGCTGGTGGATGGAGCGAGACATGATGTCCCAGATGTGCTCAATTGGATTCAGGTCTGGGGAACGGGCGGGCCAGTCCATAGCATCAATGCCTTCATCTTGCAGGAACTGCTGACACACACCAGCCACATGAGGTCTAGCATTGTCTTGCATTAGGAGGAACCCAGGGCCAACCGCGCCAGCATATGGTCTCACAAGGGGTCTGAGGATCTCATCTCGGTACCTAATGGCAGTCAGGCTACCTCTGGCGAGCACATGGAGGGCTGTGCGGCCCCCCCCAAGAAATGCCACCCCACACCATTACTGACCCACTGCCAAATTGGTCATGCTGGAGGATGTTGCAGGCAGCAGAACATTCTCCCTGGCGTCACCGGACTCTGTCACGTCTGTCACATGTGCTCAGTGTGAACCTGCTTTCATCTGTGAAGAGCACAGGGCGCCAGTGGCGAGGTTGCCAATCTTGGTGTTCTCTGGCAAATGCCAAACGTCCTGCATGGTGTCGGGCTGTCAGCACAACCCCCACCTGTGGATGTCAGGCCCTCATCCCTCCCTCATGGAGTCTGTTTCTGACCGTTTGAGCAGACACATGCACATTTGTGGCCTGCTGGAGGTCATTTTGCAGGGCTCTGGCAGTGCTCCTCCTGTTCCTCCTGGCACGAAGGCGGAGGTAGCGGTCCTGATGCTGGGTTGTTGCCCTCCTACGGCCTCCTCCACGTCTCCTGGTGTACTGGCCTGTCTCCTGGTAGCGCCTCCATGCTCTGGACACCACACTGACAGACACAGCAAACCTTCTTGCCACAGCTCGCACTGATGTGCCATCCTGGATGAGCTGCATTACCTGAGCCACTTGTGTGGGTTGCAGACTCCGCCTCATGCTGCCACTAGAGTGACAGCACCGCCAGCATTCAAAGGTCACCCAAACATCAGCCAGAACACATAGGGACTGCGAAGTGGTCTGTGGTCACCACCTGCAGAACCACTCCTTTATTGGTGGTGTCTTGTTACTTGCCTATGATTTCCACCTGGTGTCTACTCCATTTGTGCAACAGCATGTGAACTTGATTGTCAATTGGTGTGGCTTCCTAGGTGGACAGTTTGATTTCACAGAAGTGTGATTGACTTGGAGTGACATTGTGTTGTTTAAGTGTTCCCTTTATTGTTTTGAGCAGTGTACATCCAAGTATCCGAATGGTTACCTGAGCAGTGAAACACATTTTTTAAAAAAGATTTCACTTACTATATTATTATCATTTATTTCTTTATTTATTAAATGAATTTATACCCCATCTTTCTGCCCCATACTAGGGCACCCAAGGTGGTTTACAATAGAATAAAAGAATACAGAATAAAATTAAACGACACATAATTAAAAGCAGGAGACCCCAATGGACCATACAATCATTAAAAATTACAGATTAAAAATACAGATTAAATGAAATTAAAATACCAGCCCAGCATGTCAGCAATTAAATGCCTCCTTAAAGAGAAAGGTCTTAAAACACTGCCAGAAGATTGCTAGCAAGACCCCGCTGGTAGATATGCTCATCATATATGCATTGTGAAGATGATCAGTAACTGATTAAAAAAAAAAAAAGGTGAAGGTCTGGTGAAATCACAGAGAAATTATGAAGACTTAACTTACCCAAACCATACCACACTGAACAAACACATCGTTATTAAGGTCTTTTGGAAAACAGAAGCCGCTCCATTTTCTAATTGAGGTTTTTTTTTTTTTTTTGGTCAAAGGAAACAGCAGTTATTTTGTTTTGTTGTAGCAATGTGGCTGGGTAGGTTTTCTTTTTTAGCAGTTTATGTGTATCATAAGGTGACAAGGTTGAACCCAAACCTTTAAAACATGGTTTGGAAAATGGAACAAAAATGTAGTTTTGTTTATGAATTTCTGCAGTTTGTGCATCATACAAATGGTCAGTGAAATAATTAAGAAAAACTGATCTGGTTTTCCATGTAGTGGATTTCCATGTTGATCTGAAAGAAATAATTACAAAAGAAATTATGTTGAAATCTGACTAAAAAAGGAAAGTTCTTTGTTTCTGTTTAGACTTGTATTTCCAAGCTGGGTTGATCATAATTACATCTTGGATCCTATCTTCTTCTCTAGCATGAACATGTGACTAGAAACATGTTTATGCATTCCCTTAAGTGAGCACAGAATACCCCTGCTTTCTTCCTCCAGGAATGTAAAGCAGCCTCCATTTGGCAGTCATAATATAAAATTCTGAGTTTCAAGATGGTACGTAGGTTGTCTTGAATCATTGGGCTTCTTAATGCTATACCCAGTTCATATTTGGTTGTAACAAATACGGTGGTTGTAACAGTGATCCTTCTTACACTTTTGTGATAAGTATAGGTCCGACCTTTTTATACACTGATTTGACTCCACACTGATGGCCACTACATCAGGAAGGACCCTCCTGATCTCTGGAGAAGGGAAAAAAGCAGGTCCCTGTTCTAGGGAGTCAGTCAGGGAGTCAGATTATTAGAACTGCTATTTTCAGCACACTCTGAAACCCTTTCTTGGTGAAGAATGGAATGTGATTAAAATGATTACTTTTGCATTCCATTCTTCAGTGAGAGAGGATGAAGGGAGGAGGTCACTTTTCTTGGACTGAGCTGAAAGTTCTAATTGCCTGATTGACTTATGTTTTCTTTTGTTTTGACTTTATTTAGCATGGTTTTTGCTATCAGCTGGGAGTCCCAGCTGATACCGAGACATGACTGTATGAGGAGGAAATTTGGATGCCTATGGAGTGAAAGAGTTGTCCTCAGAGTGCAATCCTATACTGCGCTGGAATGGCAAGGCCAACAGGCCTGCACCATACCTAGTGCAGTACAGGGGAGGCTGGAGCCTCCTCGTCGCAAGGGCACATTTGTGCCCTTACTGTAGAGGAGGCACCAGCCTCCCCAATGTGCTCCTCTGATCTGCGCCTGCTAAATAGCTGGCGCAGATCCAAGGAGACTGTGAGGCCTGAATCGGAGCTTTGCAAATGGGTTTAGGATTTGGCCGTAAGGCCGAATCCGAGGCCCGCCCCCCTCCCAGGCCTGCCTGCCTGCCCACAACCCAACCAATAATGCTCTTCCCCCACCCACTCCCTCCCTGGGCTGGCATGGTGCCTCCCCTGTGCCAACTGGCTTCAGCTGGTGCAAAGGAAGTGTGGCGCGGGCGCACCGAGACCTGCAGTGCCCGTTTTGGTGCCTTAACACTGACTTGGGGATGCCACTCAGTGCCCCCATGTTGGCGCTAAGTGCATAGCGTTGACGCAACAATGTTGCATTGATGCCATGGGCAGTGCGGGATTGTGCTGTCAGTAGACTTCCTTGTGCATTTCAGAGTTGTTAAACATATAGATGCCATTGGATCAGAGTGATTCTCATAATGTAATCTTAAAAATTTAGCTCTAAGCCAGAGGGCGCTGCCAGGGAAAGCAGGCATGAAGTTAGTCCCTCGAGCTTGCCTTCCAAATTGCTCTGAAATGGAGCAATTCTGGAAGCAGGGGTTGTGGCGAGGCTGTGCGGAAGGCGCAGTGATGACTTTCATCACTGCCCTATCCTGAGTGCAGTCAGAGCCTGCTCCAGCTGTGCTATAAGCTACAAAGAAGTTAAATGTCTTCTAAAAGGATAACATTCACTCATAGCGGTAAGGAAGTGTTTTTTTTTTAAAAAAAACACAAGGAAATTTTTAGTCACACCCATGCACAATTCAGAAGTATTAGATATTAATATTCACCACCTTTTCCATTTGAGACTTACATAAACTTTATTGAAATTATATCAGAACCTTTATTCTACCTTTTCATTTCCACAAATACATACTTTAATTATGTTTCTTTAACAGTCTAATCCTATTCAGCTGATGGGTGGAGGGTTTACCACAGAGGAAGTATCTTCCACTCTTGTAAAATGGCTGTCGATGATGCACACAGCACTCTGTTGGTGGCCATTTTATGAGTGCTTCTGCAAGAAGCAACAGCACCTCTGCTTCAGTAACAGAGTTCGCTGCAATCCTTAGACCCAATAGGTCAGCCATGAGGATGAACTGTGGGTGGGAGGGGGAAGGAGTGGGAAAACTGCGGGCATAACAGAGTGGAGGGAGGAACTGGGGACGGAATTAGGAGGGGGTTCCTCACCCCCGCTGGATACAGTGTGCATCTTTTAGGCATGTCTGCATGGACACTGCTGGTAGAGGGATAGGACTGGTCTGTTTAAGGAGTGAAAAAAGGATGAAAGGAAATATGTATATCTTCATAGTTAAGGAAAATGTAAAGCAAATACTTCATCTATATTTCACTAGGTGAAGATAAGGAAAATGTCTTTCTATTTTTTTTTAAAAAAAACTTGTGCATTAGATATAGCTATACTACTGAAGATATGAGTGGTGTTGATTGCTGAGTTATTTAACAATTGCATAAATACAGCATTCCTGCCCAAGTGCCTGACTTGTGTCTCTAGTGATTGAAATCTAGTGTCTGCTGATTTCATAAATCAGACCTGATTATTAAAATATAATTGTTATAATTATAACCTAATTACAATGATGTAATTATAACAATTATCTCATATTATTCCATTACAGCTTTGTGTTTGATTGCTGTATAAAACATTCACTTACATGTCTACTCAGAACTGAGCCACATTGAATACATTGGAGCTTATTCCCTGGTAAGTGTGCAAAGGTTAGTTGTAGGCTACAGTCCTAAGCATCTTCCTATTCTTCTTTATCAATTCATTTGAGTCCGACTCTAGGCGACTCTAGGCAAGGGCACTCCTTGGTGCCCTGTCAAGCACAGCTTCTTTCAATTATTGGATGTTCATCTTTGTACCTGTTTGGATGGTGTGTTCTACAGTATGCCCCTTCTTCTTGTTCCACTAACCCTAGCATCATTGCACACATGACATAGCCAAAGTAGGTCATCCATAGTCTCAGAATTTTGGCTTCTAATGTTGTAACTGGGTTTGTGTGGTCCAGCACTTCTTTGTTGGTTACTCTGACTGTCCATGGTATACATAGCAATTTTTGCTAGCACCACAATTCAAATGCATCAATTCTTCTGTCAGCCATTCTTACTGTCCAGCGTTCACACCCACGCATCATTATAGGGAAGACTATTGCTTTAACCCTGTTGTTCCCAAACTTTTTAGCATTCGGACCCACTTTTTAAAATGACATTTCCCACCTAGTTTTACAGGATTAAAAAAACTTTTCACTTTACCAGCTGTTCAGGCTTTTGTGTTTATTATTTTTACTATGGCAGGGTGCAGTCTTTGGGAGCGTCTGTTGAGCTCCACATTCATCGGATCAAGACCATTTTGGTGGCCTTGCACTCCCCTAACTTGGCCTTCTGTAAGAGCCAAGGTACAGTTACTTTCTAAAGAGCAAACATGCGTGTGCTGCTCTGTTTCTATTTCCATAGGGCTCAATATGTTTTCCTTGTCAGCTGTCAGCTTGTTAATTTTTCAACCCACCAAAAATCAGGTTGCAATCCACTGGTGAGTCCCAACCCATTTTGGGAACCGCTGCTCTAACTAGTCTGCCTTTTGTATTTAAAGTGATACCTTTGCTTTTCCAGATCTTATTCATGTTGACCATTGCGGTGCAGCCTTAAATTATCCTGCGTTTCACTTCGGGTATAGAACTGTCATCATGAACAAGCATATTTCCCTGTTAAGCATATTTCCCTGTTAGTCCCATTGAATTTATTACCAAATCCTATGGGCTACTAGTGGTATCTGAATGTGCATTCCACCAGCACTGGTTGCTGTAAAATAGCCACAAAGCATGTTCTGGCAGCGTGCAAAGTAACTGATGAAGGTAAGGGGGCAGGGGAGGGGGAAGCAAGGGGCAAAATTTGGGAGGGGAGAAGAATGGGGTTAAGGAGACTATGGGAATTGGTTGATCTGGCCATGAAGGCACACACTGAATCCTAACTCCTTTGGCAGCTGCCCTCCTGGGCCAGTCAAGACCAATTGTGACTCCTTGAAGCCTATGAATGAACAGGTTATGATATCAATATTAGCATCAACATCATCTCATGTGGAATACTTCTGATTCAAGGAGATCTTCTGTCAAATGTCTTTGTGACCCCACCCCCCCGAAAAACCCTTATTGGGGCTTACCCCAATACTGGGTAGAAGCAGGGTGGAATAGATACAGAGTGCTTTCTGGCTGCTGAGCTTGTGGCATTATTATAACAATGGGATATGTCCATTACATTACTGCATGACTGTGACACCAGGTGCACTGCAGTTTTAAAAGATGGTGCAGCATCCTCCAAACTACTATCTGGATGGTAAGGCAGCGGCCCTGAGCATTTAGCAGCGGCTGTACTGGCATCTGCCATCTTTTTTAATTGAGTGTACCCTGAGTCAAAATTATAGCATAATCAATACACAACCGATGCATTGCATTGTTTTAAAAAATATTATGGACAAAAACACAGCTGCCATCCAACAGTCAGGGCTACTACCAATACTCCATCACCCCAGGTAATCCCAACTGGGGGGGGGGGAAAGCGTTACAGATTCTCTTCCCAACCATAAATGGACTTCCTTCAGAAGTCCTTGCATAATCTCAGGGACCTGTGGAAAAACACCATTTGTAGTTGGAGTCGATGTTTGAAAGAGATAACAACAGAGGAAGTCTGATTCTGATTCTGAACCTTTATTGGCGTAATTAACATACAACAGTACAACATGCAGAAGACATGACACACACATTAAGAACAAATATTATAACTATCCAGAGGAAGTCACTCACTTGAGTGACTCAGAACGCAATGCTAACTGGCGCAAGTTAGGCCAGCAAAGTTTGGCTGGCACAATGGACACCGTAAAGTATGTTTGGACCACTCTCTGAGTCAGAGAGGCCAGCACACAGACGTGCGCCATCCTCCCTGATTCTGAGAGGACAATCCTAAGCAGCGCCTTTGGGCCAATGCTGCTGCTAGTGTCGGCCCAACAGCACTAGCGTCGACATGGGGATGCTGGTCATAGCATAGTGCGTAGCATCAGCCCAACTGCCATCATAGGACTGCGCCCTGAGAGTGGTCCAAATGCGCTTTATGGTTTCCCTTGTGCTGGCCAAACTTTGCTGGCCTAACTCCAGGTTAGGATTGAACCCTCACTCTATTTGATTCTTCCTGCCCTCTGCATCTCAGAATATGCAATTTCCTCCAGCAGTTCCTGTCATAATGCAAAGAAAACCAAATCACAAGGGCAGGTCAGTGACAGGTGGACTCAATAGTAACTGCTATTACTATGACTACTATACAAAGATGAACCCTAGGGCTCATCCTTGATTAGTTTCAACTTTGGGCCAAATCCTATCCAACTTTCTAGCACCAATGCAATGCAGCCCTGAGGTAAGGGAACAAACTTGAGGAAGCATCCATGCCTGCCCCCCCCCCGCAAGATGCTGTGCACGCCCTATTCTTGGCATGGCTGCACTGGTGCTATAACGTTTGATAGGATTGAGCCCTCAGTTTATCTTACTAAAATGTGAACAGGACTTGGACTATTAGTTACAGCCGTGGTTCCCAAATTGGTGGGTTATGACCAGCGGTGTTATGCTGCTGGAATGCTGGGCGGGACATCCGGGTGATCGACAGCCCGCCTGTCGTGTTCTGGAGTGTTACGCCGCTTGCGTATGTTACGCAAACGGCGGAATGCTGCGGAACGCAACGGGAAGGCTGTCGATCACCCGGATGTCCCGCCCAGCGTTCCAGCAGCATAACACCGCTGGTTACAACCTACCAGCAAGGGGAAGCACTTGTCCCTGTCCCTTTAAGGCATGGAGAGGGGGGGAAGGCAGCATCCTGATCCCCAGGATCTTGCTGCTGCCGGGGACAGAGGGAGTTTTTCCAGATTACCTCTGCCAGTGCCAGACTCGGGAAGCATGGTTCTGGGTGTTCTGGCATTTCAGGGCGGAGGTGGTGGGCCAGTAGGTGTGCCAACCCGGGGAAGGGGGCAGAGATGGTAGGCCGCATCCAGGGTAGTAGGCCGCATCCAAGCCTCAGCCCCCAGGCCACGCATCCCCAATTTGGGCTGTGCTGCCTCCTTGGCTCTACACCTTCTATTAAGCAGACACAGATTTGAGGAAACTATGTGGAGGCTGGAGCCTCCCCTGGGGCAAGGGCGCAAATGTGAGGGCCCGCCAGCCTCACCATTCGTGCTCCGAATCACGTAACGACTGGTATCTGATAACCTGTCAGTAAGCAACACGACTAAGGTTCCATTGCATTGGTCTTTCAATGAGGCTTGGCTTTCAGGTAATAATGGAACCCTGCGTGATTGCTAGAAAGGAACCACCTCCTTTTCACCCTCCCTGGGCTTCTCCAGCCAATCCTATGAAAAGAACCCCTTGAGCTCCTACTTCTGTCCTCCTCCAAAGAAAAAGATCAGACTGCCCATCCTTTGTCCAGTGATCATCAGTTCCTTCACAGATGGACAAGAAAGCATGCTCCTGCCTCTACCTCCACCTCTTGCTCAATGCAAAACACTACCCTTCCCTGTCACCTGGCTGGAACTGCTAGTTTTCGGATTGACTCACAAAAGTTTTTCACACTGCCAAAAAAGTAAGCAAGCACACCCAGACTTGCGGGTTTTCAAACTCAAGTTTTCCAGCTTCATTCTTGAGTCATGCCCTAGTCCTTGATATGTGTGACTTGTCTATATGAGTTAGCAAAAAACAGGCTCAAATTCCCATCTCTGCTAACTATGATATTGTTTCTTTTTGAAAAACAGGAAACTATTTCTGATAACTTTCTGATTATTTCACTTGGGTGATTCTTATTTCCTGTGGGACAGAAGAATTAATCAGGATATGATGCCATATTTTCATATTTTCTGTTCTTGACCCCCTAGCAAGTTATTGTTTATAATAAATGACTAGGCAAGAATACCAAACAGAGGTATGGGCTGTATGTCCATTTAAAACAAAAAACAAAAACACTTAAACAAAAGAACACTCGGCACAATCCTAACCAAGTGTCCTGCACTGGAGTAAGAGCAATGCAGCTCTGAGGTAAGGGGAAAAACATTCCCTTACCTCAAGGAAGAGTCCATGACCACTGCAGAATGCAGCACTTGCCTCATTGGAACCGCTATGCCAATGCTGGAAAGAACGTTTGGATTGTGCCCTCATTTATGTTCTGGAGCAAAGACACAATTTCTTCAATCACAAATCAGAATTATCTGAGCAATTAAGAGTGCAATCCTAACCTGTAGTTAGGCCAGCACAGTTAGGCCAGCACAAGGGATGCTGTAAAGTATGTTTGGACCACTCTTGGAGTCAAAGAGGCCAGCACACAGATGTGTACCATCCTCCCTGACTTCAAGCGTGGTCCAAATGTGCTTTATGGTGGCCTGTGTGCTGGCCAAACTTTGCTAGCCTAACTGCACTGGCCTAACTCCAGGTTAGGATTGCGCTTTAAGCTGTGTGATGAATGAGAGGGTTCTGATTCTTGGTGTAGAACAGCTGCCAAAGATCCTATTAGGTGTATTCAGCAGCTGTTGTAGTGTGTGTTCAGTATGGTTATTTTAGGACCAAAATGAGCTTGTAATTAATATAGAACTTAAAAGGATTATGTCTCGGGTCAGGTATTAGGCAACAATTTCACAGACCAATAGAAATGTATTACATAGGCTTAGGTTGCCCCCCTTTGTGCACTTGCTACGAAGTACATCCCACTGAACACAGTAGGATGGGTTGTTATCAGGGATTGGCAAGAATAGACTCTGGACAGTCTAGATCCCTCTACCCCACAAACTTGTAAGCACTCATAGCAGAGGGCAACCTGGTATTAGCCATAGAAGAACCCATAGCAGTGCAGCCTGGTATTAGCACTAAGTAGAATTAAGGGCCCAATCCTAATAGGCTACTGCTCCGTTGGAACTTGCATTCTAGCAACACTGTGGCCTTTCTAGTTTCTCAAATGTAACCAGTGATGTCATGCAGGGGGAACATGGGGGAACTCAGTTCCACTATTTAAAATTAGGGCTGACTCCACCCACTTCACTCTCCCTCTTCCCCCTCCCAATTCCTCTGCAAAGAGCTTTTCTTCTTGGTTGGCCAGCACTCAGAGGGTTAAAGGGAGTGACTCCGGATTCCTAGGGGGGCGAAGGGGGAAGGGCTGCCGTGGGGAAGTCCCGTCCTGCACAGCCCCCTTCCTCACTCCCTCCAGCCACACACGTGGAGTCAGCAGCCACTCTGATGAGTCTGCAGCCCACTGGGGAGAAGGCAGTGATGTCATTCAGGGGGAACGGACCAGAATGGGCGTTCTGGATCCTAACAGGCTCCATGGCTGCTTCCGGGTTTTTTTATTTTTTTCCAACATTTGAATTTGAACTCAATAGTGAGTTCCTGTTCCTAAATCCACTGAATGACACCACTGAATGTAACACATGGAAATGGTGAGTGGTGGTATGCAACAATGGCCTTGGAAGATAGCCAATAATGGCAGAAGGGTGGAATGGGGAGAGGGAAGGAGAAGAATGGGATAGGGACTGGGATGGAGAAGGAATTGGTGGAGTAGGAAGCAGCTCCACAATATCCTATTCCCCTTCCTTGCTTTGATCCACCTCCCCACCCCATTCCACCCTTCTGCATCTTTCTTGGAGTTGGGCCAGCCAAACAGCTGGTGTAAACCGGCATAGACCTACTGCGTAGACCATGTAGCAGGGGCTTACCCTGAGGTAAGGGAAAGAAGGACTCCAGGACCACCACCACCACCCTGTGGGATTCAGCATGCTTTCCTTTCGCATTACTTCATTGGTCAGGGGGAAGTCAGTTAATATTGGGCTATTGCACTCAAATAAATTTGCATAGCATTGCACTATACTGATTGGTCTTAGAAAATTGAGGGCCCAGTCCGGTGATGTCATGCAGGGGGTACGCGGGGGGGTACGCGAGTACCGGTTTCTAGGATTACAGCTGGCCCCGCCCATTCGCCTGCCCACTTGTCGACTCCGCCCTCTGCAACGTTTGAATTTCCTGCATGTTTGAGTTGCCTGCATGTTCTCAGAGCCAGGCAGGCAGGCAGGCAGCGAGCGGAGCCTTTCCTTTCCTTGCCACTGAAAAATGAGTTGCTCTGGGGTTTTAACATGATGCCAGGCCTCCTTAACATGTTCTGGGGGTGCTGTGGAATACTGTTGCAACTGTTGGGTCAGTTTAAAATCATCTGAGGCCTCAAAAAGGGCTTTTTTCATGTCACTTCCTGCCACGACATCACTTCTGGCTTATGACGTCACTTCCGGTGGGCGGGTCCCAACACGTGCCAATCAAAAGTGAGTACCTGTTCTTAAATCATTTCGATGACACCACTGGTCCAGTCCTATCCAACATTTCCAGCCCTATGGGAGCTGCAGTGCAGCCATGAGCTAAGGGAACAAACATTCCTTTACCTTGAAGTAGCCTCTGTGACTGCCCCAGCAAGGGATGCAGTGCATGCCCCAATGGCATAGCTTCAGCAGACCTAGAAAGTTGGATAGGATTGGGCCCTTTGTATCTGCATTGGAGATAACTAGGAGCTTTATATTATGTAAGCCATTCTGAACATTCATAAAAGCAGAATATCAATAAATAAATATTATTCATTTGGGATATGATTGTATGATCTTAAAGTACTTTTGCAGAAGTCAAACAGTTGCAATGTTGGTTTTTTTTAGAACAAACTTCAGGGCAAACAGTCCACATTGTTCATCAGAATCAAGAGGATATTTCAGTATGGATTATTTGTGGCGTCCATAGAGAAAAACGAAATGTAGAAGAGCTGTCAAATAATCGCAAGCATTAAACTTAATTAGTTACTAGAGTAGGTGTCATTTCTTGGGATCTAACAATCGAAGAGAAATAAGGTGTAGGCTGTACATCATAGCATCAAAAATTATCAGATGAATCATTTGTAAATCCCTGTACCTGCAGTGTTTTGAACTTCCTTGGTTTGACTTGGTCAGATACTGAAGGCAAAATTAACCAATCAGTTATTTTTTATCACCCTAAGGAAATACAGGGGATGCCATCCTATACCTGTGACAACGTAAATCAAAGAGTAGTAAGGAAAATGCGTTTAGTAATGTCACTTATTGTGAGCCATGTTTCAGACTTTACCCTGAGCACCTTTCCCTACTCATTGGCTATTACTCATGTTTTGTTTAAAATTGAAGCATTTTGAATAATAAAGAAATGTGGCACTTTGCTCAAACAAGGCATCTGTTCCAGCAAAATGTTATGTTTTGATCATTTAAAAATTATAATTTTTTTTAATGAAGCCATGTGGACGTGCGAATGAGTCAACAGTTGGAGTGATTACTGTGTGCAAAGTTATTTTGAATTGTGCCAAAATTAAAAATATATTGAAAGATTATCATGTACCTGAAATATATGATACTATTTGCCTCATTTATTTTTAATCTTCAGTCAACATTTATCTGTAAAGAAAAATATAAAACCTTTACTGCCTAAGAAAATAAGGTGATTCATTATCATGGAATCATATATTCGAAGGATTTCTGAATGGAGAGTAAACAGAAAATACACTTTTTCATTCTTTGTAAAATTAATATACAGGGTGTCCACAAAGTCTCTTTACAATTTCAAACTTGTATTACAAAAACAAATGAAGAGATACATGTATGGATACAATATTAGGAGTATATATTGAAGTTTATTTTGCCTCAATTAATAAACTTATGTGCACCATTGGTTGCATGCAGCACATCAAGGTGATAATCGATTTCCTGCCATGTTCGCTGTAGCATAGTCTCATCAATGGTGGCAACAGCATCAGTGATTCTTTGCTTCAGGTTCTGTACACAATGTCTTCAATGTAGCCCCGCAGAAAGAAATCTAGGGGCGTGTTATCATTAACATATCTCATCATTAGCAATTTTTGTGATTTCTTGACATTGTAAAGAGACTTTGTGGACACCCTGTATTAGCATTCTAATCTTAAATCTGTTAGCCCACTGAGATGACTAGGATTTGCCTAGTATGTGTGCATAAAATCACAGCTTTAGGGCTCAATCCTAACCAGGTCTTCCGTAAAGTGCATTTGGACCACTCTTGGAGTCTGGGAGGATGGCATACGTCTGTGGGCTGGCCTCTCGGACTCCAAGAGTGGTGCAAACACACTTTACAGTGTCCCCTGTGCCGGCCAAACTTTGCTGGCCTAACTGTGCTGGCCTTACTCCAGGTTAGGATTGCGCCCTTTGACTTGTAAGCAGTTAAAGCCTTAGCATTGTTGCACCCTGATAATAAATCAAAACAATACACAGAGAGATGGGGGCAGGAAAATGCCTTCCTCTCTGGCCACACATGTAATTTCATGTTGAGGGATAATAAGAGAAATTAATGGGAAAAACAGTGCCCTTTTGCTTCTGTAATAGGCAGAATTAAAATACCTTTAAAACATATTTTTGAATTTGAATTAAGGGCCTGATTCTAAGGCCCATATCACTTGCGGTACATGTGTACCACAGGCTAAAAATGTCGCAAACTGTTATAAAGCACATTCGTGACACCATGGGAGGAGGGAACACTAGCGTCGGGCTGGTGCTAGTTAGCGCCCAGCCTCAGCACTGAGAAAGACCACTGGTGATCCAGCAGTGTGGGGTACCAGTAAGTTCTTTTGGGGCAGGGAAGGAGAGGCAGGGTGGGGGTGAACTGCGCAGGGGAGGGGTGGATCGGGCCCACACAGGTGATGGGACTTGGCGGTGGCTTCCTCTGCCAGATCCTAAGCCCCACCTCAGGTTGGACAGCCTGACACAAGATCTGCTCAAGTCTCCCCCAGCAAAATAGCTGACGGAGACTCGAGGAGTCCCATTCTGGAAGGCCCTGGGGGAACAGCAAGTTGCCGTGGATCCAACAGGATATAGCAGCAGCCATTTTGCTACTGCTGCTTCTACAGGAGCCAGGCAGCTCAGGATTGGGCTGCCTATCCTAATTGGTGCGGTATTTTGTCATTGAGGAAATAATATTTTAAAGATTACTGCATTTGTTGCGGTGATATCTAATGTGTGTGCTGAGGGTTTCCAAATGTGTGATCAGTTTATGCCTACAAATGACTATCACTGCAGTGAAAGCTGAAACCCACCACTTTCTCTCACAGCCCAATCCTATGTTGCACTGGAGCAGGCAGGCCAGTGGGCCTGTGTCAAATCCAGCGCAACATGGAAGCCTGAGGAGCCTCCCTGGTGCAAGTTTGTGCCCTTGCATTGGGGAGTCTCCAGCTTCCCCGATGGGCTCCTCGGAGATGTGCCTAAATAGCAGGCACAGTTCTTACGTGGCCGCCTGGCCAGAATCAAGAATGCCTGGCCTGGGAACAGGGCCTTAGATGCGGCCTAATGGTCGCAGCCCAATCCTGCTGCCCTCCCTGGGCTGGTATGCCTACCCCCCCGCCTAGTTTCACCCACTCTCTGCCTGGTTCAGCCTGCCTACCCGCCCAGAACTGCGCCTGCGCCAGTTGAGTTCGGCTGGCACAAGGACAGCTCTCCACCCATGCTTCCAGGCCAGCGCTACAGCTAGCTTCGGTCTGGGAGCCATAGTGCCAACAAGGGGGTCTGATTGGTGCCATTGCAACAAGGTTGCATTGGCACTACATCTTTCCTTGGATTGTGCCCTGAGTCTCAAGAGGTGGGCAGGACTTAAAATAACAAGTCTTGAATTGCCCTGTTTGGTTTTGAATTCAGGCAACTAGACTAATCAAGTGCAATTTTTTTTTAAATTGAAGCAACTGAAAAAAGAATGGGCATCAACTCTCTTGGTCTCAGATGACCACATTGCTCCACCTTTTAGGGCGCAATCCTAATCTGGTGTTAGGCTGGCACAAGTCCCTTGTGCACCATAAAGCACATTTGGATACTCTCGGAGTCAGGGAGGATAGCACATATCTATGTGAGTCTGACTCTGAGAGTGTGGCAAACACATTTTATGGTGCATTTGCAACAACTCCTAGCCGTCACAAGGGACTTGTACAAACCTAACTCCAGATTAGGATTGCGCCTGTACGTTTGCACTCTGTACACGTACTCCACTCACCCATTTTATTTCTGTTCAGTGATCATGGTAATTTTTATGTAGCAAAACAGGCACATTTAACCCACAGAACTTCATTATTATCTTCTCTAAGAGTTATATTTCAAGAGTGTAATTATGGATGTGTATGTATGTGCACAGGTGCATGTGTTCTCAATATGATGTGCAATGTGGTATGAATGCAGATCATATCATTTAGGTCTATATGCAGATCATATTCCTCCCTCCCTCCTGCCTTTCCCCCTTCCAGAAATGGCCCGGCACTGGCCGAAATTGGCTGGCGCGGATCCGACTTACCCCTCGGTCGTGGTGGTAGTGCTGAGCAGATGCAGCAGTTTGCATCGGCCCAGCAATTCTTGTACTGGTGTGCACATGCTTTACAGCATGTGTGTGACACTGCAGTGGCTTGCATTGGCCTAAGATAGAGGTAGGGTTGCTCTGTCATTTAGAGCGCAATCCTCTACTGCACTGGATTGGCAAGGCTGGCCAGCCTGTGACAAATCCAACGCAGTATTGGGGAGGCTGGAGCCTCCCCACGGCAAGGGCATGTTCATGCCCTTACCGTAAAGGAGGCTCCTGCCTTTCCAATGCGCTACTTGGATCTGCGCCTACTAAATTACTGAATTGGGGCCACATGGCCTCCAAATTGGGTTTAGGATTCGGCCTTATGGCTGAATCCCAAGCTGCACCCACAACCTGCCTCCCCCGCCAATCCCATGTCCAGACGGACACGAAGCCTCCCTCGTGCCAGCCGGCTACTTGTAGCATCTGCCTGACAGCTCTAGTGCTGATGCGGGGGTGCCGCTCAGGGGCCCTGCACTAGTGACGAAGCGTTGACGCAATGATGTTGCCTAGACGCTTCAGGGCACATAGGATTGCACTGCCCATCAGTTGTTCATATATCGCTATTATATGTTTAATTGTTCATATGTAATTTGCTCTCCTTGAGAAGACAGAAAAAGAAATTTGAAGAATATACTGTATATCTAATTAAGTTAACCTGAGTTTTCTTTTGCTGAAGAGATTATTTGGTCATTTTTCTTCAGTTTCCTGTTGCTCAGCTCATTCTGTCACAATCAAACTGCTGATATTGATTTTGACTAAGGCAAATCTTGCATGGTAAACTGAATAGTGTTTCCATAGATTGGAAGTCAGCCATTCAATGAAAAGAAATAAAGATTAACTTTCTGGGGCAACCTTTTTCTTACCTAACCACAGTAATACCTTTGAAAAGCATGCCATTTAGCTAAAGAGGAAATACAAATATTTGGTACATCACCCACAAGTCTGTGGAGCTGTCCAGACATATTAGGTATGCAACATTTGGACTAGAAATGTCATGAGAACCGACTTCCTCTTGAGAAATGCATGTTGCTGGCCAAGCCATAAATACACCTATTATGTCACTGTATTTAGCATCCATACTTTGGAGCTAGGTTTGAACCAGAAAATCATGAGGATACTTACACCAGAAGGCAGCACATAGAGAAAGGTCTTAGGGATTTTCTTAAAATTTAGAAATGTGCAGAAAAAATGATTGGTGTTACACATGTCGTTGTTAGTAGTCCTAAATTAATATTTTTTACAGTACTTGAGTTATTCAAAAACAGGCATGATTCATTACAAAAAAGCTCCTTTTATATTGTTGGACTGTCAACATCCCCCTCCTCAAGAATTAGTAAGAAGGTAGGTGTTTACTGGCATGTGGACAGAGACATGGAAATCTGTAAATTTGTGTGGGTTCATATTATATATGGACTGGGATATTCTTCTCAATCCTTCAAAGTATGCATGCTGTTTTTATTCATTAGCACCTTCAAAGGACTAATTGCCATCAGGCATGTAGGTGGAATTTCTGGCAGAGAGCAAGAAATGGAATAGGTTTGATGACAACCAATGATCTGCCAAAGCCTTGTCAAAAGAAGAACTCGATCTTGCTGTCACTCCCCCAGCCATTTAAATTCAGACGCAGATGCTTCCAGGGGGTGTGCATCATCCATCCAAGTTGGCATTTGAAATATTACACACATTATGCTGTAAATACATGGTGGTGGTACTGCTGCTAAATATCTGGAGCAAAATGAATGCCTTCAGTTACAGATGGAGCTAGCAGGGCACAATCCACTACAGACTTTGTTAAAACACTGACAACTTGGGAGACCCATTTGATCTACCAAGCATATGGCAGATTGTTAGTGGTTCTTTCGCAATGCCCACTATTTTTTTTAGTTTGCAGTAACTACAGCCAAGATGGTCCAAAGATTTATATCTAATGTGGCAAAATTAGAACAAGTGTGGGTTGGCATGCCATGCCTGTGGACATGGAAATGTACAGTATGTGAGCCTTTTAGTTTTATAATTACAAAAAAATGGGGGGGGGGCTGTGTGTTAGCTGCTTACAGCAACGTTCTCTGTGGGATGTTGTGCATTTCTTCATCCCCATCAGTCGGCATACCCACTTGAGGAGGGAAGTATTAAATATTTAATATTTTAAATATTAAGGTAAAGGTAAAGGTTTCCCCATGACCGAATGGTCTAGTCGTGACCGACTGTAGGGGGCGGTGCTCATCTCCGTTTCAAAGCCTGTAGAGCCGGCGTTTTTGTCCGATCATGTGGCCAGCATGACTATATGCCGTAGTGCACAGAACACTGTTACCTTCCCACCGAAGTGGTCCCTATTTATCTACTTGCATTTTTTTTAGGTGCTTTCGAACTGCTAGGTTGGCAGCAGCTGGGACAAGCAACGGGAGCTCACTCCGTCACGCAGTCTCGAACTCCCAACCTTGCGGTTGAAAGCCCAGCAACAGCAGATTAACTCGCTGCGCCACCACGTCCCATTTTAAATATTACAAATATTTTATTTCACAAATTTATATATCACCTATTGCCAGATACCAGGCTCTTTTGTAATAATACATTACAAAAGCAAAATCATTAAACCAGTAGTAAAACAATGAACCAAGGACAATGACAAAGAGTAAATAATTAAAAATGGACTCAGAGTCATGTAAAAGCTTGGGAGAATGGCACCTAATGGATCACGGAGAAGGTGCTAGCCAAGCTTCCCTAGAGAGAAAATTCCAAAGATGGAGTTCCAAGGGTCAGAAAAACAGTTGCTTTGTAACAACCTACCTCAGTTATGATAGAAGAGGGACTCAAAGAAGAGCACCAGCAAAGTATTACAGAGTATGAGCAGGTTGATATGGGAGCAAGCATTCCTTTAGATCAGCAGTCGCCAAACTCACAACTGCACAGTGGAAAACCCTTCCCCATCCCAAGCAGCGCTTACTGTTCTGTTGAAGAGCTGCTGCATTTCTAATCTGATCTGATAGCAGGGACACTCTGGGCAGTCGCAACTATGCCCATCGTCCTACTTCACAGCCTTCTGGGATGCTGGGCATAGATGTGACTGCCTAGAGTGTCCCTGCCACCAGATCAGCTTAGAAATGGAGCAGTGCTTCAATGGAACAGTAAGCGCTGCTCAAAGGGAGGAAGGATGTTTCCAAAACCGCATCTGTTTACACTAGCTGGGTGCCAATCGGCACTAAGCGCACAGCGCTGGCACAACCCTGTTGCGCCAATGTTGCGCAGTCCATAGGATTGCATTGTGAGAGTAGTTCAAGCATACTTTATGGTGGCCCTTGTGTCTGCCAAACTTTGCTGGCCTAAATGTGTCAGCCTAACTCCAGGTTAGGATTGCTCCCCCAGTGAGATAACATATGGCATCACCTCCATTAAATTTATTTATTTATCTAATTATTTGATCAGTAAATGTCACCCAGCAAATTAGTAATAAAAAAACCTGTGGCCAACTTGATGACACTCATACAACTGAATAAGAGTTCTAGTATTAGCTTTGATATATGGAAAAGGGAGCTGATATTAGTTCCATGCTGTATCATAACAACACCTTATTAGCTCTCAGAACACAGTCTCACTGGTCAGTTTTGAGTAAGGAAATCCCCCTTTTGTTACGTAAGTTGGTTGTGTTTTTTCTGTTTATTTGGCTATAACTTTTGACAGAACACAGATAATTCAATAAGAATGTAATGAAAGAAACCTGCCTTAAATTACATACGGAATGATATATAACATGATATTATTAATCTTAGCGTATATACACTTTGGGCTAAACTGGCCCACCTGGGTAAGGATAGACATCTTCTAGCCTTAATAACAACTCTCTACTCCAATACTACTTGTCAGATTAGGCTTTCCCCTGAAGGAGATGTCACTAAAAAGATCCTGTTTTTTGAATGACTTGGTCTCCTGTCTGAATGAGCTTGAGGGACAGCCACCACAATTGGGTGCATTCAGAGTGTCTTTACTGTTGTATGCTGTCTTGTTATCCCAGTTGTGCCTCAGTTTAAAATGTTTGGTTTCTAAATGTGTGGAGTATTTCTAATTAAACAAACTTTCTCTTAATTTCAACAAAACTAAATTTATGATCTGGAGGCAATATTCTTGGACCCCAGAAGTAGATAAATTGAGCAAGTGAAATGCTGTAAACATCTTGACATTCACTTTTCGTATAATCTTGCCTGGGCTAAACATTGTAGAATCATGGCAAACCTTGCTGGTGCAATGGTGCAGAACATTATATTCTTCCATTTTACTAGAGGGGGCGCATATATTCCAGCATCCCTGAAAGTTTTCAGTGATCTTATATTTGGATGATGGTAATGAACCTCACCTTCAAATAAATTGAAACTGCTTTCTTAAGGAAAATTCTGGGTCTATCCAGATGTGTCACCAGTGCTTCTCTATTCTTAGAGACAGGGCAACTATTAATTGAAACTAGGGCCTGGCTGAGGACCTTTAAATTCTGGCTAAAAATTCTGTCCATTATAATCTAGTCAGAATAGCCTTTTATATCGCCTTTTAAAGGACTCATTAGCTCCTGTGGGATCATCTGAGGTTATACACCTGATTATAACAATTGGCATTGATGTGGAGGTGCTGGGCTCGCTGCCTTTTATGTTGGATTATCAACTAGTCAAAAAGAGTTTCCTGCAACCCAAGTTTGCAGCAACCAAAGTTTGCTTGCTGTTGAGCTTCAAATTTTCACTAAAGTCAGCAATCCTCCATCAAACGTAACCTTGCAACAGTGCCCTCAAAAACATCGGGACTTTACTTTGGCCAGGTGCAATGTATTTCTATCAGCCGTGCTGTATGGAAGATTCAGCAAGACCCATTATAGTGAATGTTACTGCCATTGCAAGTCAGGCTCAGTTGAGTCTCTGTCGCATATGGTCTTACATTGCCCACTTCACCAAATATTACGTAATCAATATGTATCTTTTTTTCTGAGTAAATGGGCACCCAACTGAATAAATTTATTTATTTATTATTAGATTAGATTTGTACCCCGCCTTATTGTGCCCGAAGGCACCCAAGGCGGCATTACAATATAGATATAAAAACAATATAACAATTCACAATTAAAAACAATTAAAACAGAATTAAACAATACAATCAAAAATTAAGAACACAATTAAAAACAAATTTAAAAACAATATAAAAACAACAAGCCCCGTGGGTTATAATAACCAGCCAGCCTGTCAACAATTAAAAGCTTTTTGGAATAAAAAGGTCTTCAGCCCCCGCCGAAATATAAACAAAGAGGGAGCAGTTCTCAATTCTAAGGGGAGGGTGTTCCAGAGTTGGGGGGCCACCACCGAAAAGGCCCTCTTCCTGGCCGCCACCCCTCTCACTTCTCCTGGTGGCGGCACAGTCAGGAGGGCCCCCCCAGATGATCTAAGAGTACGGGTTGGATTATATGGAAGAAGGCGGTCCCTCAAATACCCCGGACCCGAGCCGTAAAGGGCTTTAAAAGTCAAAACTAGCACTTTGAATTGGGCCCAGAACAGAACCGGCAGCCAGTGTAGTCGCCGAAGCAGCGGCTCGACAGAGTCAAACCGACGTGCTCCAGCAACCACCCGAGCCGCCGCGTTCTGTACTAGTTGTAATTTCCGGACCGTCTTCAAAGGCAGCCCCACATAGAGCGCATTGCAATAATCTAATCTAGATGTCACTAGGGCATGGGTCACAGTGGCCAGGTCCGCACAGCTCAGGTACGGCCGCAGCTGGCGGATCAGCCGAAGCTGAGCAAAGGCTCCCCTGGCCACAGCCGCCACCTGGGAGTCCAGGTGTAGCTGTGAATCCAGGAGAACCCCCAAGCTGCGAACCTGCTCCTTCAGAGGAAGTGCGACCCCATTCAGAGCAGGACGATAGTCCAATACCCGAGCCGTGGATTTCCGAACCAAAAGCACCTCTGTCTTATCCGGATTTAATTTCAGCTTGTTCGCCCGCATCCAGCCCCCAAC
>JAJKFI010000032.1:8741468-8764268 GCA_029204185.1 Lerista edwardsae
AAGCCAAAGGCTTAAGATGGTACTTGCCTGGAGGGAAAAGCCAAATGTCACCCAACTGAGGTATTTGTTGTCATTGGTGGACCCTACTATAACTGTGGCCATAGGGACCTTTTTAAAACATTTAGGACGCAAGTCTAACCTGGCGTTAGGCTGGCACAGTCAGGCCAGTTAAGTTTGGCTGGCACAAGGGCCACTGTAAAGTATATTTGGACCACTTGGAGTCAGAGAGGCCAGCACACAGACGTGAGCCATCGTTACTGACTCCAAGAGTAGTCCAAACATGCTTTATGGTGGCCCTTGTGCTGGCCAAACTAAACTGGTTTAGCTTATGCTGGTCTAACTCCAGTTTAGGATTGTGCTATGGGCTTCATTTTTGAATTCATTATGCAGGTCTGCGGGCTGCATAAAACAGTTGTATTTTGTGTTTTTAAAGAACAGTATGTTCTTTTTTGTTTTTTGGCTATAACTTTTGCTAGAATGAAGATATTACACTCTGATGTTTCAGTAAAATTCCTCAGGAAATTCTGCATTGAATTGTATATAACATGATGGTATTATTCCATAAAACTGCAATTTTAACAAAACTGATTTTTACATTAAGTGTTTTTAGTTTTTTGATCATAACTTTTGATGGAATAAAGATATTGCACTAGGGTTTTTTAGTGAATTCCTAGTGAAATTCCTCATCGAATGCTATATAACATGATGGCGTTATTCCATAAAATCAAGATTTTTGCAAACTGAAATTTTTACATAAAAAGTAGTTTATTTTGTTAGTTTTTCGGTCATAACTTTTGATAGAATAAAGATATTACACTCTTTTTTATTGAATTCCTGGTGAAATTCCGCATCGAACAGTATATATAAATGATGGTATTATTCCATAAAACCACGATTTTAACAATTTGGGATTCAGTGGTGACTACACTAAGGGTAGCTAAGCCACAGTAGCTATATTATACCATAATTTTGTATAGTTTTTTCTTCCTGGTTCCTGCATACTGAATTTCATTACAAAATAAGTGCATGGTTCTTATTATTTGTTGTTCGGCTAGTAAATGGTTGTAGCTGCTGTGGGGAAGGTATGCCATTAGAAATGAAAGGTGAGGGAAGATGAATGGGAGAGGAGGTGATTCATGATCATTTATCTGTATTAAGCTGTGGCATGTGCTATAAAAAAAACTAAGGCCCTCTGATTTATAGAATTGGTATAAGATAACCGCATCTGCATTTACACTAGCTGGGATTAAGTTACAAGTTCTATTAATCTTTGTGCCTCAGGGCATAAGCTGATTACCAGCTGGGGTCAGGAAGAACTTTCTCCCTGTTGCTCCATCTATCATAATTAGGTACATTATGAGAGTTTTATGTCTTCCTCTGAATTATTCAGTGAAAACTCTGATGAAGGTAGGCTATAATATTGGACAGATCTCTGATATGTTAAAGTATGACGGTTCCTCTACTTCTGCAATTGTATCTCAGTATAACCTCTGCCAGACCTCTCAATCTATTTTTCTTGGATCCTTCTAGGTACCTAACTGACCATTCACCTTAAACATTTGATGATATTTAAGATTTTGAAATGACTTTTACAGCCCTAGTTTTATTGCTACTGAATGTTGTCTGTGAAATTTTGATGTAAATGTGGAATTTTCTGCTTGAGAAAAGGCTTCTGGGAAATTTGGAAGAGAGGAAAAAGGAGTTCCAATAAGACAAGGGACATTTCTGAGTTAGATGTTTCACATAACCCTACTTCAGACCTCCATATAATATAATTTTGTCCAGTGAAATTTGGAGAAAGGCAGTATAAAATACATTAAATAAATAATAAATATATGGAGTGTATCATGGAGATGAGTTCCCCCCTTCTGTTACATCCTCTTAGATATATATACTCATGTATATACTCATGTAGAAGTCAATCTCATGGATAAATTGAGGGCAATTTTTAAGTCAAAAATCATGGAATTTGCTATGACATGTGAATAAGTCAAGGATAAAACTTAGGGATATATGCAGTTCTTTGAACTGGATAATTTTGTCTAATTTTATCAGATCCTGACAAATGACCTACCAGTAATGGTTACTTTTACTCCCTCCACCTGCTTCTCAGCCCAATTCCCCCCCCCCCAATATCCAAGCAGCTGTGTTTGAAGCTGCAGAGGCCTTACCAGCTCTGGCAACCCTGGGCCTTTGTGTTCAAGCAGCCCCCATTTGTAGCCTCCCCCAAAGACCTGTTTTGAGTAGTCTTTCCTGGCAGTATAGGGCAAACTAGCACCCTAAAAGCAACATGTGGGAAGTTACAAAAGTTGGGAGGGCTTTTACAATGCATAGCGTTCCCAGGTTTGAAGACCGTTGAGCTAGAAGAATAAAACTGATGTGAAGAGTTACTGCCCTGGGAACCAAAAGAGAGTAACCTGCTAGATGCCCTGTTATCTGATGAGCATGGGGCTGCAAGGTCAGAGACCAAGTGCTGTCAATTTGGAGTTATGTCCAGAATTCTAAGAGAATTCTAGAGAATTCTAAGAATTCTGAGAATCAAAAGCTATGTGGGTTAGCAATGGAAGGGGCAGATCATGAAATCACAGAATTAGAGCTATTTGATAGGAATGAACAAAAAGGGATTAGCTATATATATATAAGTGGGCAAAGGGAGTCTATAGGGCAGACTGAGGTTCTCAAACTGGGGCATTGCAACTCCCCAGCTTCTGCCTCTATCCCTTTAAGGGGTGGGGGGAGGGAAAGGCAATAGCATAACCATCAGAATCATGTTGCTGCCAGGGACAGGAGGGGGTGTTTTCCACTTACCCATGAGCCCCAGCCTTTTGGGGGTGTGGGGAGCCTTGCTCCCCAAGCCTTACATGTTTTTCAAAGCAATTGAAACCCACTTCCTGGTTTGCGATTGAAAACTGGGTTCCAGTGGCCTTAAAAAAGAAAACTTTTTTATAAGCTTGGGGAGACCTGCAGAGGTGTCTATAGGCCTCCCCACACCCCTAGAAGACCGGGATTTGTTCAGGTAAATGCAAAACACCTCCTCCTGTTCCTGGCAGCAGTGCAATCCTGGGGATCGTGCCGCTGCTTTTGCCACACACGCACTTACCTTGGTTCTCAAACTCCTAAGGAGTTTGAGAACCAAGGCTTTAGGGCAGCTGTTTTCAATCTTTTTATCTCCTGGCACACTGTCAAGGCATTAAAATGGTCAAGGCACGCTGTCAGTTTTTTGACAATTGACAAGGCACACCAAACTGCCAGAATGGTGCTCACATACAGCCCTACTGGATGTAGCCCTCCTAATGGCCCTCCTAATAAATGACCCTCCCCCCCCCAAACTCCTGCAGCACACCTGTGGACCATTCACGGCACACTAATGTGCTGCAGAACAGTGATTGAAAATAGCTGCTATAGGGATGGTTTGTGACTGGAGTGCAGAAGGATTCTCTGCCTGTTTGAACACCAACTCTGCATGGTGTGACTTTGAGAATTTACAGTGCAATTCTAACCAGTCTAGAAGTGGAAACAGTGCATTCAGTTGCAAATGTTCTGGAAAGCATATTGCGAGAGCACAGATGCTCCTGGTGTTGGTGCTACAGCCTGAGCTGGCCTGTTGGTGCCAGATCCAATTGGAGTGCCCGACAGAGTAGGTAAGCTCCCGCCAGGTGGCAGGGGCAGGTGGAGGAGGGGAGGGCATGTACATGGAGGGCAAATTGAGCCCAGGAAGGGGGCTGGAATGGCAGCAGGTGCTACCACCATATCCCATTCTCTTTCCCAGGACTGGTTTCCCAACAAGGGGCAATTTTGCTAGCACAAGCCCGAGTAGCCCCATAGCATCTGCTGGGGCTTATACCGGGGAAGAGAACGAATATCACCTCAGGGAAACCTCCTACAGACTTTCTTCCCATGCTGGATACAGTGGAGGCTGTTTTGGTGCTGCTGCATCACAGCGTGGAAAATTAGTATCGGGCTGTTACTACATAGTAAGTACTTAGTCTGTTGTTTTCTGCTGCCTTTATAATGAATGTATCTCATTCACTGTTTGGAACCCTCCCTTTAGTGTCCAGTCTGGGGGGTGGAGGGATTTTCTCTAACTTACTAAGATAGAAACGCTTTAATAATTTTTTTAAAGTTTGTTGAAGTGCATGCTTATTGAGCAACCAGAGGGAATTGGGCTACCTCGAGGAACATTTGGAAGGTTTGAGTTAATTGGGTCCTATCAGGCATAGCGCAGGTGGTATGAGTGTACCGCCCATGCAACTGTCATACAAGGCACCATAAAGTGCCTGCAGCGCTGGTGGTAAGCCATTACCCCCAGTACTGGTGTGACACTATGGCAACACTGAGTCCACCAGTCTCCGGCACTGCAACCTTCCTGGTTGGGAGGGAGGGCATTCCAGGGTGGGAAGGGGAGGCGTGGGGGTGGGACTGGTGTCAACTCCAGCCGCCAAATCCCGACCCCTGTGTAGAGCCCCGCAGCCTTACACAGAGGGCCTCTCCTCTGCACCGGCTAAATAGTCGGTGCAGAGGTAAATGGAACACTTGCCTGCCCTCTGCCCTGACCATGGGGGAAAGGTTACAAATTGCCCCTCATTCTCACTCAGATCAATGCATTGTAAAGTGGACCACTTAAAAAAACAGTGGGCTTAACTGCTGAAAAACAATTTGTCCTTCATCAGAAACATCTGAATGTAGGAAAATATTGTTCTTTCACCACATAGGAATCTGCTTTGTCAATACTTGCAGAATAAGCAAAAGCAAATGGATATCTTTATAGTAGACAAACCTAAAATGTCCTGATATGAAGCTTTGAGATCAGAATAAAGCCCCTTTCAGGCAGTGGTTGCAAATACCTACTGTGGTTCTTATTATTATTGTGTCCTGACTCTAATTCCATTGAGGTGTACATTCATTCCACTTTCAGATTCACATATATAGAACAACAAATCCAAACCTCACCCTTCTGTTTTCAATTGCTCATTTGTTTATTTATTAATCACTTGGAATCTCTGCTCACTCCTTCATATGTCCTCGTGTATAGGAGCTGTTTAGATCAGGGATGGTGAACCTTTTGGGCTGGCCAAGTAAAAAATGCCCAACTTGACTCTGCTGGTGTGTCACTCCCCCTCCCAAATGAAAGAGGAGGGGGAATGAAACATATTCATTACTAATTTTTTTAAAATACAGCCAAATCATATGTGAGGCTATGCATTATATCTAATCATTACAAAAATGAAATACTAGTAAAACAAACTCAGTTGTGTTTTGGTGGACTCTAGTGTGTCATCTAAAACATTCTGGTGTATAACCTTTGACACGCATGTCATAGGTTTGCCATCACTGGTTTAGATTAAGGGCCCAATCCTATCTAATGTTCCTGCCATGGGGTACCCACAATGCATCCTCAGGATAAGGTAACAAATGTTCCCCTATCTTGGGGAGGTCTCCCTGACTGCACACTCACTGTAGAATGCGGTGTACATCCTATTGGCATGGCTACATCAGGACTAACAAATTGGGATAGGATTGGGCTTTAAGTCAGGGCCCTGAATTTTGAAATTCAGTTCATTATCCATCAGTGTGGTTTCCTCATGACATAACAGATGGGTGGCCTTAAATGTTGAAAAGGCAAACCACTGGGGAAAATGTCAACGTTCAGGCCTGACAGTTGCCTCCAGGGGTGCCAACTTGCTCTCAACATTAGGGGTGCCCATAGCTATGCCCCTAACATTGATGTTGTCATGCCTCCTGATGTTACCACGCCCCCTGTCATCACCGCCCGGCCTCAGCACCTCCTTCTGAGGCTGGGATGCTGCTTTTAGCACCTCCTTCCAAGGCTGGACCGCAGTGATCACTTGCCCTGGCCTCAGAAGAAGCTGCAGCACCCCGGCCTTGGAAGGGGCTGCCTTGCAAAGCAAGTGTCTGGCCCAGCGCCCGACATTGGGAGTACTGAGCACCCCCAGAAAATTATTGTGGGTGCTGACCCCTGCTAACTGGACAAGAGGCACTTTTTCCAGTGGTGTTCCTCTTATATTTAGCAGGGGGAGAGTAACTGTCCCTCTTCACCCCTGCGCAGTCTTTCTAGTGGCTGTTGCTGGCGGTCTGCCTTTTTTTAGATTGTGAGCCCTTTTTGGGACAGGGAGCCATTTAACTTTATTATTACTATTTGCCTGTAAACCGCTTTGTGAACTTCGTGTTGAAAAGCGGTACATAAGTACCGATTGATTGATTGACAGCATACCGGCACCCACAGAGTTGCGCTACTGGTTGCCTCATGGGTAAAAGAGACCTAATTTGACATTTTTCCAGAACATTAATACAAGGCAACAGAAAATACCTTTCTTAAAACATAGTATTACATTCCGAAATAATTAAACTGTGGAAAAGGCCATCGTTTCTGTTTTGGCAAAGTCAGCACCTATGTTTTAATGAGGGTTCCAATGTCAGGCAATTTTTGCTGCTCCAAATGAAGCATCCACATTTGGAGGGAGGAAGGCATAGAGTGACAATGCTTTCTTTCTTCATTCACTATGGCCAAAAATATAATCTGGCAGCTCAAGTGCTTATTGGTAAACTAAATGTTGTATCTTTGGAAAAGCAGAGAGCTGTTGTAATCAATTATAAGGAGCGTTGGGTTTTTGTATTTTGGAAATTCCTTTCACGTCTCCATATACACGTGGACATTCTGTATGGCCTTGAAAAAAGCCACTGTCACTCCTTTCTGATTTGATGGGAATTTTAAAAATACCTACTCTATGCATTAGAAGGGAGATAGAAAGCAAGAGCTGATAAAAAAAATGAAAACTCAGCATGCAGATAACATATAGGTCATTTTTTGAATGTTACATTGATGCAAACTTTGGAATTTTTCTTGTTTTTTATCTATGTATTATATGCATCTTCTGATTGGCATCCCTGTGGTAACTTTTCCACTCTTTGGCTGTATTATTAGAAAGTAGCACATGAGTAGGGGCATCATATTGTGAGCTTTCCATCCCATGATCCACAGCATTGGCACTTACAGTTATGTTGGGAAAGCTCGAAATGGGATTATCCCAGCTAAAACAGTTAGTTCTTGCAGACAATACAGAGAGCGGGAAGAGGAAATTGCCATGGCTGATAAATGTAACATGTACATGTTATTATTTTTACCAGTGTGCATAGTGGCTAGTGTTTGCCAGATCTTAGAGGAACAATGTTCTGCCTATAGAAACTAACCACACATACAGTACATGTCCACAGATTGCTTGCATTGTGTGCCAAAAGAAAAATTCTATTATTGTCCATGTTAGAAGATCATTAAATGAATACACAGGAAGATCTCATAGGGCCTACTTTGGGGCTGGTTGCTGTACCAGCAATACCCACAGAAAGTGATTTGGTTTTGCTTCTCCAAACTAACAAAGACTCCAAGTGAATTGAGGCAGGCATACATACAATACAGAAATATTATAAAGGTGAAGAAACAGGAAAAGAGGAGTACAAGGTTTAGAAATTCTCTTACATTATGTCCACTAGAAAACAGTTGCTTAATTATATTTTACCTCACCCATCCCATTGTTGCTATTAATCATTTAACAGCACAAAACCAATTATTGAGAATGAATATTACTCAGCTCCAGTTCTGACAAAGGTAACTATGAGGGTGGGCAGGTGGAGGCAGGTACGTTAGAGACTGAAGTTTCAGGATATCTTTCTAAACTGAATGTGGTTTTCCTTCCTCATCCAAGCAGCAGATTGATTATGCACAGACTGAGTGGGAATCATTATCCAGACATTTACCACATGACTCAAACAAACTCCCAACCACAGTAGACATCCAGCTTCATACAAGGCACTGCACATTCCTGTAAGATGAGTCACACAGATGGGATCTTAGGAGCTTGGGGTGGTTTCTTTAAACCTAAAAAAATCTGCAAATAAAATCAACCAGTGTTTATGTGACAACATAAAAAACTGATGCGAAACTTTTGCTTCTATTTCATTGAAAATCAAGGCATTATTGGCTACCTTGTGCAAACAGTAGTATAATCTCCCCTTGTCAGATCCTGGCCTTTTTTGAATTGAGAATCATACTAGAGAGGATGTTTTCCACCAGTGATCAGAATGAACTCACTGTCTAATTTTTACTTATGAACAGTTGTAAATTTAAGTCCCATACTAGATATATTTGTCATTCTGCTGTCATCCACCTCCTATGGAGCCCTTATTTTTAATCATAAGGGAATTTTTAAAAAAAAGTCAAATAAGTGCTACAGTCAATACATATAAGAGCTCTGTGAAATTTGATGTTGATCATGGCAGTTACTTTGTACAAATAAACATGGATCAAACTTCTGAATTGGATTGTGGTATTCTACAGCTATTGGAGGACAGCAGAAAGGAGGAGGCTGGCAAGTTCTGACTTAATACAGTAATACCACAATAAAGATAAAGATTTGTAGATAAATAATGTATTTATTAATGCTGTCCATTGTTATGTATGAACATTTATCCTTGTGCAATTAAGGGCGCAGTCCTAAGCAGCCTGCACCATATCCTAGAGCTGCTTGGAGATGCACGCAAGGCTGGAGATGCACGGCAAGGGCACGTTTGTGCCTAAAGGCACATTCGTTTAGGCCTGCTGTCTAAATAGCAGATGCAGATCTAAAGATACCACTCTGCCTGAATTGGGGCCACGCGGCCTCCCAATCGGTTGTAGGATTTGGCCTTATGGCTGATTCCTAAGCCCGCCCATGTGCCGCCCTCATCCCG
The DNA here is from genome assembly GCA_029204185.1 of Lerista edwardsae. Lineage (NCBI taxonomy): Eukaryota > Metazoa > Chordata > Lepidosauria > Squamata > Scincidae > Lerista > Lerista edwardsae. The sequence continues at coordinate 8,750,214 of JAJKFI010000032.1, forward strand.
CCCAGAACCTCCCTTCCCCTGCCCACTGCCTCCCCCGATCCATGATGATGCCTCCTTTGCGCTGGCTGGCTTCTGCCAATGGCAAGGGAAGCACTGCACGGGCACAATGGGCAGAGACGGTCCCGTTGCCTTAGTGCCAACATGATGATGCCGATTGGCGCCTCTGTATCGGCGCTAAGTGCACAGTGTCAATGCTACAACGTTGCACTCATTTCAGGATTGCGTTGTCAATAAAAATGGTAATGGTGGCAGCCTTTCTAGGTTCTGAGGACAGATCCTGCCTCTAGGATCAGAAATTGCTTATTTGTAGTTTTGTACATAGAGGATACTTCCTGCCTTTTAGCTTGCCATCCTAAAACTAAGTGGAAAACCAGCTGAGTTGTTACAATTTTCTCTCTTTTTCCCCAACCTCAGCCTTTTGACCAAACATATTATTTGAAGTTTCAGATTTCTGCCAGACCTCAGTAGGATGAAGAGTTTTATCTTGAATGAGAATGAATGTAATTTTGCAATCTTGAAAAGACTATTCCATACATTTAATGCTGATTAAAGCAGCTTTTGAATTATTGAGGGCACAATCCTAACCCACTTTCCAGCACTGGGGTTAGGGCAATGCAGCTCTGTAGTGAGGGAACAAACATTCCCTTACCTTGAAGAGGCCTCCATGACTGCAGGAAGCAGCACATGCCCCATGGCACACCTATGTCAGTGCTGGAAAGTTGGTTAGGATTGCACCCTGAATATGGTATTAAATTCAAAATGGTGATGTGTGTATGTGTGTGAGTGAGTGAGTGATTGGGTAGTTAACATTCACACACTCTTTCATGAGGCATCTCATAATTTATTTATTAATTCATAAATGCAGAATGTAGAATATAATGCAATACGTTCCTTACATAAACTTATTGTAAGTTGAGGATATATTGACCTCTGCTAACTGGGCAAGAGGCACTTTTTCAAGTGGTGTTCCTCTTATATTTAGCGGGGGGGGGGAGTAATTGTCCCTGTTCACCCCTGCGCAGTGTCTTTCTAGTGGCTGTTGCTGGTGGTGTTCTGCATTTTTTAGATTGTGAACCCTTTTGGGACATGGAGCCATTTAACTTTATTATTTGACTGTAAACCGCTTTGTGAACTTTGTGTTGAAAAGCAGTATATAAATATTGTTTGATGATGATTCTAACAGGCCAATTCAACTCACACACATCGAGCTGGTGCAGGCCTCCCTATACTGTTCCAAATGTGCTGTAAGGCAAGTTTGTGCCTGCTCGAGAGCTGGCAATGCTGGCACAAAGACATTTGCCAGCTTGCCAGCACATCCAGTAGCAGTGCTGGCCGATACAGGTAGGATTGTACTGGGTGGCTTGGGGGATGGGAGGGGGTGGTGGGAGGGCTCTTCAGCGGTGGGGGTGGAGCATTTTGAGAGGGAAGGAGGATCAGGCCCAGGAGGGGAGGGATCAGCCAAGGTAGTGCATCCTGGACCCGGCAGTCCTACTCAGGCTTCTTGGATTTGCGCTAGCTAAGTAGTTGGGGCAGATCCAAGTAGCCCCATAGGCCAGGCTGGATCAATACTCAGGATAAGGGGAAATATACCTGAGGTGTCCTTCAACCTGATCCTATCCTGCTTTGGATACAGTATAGGCCATGCAGTTAGGATTCTGCTGTAAATAAAAATAGCCAGCACAAATAAATTGACCAGGGGGAGGAAGGAATAAAGGGAATGGGAGGAAACTCAGAGAAAGGGAAGGAAGGCAGAGACAGATTTGGGAGTAGGTCAGTTGAAGGTGATCCATGCCTTCATGTTTGCTTATGTTTCTACCAAGGGCTGGATTATCTATCCCAGCAGTTCTCATATTGCGGGTTCAGCACCCACCAGTTGGTCGTGACCTAACTTTTGATGATTGGTGAAACTTACCAAGATTTGGCACTGCTGCCATTGTAGTAGCACCATTATAGCCACACCTTTTAGCATTGATAAATCAGGCCTCTAAAAGGTTTGAGAACCACTGAGCTATCCATTTATGGAGCTGGAAAGCCATTTATGCTCCATTTATGGAGCTGGAAAGTGACAATATTCATATTTGCCTATTGTTAGAGATTGATCAGCTCAAAGTTTGAAAAGCATGCTTCAGAGTAAAGATGGGTATCTTGATTTATCTGGTGAAAATGTTTGGAAGTTTTGAAGAAAAAAATTGACAGAATTGTTCTAGTTATTGCCAAAGAAAAATTATTCACATTTTTCTTTTTATTATTCAGCCAGATCAACTAACTTGTAAAGAGCCTCGGAGGAAATGTGTTATAGAAAAGTAAAGTATAATTTATTAGTTTGTCTAGTCATCAAAACATAGTTTGAAATGCCATTTGGAGGCCATATGGTACAGCTGAAGTGCAGAATTCTTATGGTTGGGCAATTCGTGTCTATGATTCAAAATTTCTCAGTTCCTCCAGCAGAGGCTATACCAGTTGGCAGAAGTTATCCTGTGTTGGTCTGGCGGTAAATTGAATTACTACACTATATCTTCCAACTTCAAACACTCTATTTCAGAGTTCATACAGTTTTATGCCATAAATATGTTTTAGCAATAAAATGAGTTCCTTATGGATCTGTTGTCTTTATACGATACATTATATTTTATGGAGTTAAAATGTAAAGAATTTGCTTTGTTATAGACTGAAGATAAGCTTAAACTGCCATACGATGCTTTCTACATTTCTACATTTCCCCCCTTTCACATGATCTTCTGAGTTGTGTTACTCACAGCAAACTGTAGAATAATTTAATTACAGCTGCCCTCTTAACAGTTTGAAGACCCACAAGGACAGGGTCAGATTTACATACAGTATTAGCAAAATGCCTCCTCCGAAGTTGCAGTAAATATTTGTAGAATGTACCAGTCAAGCCAAGCCAATCTCTAATGAGCATAAGAACATAAGAGCCCTGGTGGTTCAGGCTGAAGGCACATCTAGTCCAGCTTCCTGTATTTCACTGTGGCCCACCAGATGCCTCAATAGTTTTCAATAGTGCCAGGATTCATCGTAACTTTTTATGTTCTCTCTAATAAAAATATTTAGCTACAGTGCTGGGAGTGGGGAGTGGGCAGATAGGGTTCTGGAAGGCGGTGGGATCAACAGTGGGTCTTCACTCTCAAATTTTGTTTATTTAAATATTGGGGTCAAGACACGAACAAGCTTGAAGACAACTGCCATAAGGCACTTATGAACTTCACTGCTTCAGCTTATAAAACCTTGTATTTCTACAGTGCAAGTCTAAGCATGTCTACTCAGAAGTAAGTCCACTGAGAGCCCGCTCATGGGCTCCTACAGGTGCAGCATGCCAAAATGGCAACTTGTTTCCTGCAGGAGCCGCAGCAGCTGTTGGGCACTCCTTGGGAGAAGGGGTTGGCTACATTATTGGCTACATTTCCTCAGCTCCATCTTATGCAGGATTGTGTACTAATTCTACGGCACGTCTAATTCTGCAAGAGATCAAGCTGCTTGTGCTTTAACTAGAATGCAAAAGACTTTTATCAACTGTTGCCAATTAAATAAATTTTTTTACAAAGCCCTACTGCTTTTCTGTTTAGAATTTTGTTATTGGTTGATATTGGGGGTTGAGCTTATTGATGATGTTAATTATTAAGGTAATGTCCCAATTTTGAAAGTTCATCACAGGGTTGACAGAGATGAATGTTCTGGCCTTTTATATAGGCAAAAGCTGCCAATTGCAGCCCACCTCTTCCTGTATACTCATTAGATGAGCTGTTGTAACATGAAGTTTCAGGCTTTCTTTCTCTCCTCCCTGACAAAATCTCTATGAGCTGTCCTATCATACTCACCCTAACTGTGGCATGTTTTATTCTGTCTACACACCTCAGAAAGGAGCCATACAGGGAAGTTTTCAACTAAGGTTTACAGAATCATTTTAAGCTGTGACAGACAACATGATAGGTCTGGACTTCTTAAATCCCAGAGATAATTATTACCTCTGTACTAGCAAAGTGCTCATAAATATGACAGATGATCTGATGGAGGGGGAGGGCTTTTTTTTTCATTGCCATTGCACTCTTCAGCTCTGTACCAGCAAAATAGCTGACGTGGGACTGGGGATACCAATACGGAAACCAGAGGGAGGCAAAGGAACAAGAGTTCCTGCAACTACCTCCATATCCTAGGATCCAGCATGCGCTCCGTTGGCATGCCTGCATCTTGGGGGTGGGGAGTTAGGATTGGTCTGTAAGTTTCATATTTTTAGGCAATAGGCTAAGGTTCTATTTGTGAAGAGCTTCAGAACTGAAGTAAGCTATATATGTCTGTCTGGTATTTTAAAAATGAGACATTTTTTCAGCCCACCATCTTGGAATTCTTGTAGTATCTTTTTACAATAACACTTGTATATTTCTTATTATTAACAGGGTAACTTCTCCATTATGCATGTTCTAGAACACTAAACCCTGCAGTAGCAGCAGTCATACCCGCTGATTTGTTTAACTGACAGCCTACCTGTTTTATCTAATCTCTCTTAATGGGTGTTCTACATTAAAAGGTTAAACATCCTTACTACAACTGTTAAGAATAGCTTAGTAGATGAAAAGTACCACTGTGAATCAGTAGATAGCATGCTGGACATGGACTTGGAAGAACTGAGTGGCCACTTCAAATTTTATCACATCAGCTATTTCACATCATAGCTATTTCCCACACCAAATAGCTGGAGTTTTCACATCAGCTATTTCCCACATGAGCACCCAAGTTGTGTAGGAAGACTATGGCATCAGTTCCTAAACTGTTCCCACCAGTGGGTCACAACCCAATTTTTGATGGGTTGCAAAACTAACAGGGTAGATCAGACCATGTGCATCTAGCGTTAGACAACCTGCTCCTTGGGGGGGAGCACTGCTGCCCAATCACCGTTATAGCCTCAGAGGCTTGTGCAGCTGGTACTATCCAACTTTCCAGCATTGATGCAGCCATGCCAAAGGGGCAAGTGCTACATTTTGCGGTGGGAGAGTAGTCACAGCGGCCTCCTCACGTTAAGGGAACATTTGTGCCCTTACCTCAGAGCTGCACTGTAGTTGATTGGTGCTGGAACGTTGGATAGGATTGGGCCCTAAATCACCTCAAGCTGTAAACTTTGGAACAAGCTCCCTGCTCAAACATAGCTTCCTTGTTTTTTCACACATAGGCGTACATCACTTGATATCCCTCAGAGGCCTGCTGATGATATGCAACCAAATATGTGAACTGCCTCCATTGAAAATTACTGTGTCACTTGGTATGAATGTTCTGTCTTGATACCTGTTTCACACCTGCAAATCTTAACTTGGTCTTAGCATTCTTATATGAGCTGACTCCCACAAAGGGAATTCATTTTTATTTTGCTGCCTCTTTTCAGATGTAATATGGACATAGTGATAATCCTGTTTACATAGTAATTTTTAGGATAAATTAACGAAATTTTTCACGCGTATATTATTCACTGATTAATTCCATAGGAAATGCAAAATGCTTCTCATTCTGCAGGGTCCCTTTCAGTATTTGTGCCACTGTCACTCACAGCCTACCTATGTGTTATTTTGGACAGGTCATATTATGTTTACATGTGTGATTACAAGATACAGGTATTGAGCCAGAGGTTTCATATTGAAATCACCAGAAATGTAGTATTTTTTTTAGCAGAGCCAGGGCATATGCAGGCTGAAAGTCACTAAGGGCGCAATCCTAACCTGGAGTTGGGCTGGCCCAGGAGCACAATTGGACCACTCTTGGTCCAAATAAAGCACATTTGGACCACTCTTGGAATCATGGAGGCTGGTGCCAGCCTCCCTACCTCTACAAGTGGCATAAACGTGTTTTGATGTGCCAGCCTAACTCCAGGATTGTGCCCTAAGTGTGAATCAGCTCTAAACTAAGGATTATAAACATTCTTTTTCAATGAATACAGATGTCCAATGCTATTAGAGTGGGGCTTAGGCAAGTACATATGACTTTTCAATTTGCCTTAACTTGAAGAGAAAAAAAAAACACTTCAGGAGGTACTAAAGAAAAGCCAGTAGTACTTCTGTGCAGGAATGAATAAGAATATCTTGCTCATTTGGCTTGTTTTCATCAGTTGATACACAATATTTGCCCTAATTACTGGGGCATGAAAAAAAAAACATGAATGGTTGGAGATTTCATAAAAAGACAGAGGAGATGGTTCCCTCTTCTTTAATTCTCTTTTATGTTTCCTGAATTCTCTGGGGACTTGCCATGTTTTGGGTCAGGAAAAAATCCCCACAGCCAATCTATTATTATTTTTCTTTTTAATGAAGTTTTCCCAGAATATATTTGTTTTGCAGGCCACTGATTTGGGGCTGGTGAATTATGCCCTAGTTAAGAAAATGTGGATAAGAAGACAAAGCTGCTAAAATATTTTGGATATGGACTGTGTTTTTGTTTTGGGTTCTACTGGAAACACTAGATTAACCTTGCCTCAGGACATTAATTAAGCCGGTCATTAATTGTTGGTAGCAGCAGATTTGTTAGGGGTCATTAAACTGCCTGGATTTTTTAGGGAGACATGCTTCGAAGAGAATGCTGCTCTGTCATATCCTTTTCTCTCTTTCTAGAGAAGAAACAATCTTAGCATAAATGAATGAAAAGGAGCCCAGTCGTCTTTATAACCTTGGACTAGGGAGGTTCCAAAACATCAAAGGATTCTTTGCATCAAAGAAACAGCTACTGATGCACTGCTGTAGCTGTTTTTTTTTTTTTTAATCTTTTTATTTTTTTAACATGCCTGTGACTGGAAAAGCACCTCACTAAAAATAAGCTCTGAGAAAGAATGATTTCATTCCTGAAGTTTCAAGTTTGTTGTGGCTTTGTATGGATGGGCTTCTTAGTCATAAGCAGTGGAATGGAGACATGAATATGCAGTTTGGTAAAACCCCATATGGCCAACCCAGTGTAGGACACATGGGAAGAATGCTATTGGAAATAGAACTAAAATCTAGACTCTAGGCATAAAATCAGACCCTAGAGATAAATGTTTTTATTTGTTTGACTTGAAATTTAACTTTCTGAGCTCTGTAATAGGTCATTAGACTTTCCTGGAGCTCATTAACCAGGAGGTTTAAAAACTGAGGACACATCACATCAGGGCTGATAATACTTTCAATGATGTGTGTGGGGTAAGGAGAATCTAATGCCCTCATTGAAAGTCATTGCAAAGCAGTAGAAGCGGCATAGCGACTGCAGAACATCTATTCCATGTACACGCTGGGCCCTTCTAGTCATGCAGTTTGTGTACTGTTCAGCTAGCACCCCTGTGCCTATGCTGCTATTTTGTTATGCACTCTGGTAAGGGTAATTGTGTCCCCTTCCCCTCAACTGCTCAGCAATAGAAACCATTTCGCCTCCAGTGAATCGTTTCATTGGTTGCGGCTGTCACAAGTACATTGAAGGTTACATTCTTCTACCTCAGATGCCAACTGTTGCTGTACTGGGAGAATAGGCACCTGTGGTTTATGAACAATGATTCCTGCCCGTTCTTGCTGGGGTTCATCAACAATGTTTCCTGCCATTCCTGCCTTGATTCTGTTGTCTGCCCTCTTCCTTTACCTGATGTGGTGAGCAAATCTCTTGATATGCTGCACAGCAAATGAGGGAAGGAGACAGATGACAGGCTTCTGGAAGGACTAGATAGGAGCACCTGGGGCTACGTTTCCTCACATGTCAGCTGGAAACTAACATGGAGGGCAATAGCTGCAAAATTAGTCGAATGGGGATCCATTTGGCACTTGATATAGCAAAATTTTCCCCTTTAAAAGGCATAATACCTGTCTACACAACAAATGTTGGAAATGCCTACTTTTGTAAAGTAATGAGAGGGCAGAAAAGATGCACCATCCTGAGTGTAGGTAGGAGCCAGTATGAAGCAATTATTAGAGTAGGACTGGGTAAACTAGTTGAGTTGACCAGGCGTTGCAGATTTGAAGGGAAGTACTCAGGATTCTGCCACTGGCAGAAGATTACAGGCCCCTGGGAGATGCCTTTCTGCCTCCTAGGAATACTATCCTGTGAAGGGGAGGACTAGCCTCATCCTAGCCATTAACCAGAACAGGCGTAATAGTAGCAATAGGGATCTCTCTTCTAGCCAGATAGAACTGCTCCAACTACCAGAGTCAAACTATGTTTATCACATGATGTGCAGTTTGGGGGTTATGTTTTACTTCCCTATAGCAGCCACATGGGATCAAAACTTGGGTTGGGGCCATGGGGCAGGGTGGATGGTGCATGGTGCATTTATCTTCACATAATTTTCTCTTCAAAAACTTGGCACCTAAAGCAAATATTGAACCCTTAAATGCCATTTGCTGCAATGGAACTTTGATTGCTACTTTGGGCACACAATTTTTGAAGGGAAAACCAAAGGATGAAATATGAAATATGAAAATATATTAACGAAGGGTTAATATGCTGTACCCCCCACCATGGCTGTCATCTGAGTTGTGATCTATAGGTGAAGTAAAAAAATAGGACTCTAACTGCACATCATATGCTAATGTGTTCAGACCTGTGTTGTCCAGAGACTGAAGAGAAGCACCTTCTGGCTTCGGCCAGGATTAAGGGCTCCTTGTTCTGTGCTTTTGAATATATTTTAAATTATTATTCTATTATTTCAGCTGAATGTATGCAACCTTGAAGTTATTTTATTCAAAAGGTGAGGTATACATATTCTAAATTAATATTAGCAGTTACCCCTGCTAACTGGGCACTTTTTCAAGTGGTGTTCCTCTTAAATTTAGCAGGGGGAGAGTAATTGCCCCTCTTCACCCCTGCACAGTTTTTCTAGTAGCTGTTGCTGGTGGTCTGCCTTTTTTTTTATATTGTGAGCCTTTTGGGACAGGGAGCCATTTAACATTATTATTATTACTACTTGCCTGCAAACCGCTTTCTGAACTTCGTGTTGAAAAGCAGTATATAAGTACCTGCTGATTGATTGATTGATTGATTGATTGATTGATAATAAGACCCAGGTTCAAATTCCCAGTCAGCCTTGAAGCTCACAGGGTGATCTTGGACCAATCACAATGTCTTGGCCTAACTTACCTCACAGGATTGGTATAGTAAAGTGATGGGTGTATGCCTATTCTTAGAAAGGAAGGCAGGATATAAATGCAATCAATTATAAGAACGGTACCTACATCTTGGCATTTGTGTAATACTCCTGGAAGGCCCTTCCCAGTAGCAGGGATGAGAGATTGTGAGCTCCAGTTCAGGAGAACAAGAATGTCCAGCCTCCAGAATACTAAACAAGATGTTCACAAATTGATGGATAATTACTTCTGCTTATAAAAATAATGCTAGGTGAGCACATTGTACTGGAGTTCAGATGAATGTACAAGAGTATTATTTTACTAAAAAGTCATGTCACAAATGTAAAGGATGGTTAACTTCACATCAGTTAGCTCAAGAAGCACAACACTTGGGAAAAACTGCCTTGGACACATGAGGTAGGAATGCTCCTTTATTGCTCAATGAAGTGATCACCCAGAGAGCCAGGAATTGCCTGGAATTGTTAGTTTAGGAATTGCCTGGAAGATCCTGCTCAGCCATAAGTCCTGCTCAGCCATGAAGCTTCCTGGGTGACCTTGGTTCAGTCACTATTTCTCAGCCTCACCTATTTCACAGTATTGTTGTGAGGACAAAAAGAGGAGAGGACACCGTAATGTATGTTTGGACCACTCTCGGAGTCAGAGAGGCCAGCACACAAATTTATTATTTATTTATTTATTAGATTTATACCCCGCCTTATTTGCCTAAAGGCGCTCAAATGTGAGCCATCCTCCCTGACTCTGAGAGTGGTCCAAACGTGCTTTACCTTGGTGCCAGCCAAATTGTGCTGGCCTAACTCCAGGTTAGGATTGCACCCTGAAACTACTTACAATTTGATAATCCTTCTGCTAGGTGGAATTATACAGATAACTACATCTATATATATAAAAACGAACGTGGGTATGTGTGTGTGTGTGTTCGTATGTTCTGAATAGGCTCCTCAACGCCTCGACCGATCGGCACAAAACTTGGCACGCAGACACCTTGCGGCCTGGCGACAAACACTGCGGGGGTCAGACCCCCTAGAGCCCCCAGGGGTGGAGGTACAGGGGGGTCCCCACGTGAAAACGGTCAGAAACGGCCAAAATTGGAGTCAAATCCACAGTTTCCAGGGTCGCCGAGATGAGCCGCGATGCTCCCGATGCAGTTGGGGTCTGGGTTTAGCCCCCCCCACATGGGGGGCAAGAAGGGGTGCGAAACACAACGTCCACCATGCCCTGCTGGAACGCCTGGACCGATTGGCCCCAAACTCGGCATGCAGAAGCCTAGCAGCATGGCCAAAAATACTGCGGGGGTCAGGCCCCCCCAGCGCCCCCAGGGGTGGGGGTACGTGGGGGTCCCCGCGTGAAAATGGTCAAAAATGGCCAAACTCGGTGTCAAATCCATAGTTTCCGGGGTCGCCGGGACGAGTGGCGACACTCCCGATGCCGTTGGAGTCTGGGTTCAGCCCCCCCCTTGGCGTGGGGTGTGAGAAGGGGGGTGAGACAAAACGTCCACCATGCCCTGCTGGAACGCTTGGACCGATCGACACAAAACTTGGCACGCATACACCTTGTGGCCTGACGACAAACACTGCGGCGGTCAGACCCCCCTAGCACCCCCGGGGGTGGGGGTATGTGGGGGTCCCCGCATGAAAATGGTCGAAAATGGCCAACATCGGCGTCGAATCCATAGTTTCCCGGGTCGCCAGGACGAGTGGCGACGCTCCGCACACTGTGCGAGTTCAGGTTCACCCCCCCTCGGCGTGGGGGGGCGGGAAGGGGTGTGAGACATAACATCCGCCGTGCCCTGCTGGAACGCCTGGACCGAGTGACACGAAACTTGGCACGCATACACCTTGTGGCCTGACGACAAACACTGCGGGTGTCAGACCCCCCTAGCGCCCCCAGGGGGGACGCGGGGGGGGCCCAAGTGAAAATGGTCAAAAACGGTCAAACACGGCTTCGAATCCATAGTTTCCGGGGTTTCTGGAGCGAACGGTGATGCTCCTGACACCGTCGAAGTCCGGGTTTGCCCCCCCTCGGCGTGGGGTGCAAGATGGGGTGCAAGACACAATATCTGCCTTGCCCTGCTGCGACGCCTGGAGCGATGTGCACCAAACGCGGCATGCGCGTGCCTTCCAGCCTGGCAACAGACACTCTGGGGGTCTGGCCCCCCTACCGCCCCGAGGGGGCCCCAGGGCCCCCACGTGACAATGGTCAAAAATGGATGACATCGTCCTCGGTTCTGTAGTTTCTGGGCTCACCGAGGCCAACAGCGCCGCTGTGGGAGTTCGGGTCCGCACCCCCCACTGTGGGGGACGGGAAGGGGTGCGATACGAGATGTCCACCATGCCCCACTGTGACGCCTGGAGCAATTGGCGCCAGACTCGGCATGCGTATGCCTTGCGGCCTGGTGACAAACACTGTGGGGGTCAGGCCCCCCCCGTGCCCCCGGGGGTGGGGGTGCGCAGGGGGCCCAGGTGAAAATGGTCGAAAATGCCCAAAATTGGGAGATGGGTCAGGGATGGGTCAGGGAGGGCAGATATAAACACCCGGGCGAAGCCGGGTACATAAAAGCTAGTGATCTATAAAGGTGCAATCCTAACCTGGAGTTAGGCCCAGGAGTGTCACAAATGCACCATAAAATGCATTTGGACCACTCTTAGGGAGGATGACACATGTCCAGGGTTGTCACCCTACCGGTTCGCTGGGCAGAGTTCCGTCCGTTGCAGGGAGGGCTTCCGCGTTGATCAGCAGCGTGATCGCTGCATTCCATTGCATAATGGCGGAAGCCCGCCCGCTGTAGCGGGCGTACTTTCGCCATAACGCAACCGGAGGCAGCGATCACGCTGCCGATCAATGCGGAAGCCCTCCCCGCAACGGACGGAACTCTGCCCAGCGAACTGGTAGGGTGACAACACTGCACATGTCTAACTTTACAGTGCATTTGCAACACTCCTGGGCTGGCACAAGGGACTTGTGCTGGCCTAACTCCAGGTTAGGATTGCACCCTAAGTAAACTAAAACCATAACACTGTAGCAATGGTAAAATGCTTGCATAGAATCTACTGGTTTTCTATTACTTCTTCTGGGTCACTGTCGCATTTGGATTTACAGGTTAATTATCTGCGGATTTGGTTTAATGTGGGCCCCCTGGACCCACATTGAGGCAGATTTGGCCCAACCTGAAGCCTCCAAAGACAACTGGTATCTTCCAGAGGCCTTGTAATCCCTTATAAAGTATTAAAAATGCAACTTCCAGTTTGTTTAACCTAACTGGCCATTTTGAGGCCTGCCAAAGCCGTGAGTGGACACATGCAGCCTTGGTGGGCCTCAGGAAGCCCTCCAGACCAAACTGTGGAACGGGGTAGAGATGGAGGAGGGAGGGCCTGTGGACAGACTGGCTTGGAAAGGGAAGTGGAGTCAGTGCCAGATCCTAAGCCCCATCCCCAGCCTGGTTGGCCCAATCCAGACCGGTTGGAGTTGCACCAGTGGTTTCTCTGGCACAGCTCCAAGTAGTCCCATTTGGGCCTCTGTGTTACCTGAGGAAATATGGGGCAAGCCTATCTATTCAAGCTTGGGGTTTGGATTGTGTTCTTGGTATTGTACCTGCAAAAAAGAAGCAGCAGGAAATATTTCTGACCACATATTTCCCATGCCTTCATATATTAATGTTTGCTTACATAAGGCTAAACTTTAAAATGAATAGTTTGCAATCTGGAAAGGATGAATGATGATACAGATGCTAATTGTATTCTATATTCCCCATCAGTATGTTTGCAAGTTGTTGCTTTCAATCAAAATGTAAGCTAGAATGGTATTTTCTAAAATCAGTTTTTGTCAAAAAATACTATATGTGTTAGTAAACTGGTAAAAATGAGAACCTCTCAGATTTTACTGTAATCTGGGGCAAGACCTTGAGGCACAAACAGCACTAATTGGAGGAGATTATCTCATCACTAAACAATCAATATATTATATTGGTATATAATATTATATTTATTTTATTTATTTATTATTAAATTTGTACCCCGCCTTATTGTGCCCGAAGGCACCCAAGGCGGCATTACAATATAGATATAAAAACAATATAACAATTCACAATTAAAAACAATTAAAACAGAATTAAACAATACAATCAAAAATTAAGAACACAATTAAAAACAAATTTAAAAACAATATAAAAAACAACAAGCCCCGTGGGTTATAATAACCAGCCAGCCTGTCAACAATTAAAAGCTTTTTGGAATAAAAAGGTCTTCAGCCCCCGCCGAAATATAAACAAAGAGGGAGCAGTTCTCAATTCTAAGGGGAGGGTGTTCCAGAGTTGGGGGGCCACCACCGAAAAGGCCCTCTTCCTGGCCGCCACCCCTCTCACTTCTCCTGGTGGCGGCACAGTCAGGAGGGCCCCCCCAGATGATCTAAGAGTACGGGTTGGATTATATGGAAGAAGGCGGTCCCTCAAATACCCCGGACCCGAGCCGTAAAGGGCTTTAAAAGTCAAAACTAGCACTTTGAATTGGGCCCAGAACAGAACCGGCAGCCAGTGTAGTCGCCGAAGCAGCGGCTCGACAGAGTCAAACCGACGTGCTCCAGCAACCACCCGAGCCGCCGCGTTCTGTACTAGTTGTAATTTCCGGACCGTCTTCAAAGGCAGCCCCACATAGAGCGCATTGCAATAATCTAATCTAGATGTCACTAGGGCATGGGTCACAGTGGCCAGGTCCGCACAGCTCAGGTACGGCCGCAGCTGGCGGATCAGCCGAAGCTGAGCAAAGGCTCCCCTGGCCACAGCCGCCACCTGGGACTCCAGGTGTAGCTGTGAATCCAGGAGAACCCCCAAGCTGCGAACCTGCTCCTTCAGAGGAAGTGCGACCCCATTCAGAGCAGGACGATAGTCCAATACCCGAGCCGTGGATTTCCGAACCAAAAGCACCTCTGTCTTATCCGGATTTAATTTCAGCTTGTTCGCCCGCATCCA
>JAJKFI010000032.1:8764278-8802729 GCA_029204185.1 Lerista edwardsae
GCTCGAGACCAGCTCCGTCAGCTCAGGCAGGGAGACTGCTGGGCAGCAAGGCGGGCGGTACACCAGCAGAATCCCCGTTCTGTCTCGCCCCTCCAACACAACGCGAAGGCACTCAAACCCGGTGGACTGCTGAACAGGGTATCTGGTGAGACGGATGGAATCCCGATAGACCATCGCAACCCCACCTCCCCGCCCCTGTAGTCGTGGCTGCTGAAGTACCCGGAAACCCGGCGGACAAATCTGGGAAAGATTAACCCCTCCCAGCTCATCCAGCCAGGTCTCCGTGATACATACCAGGTCGGCTTTCTCCTCCAAGGTTAAATCATGGATAAGAGAGGTCTTATTATTCACCGACCTGGCATTCAGAAGCAGCAGCTTCAGACTCAGGGGACTGTTGCCAGAAGAACCAGGGGTCAGAGGGATGAGGGAAGGGCCAGAAAGAGGGACAGTCTGTCTACGACTGACCCTCCTTCTCCTGTACTGTCTGGCCCTGCCCCCACCGCCATATCTTCCGTAACCCGTAACTCTGCTGATGGTGGCCTCCCTGCCCTCCCCTGAGCTCCCTCGAGGTGTCAAGCACATAATTCCGGCGGGAGCGACCTGCAAGCCAACCACCAGCGCAGATACAAAGACTAAAAAACACAGACACGCACACACACACACTCCCCACCAACAAACCAGTGCAGCAGCCCTCACCCCCCTCACACTGAGGCTTGGGCTGCTGCAGGCCTCTGCCTCTCTCTCACAGAGGCAGAGGTCCTCGTTCCTTCCCTCCCTGCCCCCCTCTCACAGAGGCAGGGATAGCCTTCCACTCTCCTGGCCAGACTCTCAAAACAAAAATGTTTGTTAACATTTTGCCTGATCTTTTCCTATATTCTTATGTTATATTTGTATTTTTCTTCCACTGGAGAAATCTTGGACAGTGGGTCCAAATTTTGGAACTTCTGATTTAAACAGTGCTGAACAGTAAACAATTTTCTCCTTAGATAGCAAAGCAATCAGCTATCTGAAAACAGATAAGGAACCTCACATCATCTCCTGAAATAATAATGATCTGTCTGGTAGGGTGGTCTGCAGCCCTATTGACGGCAAATCCACAAGAATAGCAGGATACTGTTCTTTGCAAGGGTAATAAGGCTTGCTTAACAGTTTAAATCTTGACAAGCAAAAGGGATGTCAGAAAGGTATTCCACAGAATTCAAACATTATAAAATCTCGGCTTTCTATAAAATCTATAATTGACATTAAAATCTGCTTTCTAGTCATAGGGACCATATGAGAGTGATTGACAGTGCAATCCTATGAATGTTTACTTAGAATTAAATTATGTTGTGTTCTGTGGGATTTATAGCCAAATCCTATGCAAGTCTGCTCAAACGTAAGTCCCATTATAGTCAATGGGGTTTACTTCGAGATAAATACGGATAGGATTACTGCATTGCTCTCAGATTAGTTTGTTAACATTTTGCCTGATCTTTTCCTATATTCTTATGTTAACAACAAGGCCATGGAAGCATTGTAGATACTTGTCTATAAGTCGAGAACTTTTAGTCTTAAAAAACCCCTGAAAACCTGGGTTGATTTACCAATGGGTCAATGTCCAGAGTTGCTTACGTGGGGCAGGCAACTTGGTGGATCTCCCCAGTGGTGACCAGACTGAAGCCCCCATGTTTGGCTTGGCATAGAGGCCACCACTGAGCTAGGGATGGTGCAGTCTGTTAGGCCATACTATGCACAGGCCATGCTAGAGTACTCTCTCCTTAGCCTGGCAGTTGGTATGGCAGGAAAAGTGAAACACAGTTGGTCTGGCCACTGGCATGCTGCTGGAATAAGTGATGGGAGGGGTGAGATACTGGGGGCAGGGTAGTAAGAGGAGGACTCAGGGTGCTGCAACCCCCCCCCGCTCCTTCTGAGGCTTCCGGCCACAGGCTTTCTTTCCCCCTCCAATCCCAAGTCAAACCACCCAGGCCCTTTCTCACCCATTTCCTTTTCCCAGGATTCTGGGAACCTCTGAAGTTGTTCCCAGGACACACTTAACTTATCCATGGGTCATACCCAATTTCCTTTTTTTTTTTTTCCGCTTAAAACTTGCCCTCAACCTATCTACAAGATCAACTACAAGCATCTATGTTATGTACAAGAGCAACTAATAGAAGAGTATCTATGGTAATGTGAATACCAGATCTCTATGTAGACGCTTGCCACCAAAAGAAGACTTTCCTTGATATGACTGATTCATGTCCCTAGTGGCCAGTGGTGATGTGTGGAGATTATTTGCATAAAATTCAACCTTAGCATAACAAGGTATTGTAAGCAATATTGTTTCAGAATTCACTGTTGAGACATTGTTTTTGTAAGTGACCCTATCACAGAAATAATATGTGGTGTATCTATATGTTTCCATTATGACAATGCACATTCTGTGAGCATTATAAGTTATAATCAGGTTTCAACATGATCCACATTTTTTTTTACTGTTCATGTGATGTGAAGTGTATAACACATAAGCCAAAAACATGTGAAAGTGTGTTAATGGAACATTCTAATTACAGGCAAACACAATTATTCTTTACTGAGTGTTTTCAAAGTGTCAAAAAAGAGTATTCCTTAGACTGCTATGCATATTTTTGTAGATTAAAATAATGAAATAAAATAATGAAGGATTGTGAAAATTAAGAGAAGCATTTCTTCTGTGGAATGAATTAGGACCTGATTGATAAACTGGGGTATAGAGAGGAATGGCTGGAAAATGGCAAGATAACATTCCTCATGTCAGTCAGTACTGCTATTCTTCTTATCATTAACCAGCCATTAAAGTGTTGTCATCGAGACCACCAGATTGCCGTCCCAGTGGGTGGGAGTCTATTTATAGAGGTCAGCTTTAATGAACAAGTGCAGCAAACATTGATTCCCAGACATTCCCAGGTGTAGGAAAAATGGGACTGAGAGCACAATCCTAGACTGGAGTTAGGCCTGCATAAGCTAAGCCAGCTTGGCCAACACAAGGGCCACCATGAAGTATGTTTGGACTACTCTCGGAGTCAGGGAGGATGGCTCACGTCTGTGTGCTGGCCTCTCTGACTCTGAGAGTGGTTCAAACATACATGACGGTGTCCCTTGTGCTGGCCAAACTTTGCTGGCTTAGTTTATGCCGGCCTAACTCAGTTAAAGATTGCACCCTGAGTTGCAATAAAAAGAGACTACTTGGTTGAATTAGAAAAGAAATATTATGTACAGCAAAGAATCAGTATCAAAATCAATTTAAGTTAAAGGTAAAGGTTTCCCCACGACCAAATGGTCTAGTCGTGACCGACTGTAGGGAGCAGTGCTCATCTCCGTTTCCAAGCCTTTAGAGCCGGCATTTTGTCCGAGAACAAGCTTCCGTGGTTATGTGGCCAGCATGACTCTACGCCGTAGTGCACGGAACGCTGTTCCCTTCCCACCAAAGTGGTCCCTATTTATCTACTTGCATTTAGGTGCTTTTGAACTGCTAGGATGGCAGGAGCTGGGACAAGCAATGGGAGCTCACTCCGTCGCGCAGTCTTGAACTCCCAACCTTCCAGTTGGAAAGCCCAGCAGCAGCGGTTTAACCCGCTGCGCCACTACATCCCTTATCATTTTAAATCATTTTAAAGCCATCTAATTCATTTGTATCCACTTGACATTGGCCTATACAGGCCTTTTTAAAATAGCATTCCAGATGATGTGTATTAACATGCTTCTATTTTCTTTAGTGTACCTGGCACTGCAAACTGAAGGGAGAGAAGGTTCTTATTTATTTGGTTAGTAATTTAAAAACATTGCTACCCAGAGTGGAACAAAAAATATACAAAAAAAGAAATACAGGGAGCCCGCGTTATCCACAGCTGTTTGACATCAGCGAATTTCAATTTCTGTGGATGCTGAACCGGCCCCTGCCCCAAGACCTTTGAGCTCAACTGGTAATGTCCTGAGGCATTCTGAAGCCCACTCAGGCTGCACGCATTCGCCTGCGGCCTCTGTGGGCTTCAGAATGAGCCTGGAGCTGTTTAAAGGGTGGTTCTGTTTTTTTGTGAAAACCAGAAGTCATATTTAAGTGAGTCTGGGCAGATTTCTGAGGCCTGCAGAGGACTCCTGGTTAAATGGCTCCAGGTTTTCTTCTGAAGCTCGCAGAGGCTGTAGGTGGTCACACGTGGCCTCTTCGGGCTTCAGAAAAACTTAAGACCCAACAGGAGCTTAGCTCCTATCAGGTTCAGAGCCGCCCCCCCCCCGAAAACCATAGATTTGAATAATTGTGAACAGATATTCAAATCTGTTCAAACCTGGGCACAGAATTGAGGAGACCCATTGGTGCCACAGTGGCATTACATGGGGGAAGGGAACAAACACTCCCTTACCCCAAGGAGACCCCCAGTGGCTGCCTTGACAGCCACAGGATACAGTGGTCTTACAATAGAAGCACTTAGAGTAAGCCCCATTGATTATAATGGAGCTTAACAGAGTAGACACATATAGGATTGGGCTCTTAGGGCCCAATCCAGTGGGTCTTATTGCCGGTGGTACATTTGTACTAAGTAAAACATGTTTACAGCACCCAGAAAGTAAGTACAACCTGAACTGGGGTCATGCCAGTTGGCACTGCTCCTCAGTGCAGGTGGTATGGCTGGGCAGTGCTCCAGTAGCACTAGCCAGCAGTAAGGCCTTTAGGGCAGGGAGGGGGGCAAAACTGGGCCAGGGGGAAGAGATAAGCAGACCTAGCCAGGGGTGGGATCGACAGTGGCTTCCACCACCAAATCATAACCCCCTGGCATTGGGCTGGTAAGCCACTCCTGCACCAGCCAGGTTCAGCTGGTGCAGGGGCTATTCTGGGCAAAAGGAAGGTGGGAGATAGAGTGGAACAGGATGGGAGAAGGGTATTCTGGTGGGTGGGGCAGCCTTGGGAGGGGATGGAGTTTGGATGCAGCCATTAGGCCACATCCAACCCCCCAGCCCCAGCCCACATAGCCCCAATTCAGGCTGCGTACTATGCTCAGACCTGCACCTGTGATACAGCAGCCACAGATCCTTGCAGCTCCATGGGGTGGCTGGTGCCTACTCCAGGGTAAGGGGACAAATGTGCCCTTGCCCCATGGAGGCTCCAGCCTTCTCCCAACCAGCGTTGGATACAGCACAGGCCAGCTGGCCTGCCTATTTCAGCTCAGGTTAGGATTGTGACATATTTGTGAGTCAGCCTTTATGATGATGTCAAGATGACTATATTCAGTTCTTGAATTCCTTAAAAAAAAAAAAAAGATATTTTCTTGTTTTTCTTTTTCTATCCAGTTGGAGTTATTACTATATTTATACATAGGAACAAGCTTCTAAAGAAACTTGCTAAATATAGCCAGAACGATAACAGATTTTCCTCACAACAGTGCTGTCAGTATTGGCAATAACCATTTTCTTACACAAAACAAAAAAAAACCTGGCAATTTCTCTTTTTATAGTTTGATTACTGTACTTGGGTTTGTGTGACATTTTTAGAATAAAAAAAAATCATTTGTTTCATAAAAATACATTGTCCCCAATCTAGGGAACCATGAGCATATCAGAAAGTTGCATAGACACAGCTGTGCTCAGGGGTTTGTCATAGCACCAATGAATTGTAGGCAGAGTAGAGATGAGGGGCAAAGATTCCCATAATCACTTGCCCAGCAACATTTTATCAGCTCTATGATAAGCTCTTGGTGCCTTCTGTTGTTAGGGATTTGTTTCTGGGTACCCCAGAAACACTACTTGGTATGCATTATGGGTTGTTCAGATTTATCCCACACCCATCCACCTAACCAGTCTGAAACGTCAGTACTAGTGGGAGTGGTAATGTTCAATGAGTAGGATGGTTTTCTGTTATTGAAAACTGCCTTTTGCAGTTAACAACCACCTTTTGGTGGTTAAATTATCTTAGGGCGCAATCCAAGGCCCTCTGTTGGGCTGAAGCTAGCTACTAGTGTCGGCCCAATGGCAGCAGCGCTGGCGAGAGTGCTGACCGGCACCATTGTGCCAGCACTGCTGGGCCAACTTTCGTCTAGCAGCAGCGCCAGCCCAACAGATGGCCATTAGACGCTTCTGTGCCAGCCAAGTTCGGCTAGCGCAGGGGCATTTCTCGGTGGAAGGGAGGCAGTGATGTCATTCAAATGATTTAGGAACAGGAACTCACTTTTGATTGGCACTTGTCGGGAACCCGGAACCAGCCACGGAGCCCGTTAGGATCCGGAACGCCCGTTCTGGTCCGTTCCCCCTGAATGACATCACTGAAGGGAGGGTATTTCTGGGTCAGCTGGGAGGCATGCCGGCCCTGGAAGGGGAGGTGGAGTGGGATGTGGCCGTTAGGCATCATCCAAGCTCCTGTCCCCAGGCCACGCAGCCCCAATTCAGGCCACATGGCATCCTTGGTTCTATGCCTATTAAACAGCAGGAACAGATCCGAGAAGCCCGTAGGCACAGCTGGTGCCTATCCCAATGCAAGGGCGTGAATGGGCCCGTGCACTGCACAGTTTAGGATTACACCCTAAATTAAAAAAAAACTCATTTTGGTGTTTAAGATATTTTCCAGAATTTAAACTACTTTTCCTATTAGAAATAATACTGCGGCTGCATCTGCTGACACTGTATCACCAGTACTTGAATTAATAATGTAGAATAAAAACACAAAACACTGCAATTTGTTATTTTAATCAAGAAATTTTGGAAAAAAAATATCAAAAAACCACACCCCTATCAATGAGTCATCAGACAGGACCAGCCTTTGGGCAACATAGCTGATTCAGCCTAATCGGGCTCTAAACATCGTTGAGGCCCTGTACTACCACCACCTCCACCTCACCATGGGGTCAGCGCAATGAGTGGAGTCTGCGTGGGCCCTCCTATCTGCCCTTGTTTCTGAATGGCCCAAAATGGGCTTCTAGGAAGCAGTTGGTGGTGATGTCATTATGTCACCACCACCTATTTCCAGTGCACCACCATGCACTTTATGTATGGCACCATCAGTGCCTCCCTGGCCTTGTCTGAAGTCACCTTGACTATCTGGTAAGTGGGGGGCTGTGGGGAGAGGGCCATGTGTGAACACCCCGCATTGGGCCCTGCCATTCCTAGGGCTGACATCAGAACAGGGGAAAGAGGGCCCTGTGTATGGCTTTCCCCATGGACCCGCAAAAAACCTGGTGCTGGTAGTGCTTGCAGTCTCCGTATTGGTATCTATAAAGGACTTACTGATTGTGCTGTTACCTTATATGGAGGTCTCTACCTGCATTACTTCAATATGGCAGGAAACTTGCAAAGGCTAATTTATGAATTATAACTCTTCAAGTGAGGGCTGTGTCTATAACAAATATTGCCAATGTACAATTGTGCTGTACATGTTTACTATAGGGAGAACATAACGAATAAAGCCACAATCCTAACCAACTTTCCAGCATTGGGGTAAGGACAATGCAGCTCCAAGTTAAGGGAACAAACATTTCCTTACTTTGAGGAGGCCTCTGTGACTGCCCCTCAATTGCAGGATGCAGCACATGCCCTACTGCTACAGCTATATCAGTGCTGGAAAGTTGGTTAGAATTGTACCCAAAATAGAGATAATTGAGGACCATTGGCCACCATGTGATAGCCATGTGACTGAGGCCAGGGGCGTCACTAGAGTTTGAGTCATCTGGTACGGGAGGTCAATGCATCATCCCCCCCCCATGATGGGACTCATCCTGTCCCAAACCATACAGAATAAATTACAATATCACATGCACAACCTAAATGCAGTTTTATTGCTAGGGTTGATGTTACCCTTGATCAACTATTTATCTATAGTAAAGGTCACCCAACAAATCAGTAACCAACAAAAAAAAAACCATGGTCAGTTTGATGACACTTAGAGCACAATCCTAACCTGGAGTCAGGCCAGCATGGTTAGGCCAGCAAAGTTTGGCCGGCACCAGGGCCACCATGAAGCGCATTTGGACCACGCTCTGAGTCAGGGAGGATAGCACACATCTGTGTGCTGGCCTCTCTGACTCCGAGAGTGGTCCAAATATACTTTACGGTGTGCCAGCCAAACTTTGCTGGCCTAACTGTGCCAGCCTAACTCCAGGTTAGGATTGTGCTCTCACACAATTAAATAAGAGTTCATGTAGAAGCTCTGATGCTTGGAAATGAGAGCTGTCTCATACTAATGAGAGCTGAATCTTATTGGTTCCCTCCTGTGTCATAGTACCTCATTGGTAGAGGCAGTCTAAATTGGTTTTATTTTTTGAGGGGGCGGGGGATTTAGCTGTTGCCCAAAATTGCTGAAAGTGGTTTCGTGTTCTTATTCAAAAATATATATTTTAATCAATTGTAAATTATGTTTACAAATTGCAATCGCTGTAATTATAGGCAGAGCAGGGACCAAGTAAGATCTGTGTGCTGTTGCACAACTACATCATGGTCAATCTGCTCTTAAAGTAACAAGGAAAAAGCCCAAGTGGTTCAATGAACCAAATGCTTCCAGACACCGAGGCCATCAAGGGAGCAGAGCAGGGGGAACTACAGCCACAGGCTCCAGTGCACCCACAGAACCTAGATCATTTGACACCCAAGGGCCATACATTTTTGACACCCTTTGTATGGCAAAATGTATTTATTTACTTACATTTTTTTTTTGCATTTTGTACACTCTTCATCCAAGGAGTTCAGTGTGGTGTGCATGTTTCCTCCCCTTCTTTTATCCTCACAATAACTCTGTAAGGTAGGGGAGGCTGAGAGATATTAATAGTCATGACATGAAACACATAATAATAATGGCCAGAAAATAAATGCAGTTAATACAAGCAATGGATGAATGTCAGTGGCCTTCCCTGCTATGGCTCCCCTGCACATAGTACTCAGTGACATACTGCCCCTCCACCTGAAGGTTCAATATAGTCATTAGGTGAAATCCTATTTGGCACTAGGGTAAAGGCAAGGAAGCTCTGACGTAAGGGAACAAACATTCCCTTACCTTGAGAAGGCCTCCGTGACTATCCCCCAATGACAGGATGCAGCACATGCCCCACTGACACAGTGCTGGAAAGTTGGTTAGGATTGCGCCCAATGTTACATATGTACATAATGTTACATATGTTCACCTTTTTTGGTTTGACCATAATGTTAGAATGAAGATATGGCACTGTTTTTTCATTGAATTCCTCATGAAATTCTGCATCAAATGGCATGTATTCCTTAAAAACACGATTTTGTTTTTTTAGCCATAGCTTTTGATAGAATAAAAATATTACACTCTGTTTTTTTCATTGAATTCCTTGTGAAATTCCACATACAGTGGTATACAACATGGTGGTATTATTCTGTAAAACAGCTATTTTTTAAAATTGTGATTTTTACATTAAACATTTTAGTTTTAGTTTTTTTGGCCATAACATTTGATATAATATTACACTCCATTTTTTTTCATTCAGTTCCTAGTGAAATTCTGCATCAAAAGGTATATAGCATGATGATATTATTCCTTAAAACCACTAGTGGTCCGTAGTGGTGTCACCACACCCCGTCCGTGTCACCTGGTGCAGCCCACACACCCCTAGCAATGCCACTGACTGTGGCTATTTTTCATTCCATTTACTCTTTATAATAACAACAAACATTTTTATCAAGCTTTTTGAGTATGCATGTCACCATGTATTTCACATGTATTATCTTGATATAAACCTTACAGCATCCCTGCAATGTAAAGAAGTGTTACTCCTCCTCCTCCTCCTCCTCCTCCTACTACTACTACTACTACTACTACTCATTGGTATACTAATGCTAATTAGTATTAGTATACTTATATACTATTAGTATATTAATATTATTATCCTCATATTGCAGCATATTGAAGAAATGGTTAAAACACCTTGCAGTTGGTCTTGGAAATTTCAGTAAGCAATGCACTAGGTAGAAGCAGCCAGGGAAGCTTCAAGGATTGGAAGAAATGTCTCAGATACAGAAACTCTGGGCTAATAGGCACTCATAGTAAATAGATATTTAGTATAATCGAATATATTGAAAACAAAACACAGAGTTTAGACTGTGTTTTGCTATGCACTGAGTTCTACAGTATGAATCAGTCTTCTTCAGCTCCACTCATCCCAGCAAAATATGAAGGAGTCTCTCTATGGTTACAAAGAAGACTTTGTGGCTAAGAGAAAGGAGAACCCAGAGAACCCACTGTTCTAATAATGGAAGGGAAGCTGATTTGTATGTGACCTCGTTCAACCAGCCTGACATCTCTCTGCTACTATGCACTCAACTTAGATGACTGGGAAAGAAGCCAAGCTTCAGTGAAGATGAAGTACTGTCAAATTTGGAGCTGAGCAATTCTGAATAAGCAGAGGACAAGAAAGCCAGCTAAATTACCATGCTATGACATAATGGCTGTATGACTGTAGTGTCGGCCAAATGATATGATCAGCAGACTTATTGTTGGACTGTACTATGTCAGACTGCAATTGGATGCTCCCTCCTGATAAAATACCTGTCTGTACATACAAAGTTGCAGGTCAAAGAGTAAGGTTGTAGGCTGAGGGCAGAAAGTATTTGCATGAATCAGCATACAAACATTCAGTTCTTCTACCTGCAGTCTGAAATTGTACATCATGCTGAAGTGTGTGTGTGCGCACGCGCGGGTTTGCGTGTGTTCTGTCTTTCAGAGATAGGTATGAAACATAGGATCCATCTATCTGGTGTAACTATCAATATTTTATTCCTTACAAAAATGTGTTTCCTCCTCTTTCTATTTGAAAATCCACGAAGTGGCTAACAGTAATTAAAATGCAGACCAATTTTTTTTTTAAAAAAACCTACATTATAATCACTCCACAGCAATCATCAAAATATCCAAAAGGCTATTAACTGCAGCAACTAAATACAAACCCACACCAAGCCTATCACAGTCCCAAACACTAGCTTATCCAGCTGCCTTAAAAACAACAGGGAGGAAGCAACACACATCCAAGAAGGGTGTCCCACAGTGTTGACACCACTACATAGAAGCGCCTTATCTGTAAAGGTACCTACTGTATCTCAGAGCAGGCAATTTTTTCAAATGGTATAGTGGGATGTCTTCTTCTTTCAATGGTTGATACACACTGGAATATTCAGAAGTAACTAGGTTTAATACAGAAATAATTGGAAGGAACTAGTTAACAACATGACAAGACCAATAAATATATCTCCATCTTTAAAAGACCTATGGCAAGCTGCAGGCTATCCTTCACTCTATGATGTCACCATATTATGTCTGCCCTGTCTCCTAAAGTTTGCAACTTGCTGCAGGGCATGTTTGTTTCCCTTTCCAGGGGGCATTAAAGAAATCAGAGCCAAGGGGTGATCAACAATATTTTGGTGCCTGAGGTGAAAATGGTACTTCTCTCCTATGCATTAACATGAGACACATGTATTACTAACATGTATTAACATGAGGGACCCACCAGTGGGTCATGAGCCAATTTCAGGTGGGTCGTGAAGTACCTACAACAGCCATATTGAAAATATGGGAAGATGGGATGCTGGAAAGGAGGGGGGCTGTGTGGTTGTTTTGCTTGTGTCAGGGTTGTAAATAGGCTTTTTTTTCTTTCTGATTCACTTTGCTATTGGAAAATGGCTAAGAAATAACCCAACTTATTGCTGCATTCTCAGGAAATCAGCAGACTTTAGTGTCACAATGAACTATGCCAAATTTGAGGGAAGAGCACAATATTTTTTTTTAAAAAAGCAAAAACCTTACCCCTGGTAAGCTGGGGGGGGGGGCTTAACACTGATGATACTGGTCATTCACAGAAAATGCTGTGCCTGTTTGGGTGGCAGTGGCAGCAGAGTTTGATGTGTTGCTGCTCTACCAGACAACCAGCCCTCGTCACCTACCGTTTTTAATCCTGAATGCACTAGGGAATGCCAGGTAGAGCAGTAGTGCCTCAAGTGCTGCTGCCACCTCCACCCACAAAGACACATTATTTTCTGTAAAAAAAGAAAAGAAGAACATATTTCACTGTTGCTGTCACTGGTATGCCTGCCAACTTTCCATATTTTTAAAATTTCAAAAAACTGAAACTGATGCAAGTCCCCCATTTTCACTGCCTTTGAAAGGGGTGAATAAATAAGCAAAATGATCAGGTATGTGGAGGATATGTTTATACTTGGGATGGCATTGTGGGAGTTTGATGGATTACTGGTATGATGATTTCAGTGAAAATTTTAACAAAGAGTCTGACTGCTTTAAAAGTGTTCACTTTTATTTTCAGGAGTGGACCTTGTAT
This sequence comes from Lerista edwardsae, assembly GCA_029204185.1. NCBI lineage: Eukaryota > Metazoa > Chordata > Lepidosauria > Squamata > Scincidae > Lerista > Lerista edwardsae. The sequence goes on from JAJKFI010000032.1 coordinate 8,776,560, forward strand.
GCCTGGCCTATGGTGTTATTTAAAGAGTTGGTCTAACCTACCTCATAATTAAGGGACGTGGTGGTGCAGCGGGTTAAACCGCTGCTGCTGGGCTTTCTGACAGGAAGGTTGGGAGTTCAAGACTGCGCGATGGAGTGAGCTCCTGTTGCTTGTCCCAGCTCCTGCCAACCTAGCAGTTCGAAAGCACCTAAATGCTTTCGATAAATATTTAAGTAGATAAATAGGGACCACTTCGGTGGGAAGATAACGGCGTTCTGTGCGCTACGGCGTATAGTCATGCCGGCCACATGACCACGGAAGCTTGTCCTCGGACAAAACGCCGGCTCTACAGGCTTTGAAACGGAGAAGAGCACCGCCCCCTACAGTCGTTCATAACTAGACCATTTGGTCGTGGGGAAACCTTCACCTTTACCTTTTACCTCATAATTACTATCTTGGGTTGCATCCAAATCAGACAAGTTCCTGAGGGACAAAAAGCATGGCCAGGTGTGTGCCACACCTAGTCACTGGTCTTTGATGGGAGAGTGTTCTTGGCATAGGAATTTGAAAAGATTGTCCAGGGGCCTTACCATGGGGCAACTTGAAACTTTATTATGCAGCAGAACTTGTGCTTGCACCAATATACTATCAAGATTTATTTATTTATTTATTTATTTATTTGAAGAATTTATACCAGCCTTTCCCATGCTGAAGCAAATGCCCAAGGCAGCTTACAGAGAACAACAAAATACAATGTAGCCACAATAAGTCAAACACATTAAAACAACAACATTAAACAGTTAATGGGAACACAAAGAATGTACAAGAATGAAGCTCGACCCAATTCTCCATATCAGGATCTTTAGAGGGTGGGGAAACAACAAACTATGACAATATTCCAGAGGGCAGACAGCCAACCATCATCCAAAGGCCAGACAAAATAGGTATGATTTGAGCCCACTCTGAAAGGCCATTAGGGAGTGTGTAGTTCTTAATTCTTCTTGGAGGGAATTCCATATTTGTGGAGCCGTTAATGGGGTGCCCAAATTTGCAAGCCCTTGGAGAAGCTTCACAGCTTGGTGTCTCCTCACCAAAGAATTCATCATAACATTGACCCCTTGCAGAGTAAGTCCTGCCTACCTCCCAGAAGTGCCAACCAGAAACCAAAATGGTTACATTAGCCTGCACGTGTGTTGGGGAAAAAAGGACGATTAACTATGCACCTGATTTCTAGACATCCAGAATAATTTGGGTTAGTTGTGCTACTATCACATCTGTTTGCACTCCATTCTTTTTCTAGATATGAATGGTATCACCATGCTCAAATTTGGCTTAGCTCCTGAAGAGCTCTCAACATGCTTTCATTGTCATATCAGTGAAGCTGCAATAAAGCAATGATTTGAAACCACAATGGGGTGGGCTGTTTTCCTATTCACTGTTGAAGAAATACCAAGAAAATATTGTGAAAAACCTAAATTCCTCATGCCTACAGTGCTTGGCAGAAAGAGTCTACAAAGCTCCCTCCATTCTTTTCCGCTGTTTGTTCCGCTGTTTGTTAAAAACACTTGACCCTCTATATGTAATATAGAAACAAACGGTTGGCTTGAGAAAAATTACAAAAAGTGTGACATCTTCCTGGACTCCATTCTGTTTCTATCATGATTTGGTGAAAGAACTGCAGTTTGTTTAGTGTGCATTCAAGTAGGATATTTAACAAAGACCTCTCCTTCACTGTTATTGCGATCCATGGCAGTTTTAGACTAAGCTATGGAACTGAACTTTCCTTGACAACAGCAGATGAAAAACAATGAATAGCTTAGTCAGCAACCACAGTTGCCTGTTCCACAAAGAAGAGCCGTGTACAATTCAAGCGAGCAAACCGCAGTCTTGGACACCTGATCATATGGGTCCGGGAAATGTAAAAATCAATGTTCCAAAACAGAAGAATCAAGCTGGGATCAATGGAGCAGTGTTTAAGCCTTGGCTCATAGCTCTTCAAAGAAGCCTATCTTAAAAACATTTTCCCTCAGCTATGACCTTAAGGGGCTTGAATATATATTATCGGAGAGGGCCCCGATGCAATTTTCTTGTTTCCTTCTCAGCAATATTAGTAACAGCCTTAAGGAGAATTTTATCTGCAATTGGTTTGTGAGTTATCAGAGTGAAGACTGCTTATGGAGGACTTCTCATTTCTGAATTATAGTTAGATTACAATATATCACTACTATACTGTAATCTCAAGCAAGTGTTACTTTCCAGTATTTAGAATGAGGTTTGTGATCTCAAGATTATAGATAACTATTGTCATGTCTTTTCTGGTTGAGTGGCTTAATTCAGACTAGTACACAATTGAAATCTCTTTGTACTAGGACTCAGATCTGATTTAAGTTGGTACACCTAAGGCTTGTCTTTAAACAAAACATGAACTACCTCTGTAGTTGGAGCTGTAGTGTATATGTCCTTGGAAACTTATTAGGGTTTCCTCAATGAAAAGATCAGTAATGATTGATACAATTTCCTGAAAGACAATTTGCCCATTACCCAATAGAGGCTTCTCCATAGAGGCCTCACCACTCAAAAAAAAAAAAAAAAAGGAGGAAAAAATCATTTAAAGACTTAATTGCATTCGTGTAATCAATTAAAGATTCATGTATGACCTAGGCCAGTGATGGCGAACCTATGACACATGTGTCAAAGATGACACTCCACAACATTTGGGGTGACACACCAGCATCCACCAACACCTGACAAAAACTGAGTTTGTTTTGCTCATTTTCATTTTTGTAATTATTTGATGTTTCTTCATACATAGCATCACACATGATTGGACTGTATTTTTTGTTTATACAAATGAATATAAATAATTGTTTCTCTTTTGCTTGGGAAGGGGGGTTGATACACCAGCAAAGTCAAGTTAAGCATTTTCTGAAGTTTTGACACGCCAAGCCCAAAAGGTTTGCCATCACTGACCTAGGCTAAACCACAGACTAATTAATTCTGGTTTTCTTCTGGTTGTCTAATCCCACTGCTTATCTCTCATGGCTTCAGCTCCAGTTTCAGGGCAAGAAGGAATGCCTGCAGACTAGTGACTTGCACAACAAGCCACCTATGCAACAGTCTTTTTAGGACAGGGAGAGCCAATGTACTTGTTCCAATTGTTTCAGCCCTCCTTTTCAGCACCAGTTGGCTGAAAGTGTTGATAATTGATTGCTGCTGATGCTGCCAGCAGTTATCAGGCAATGTGAGGCAATTTTCAGCCCATTGCATACACCCAGTGAACATAAGAAGCATAAGGCCCTTCTGGATCAGGAAAAAAGCCCATCTAGTCCAGTACCCTATATCACAGCAGCCTGCCAAATTCCTTAGGGAGCACATAGGATAACAAAATGCCTGCAACCTATTGCCAAACTATGGCCTGTAGCCTTCAATGGATGTTTCCTCCAGCAATGAACTGTCCAATCCCCTTTTAAAGACACCTAGGCCAGATGCCATCACCACCTCCTGTGGCAAGGAGTTCCACAGATTAATTACCCGCTGCATAAAAAGTATTTCCTTTTATCTGTTCTAACTCTCCCAACTCTCAATTTTAGTGGATATCCCCTGGTTCTGGTATTGTGAGAGAGCAAAAAGTACATCCCTCTATCCATATTATGCATAATTTTGTATGTCTCAGTCAAGACCCCCACCTCAAATGCCCTTTCTAGGCTGAAGATCTCCAAATGATGTAGCCTTTCCTCATAAGAGAGGTGCCCCAGCCCAGTAATCACTTTGGTCACTCTCTTCTGCACCTTGTGACAGTAAGAGCACAATCCTAACCTGGTCTGGAACAGGCAGGCCGGCTGGCCTGCGCTATATCCAGTGCAGCAGGTTTGGAGACTGATGGAGCCTCCACAGGGCAATTGCACATTTCCCCCCATGCCCTAGGTAAGCCACAAACAGGCTGTTTAGCAGGCACAAGTCTGATGAGCCACAGCAGCCTGAATCAGGGTTGCGTGGCCCGGGAATGGGGGTTTAAATCCGCCCTAATGGCTGCATCCAAACTCCTCCCCCCCCTTCCTGGGCCACCCCTCCTCCCCCACCCTGGGGGAATTCCCTCCCCCCACTTCGTTCCACCTTTCCCCCACCCAGAATCTCAGCAAGAGATTACTGAAAGCAATGTTAGAGATCTTAATAGTTTGGTATTGTGTAAAAATATTTGGGGAGGAGGGAGGAATTTCTCCAGGAATAACTCCAGAATCAGCTACCCTTGTTCTGCAATTAAGGTCCCGAGAGGTTGTATTCAGTGATGGGATTCAAATAAATTAACAACCGGTTCTATGGCCTTCAGGGCGGCCTTCAGGGCGGCCGCTGCCTTTCTTCCCTCTCCCAACCTAAAATTAACAACTGGTTCTGCAGAACTGGTGAGAACTGGCTGAATTTCACCACTGGTTGTATTGTATTGTTGCTTCACACAGCCCCCAATAGGAAGACTATTGTATAGTGTGCACCCTGAGCTTTGAGCATGAGTGAAGGCTACAATACAAAGAGTCAACATTTGGGGATATGTGAAACAATACTGTGGGCACAATTCTAACCTAGAGTTAGTCCCTTGTGCTGGCCTAGGACTGTCACAAATGAGCCATTTCACAAAGCTCCCATAAAGCACACAAACGTGTTCCATCCTCCCTGATTCCGAGAGTGGTCCAAACACGCTTTATGGCGACACTCCTAGGCCAGCACAAGGGACTTGTGCCAACCTAACTCCAGGTTAGAATTGCGTCCTAAGCAACAATCTATGGTGTTGTTTCTATAATTAAGTTAGAGTAGTAATAAAATGGTTGTGATTTCTTTAGGAGAGGAGCCATGAATGCTGTGCATCAACTGCAATTAAATCAATTTTCAAGACTGACCTACCAGAAAAACCTGCAAGTCAAATCACTGGGACCTCATCAACCTGATGTACTGATTGCACAAATACCGTATATACTGGATACACGGAGATTCTCAAATATACAGTACTCCAAAACAAAGTGGTATGTGGATTCTGTATTAAAAATGTATTATTTTCTTTTCCCTGCCTTCTTTTTGGAAATAAAATTATCAAGCAGAGGTGACTGATTTGAAACATCTGAATGAGAAAGTGAGAAAATGTGACCAGAGTACAAGCCATCTAGACAGTGCAATGTAGTTGAAATTTGGAGCAGCTGACCTTTGGACCAGCAGCTGAATCATGCCTACCATACTGAAATTCAGAAACATAAGCAGGAGGTAGAAAAGAACCACAATCTACAGGACATATTTACAGAAACAATATAACGCTTGAACATTTTTATAACTACTGTACTCCAATGACAATAACTGAAACAGAAAGGTGCTTCTCTATCTCAAAGAGAATAAGAACGTTGACCCAGGACAGACTTAATGTCTTGGCAATGTTTTCAATGGAATAAGAAATGATACGTTACATGGAAGTTTAATTAAAAAAAACTATAGAGAAATTGGTCCATCAGAAAGAATGCTGAGCACCTTTTCCTTATAAATAAAAACTAGCCTGCTGATACATCTTTGAGGCTTTGGGGCAGCTGTGATGGGATGTTGGAGTCTGCATATTTACATCTTCACGGAATATCTGCAAAAAGGTAAGATCATATAATATCTGCTGTTTTACTCTGTCTGTATGTTCTTGTGTATTTAATAGGAAAAACCGTCAATGAAAGGTGGAACTTGGTATTGGGTATAGAGAATAATAGTATTTATATAAAGTTCATGAGTGCTCAAAGTATTTCAATCACTGGTATAATTTCATTAATGTCAGGGTACCTAACAGCCCAACCCTCCCCCCCAAAAAACCCTCCCCCATTGATACAACCATTCCAATAGAGTGTGCACTACATCCTGGAGGAGGATGGGGGAGGAATCATTGAGGCCTTTCGTTCCATTATCTTGGGGTAACAGAACGGAACTGAGAACAGTAAAGGGAAAGGAATGGGGATAGGATCCTTGCTTACATTGGTGCTGCCAGGACCCACTCCCTCTGTTCTCCCCCTCTGTCTCCTGCCTGCACCCTTCCTGCCCAGATACCATCCTGTTCCTCCTCCTCCCTGCCTGTTCCTTTCACTGCCTGCCCCCACCACCAACTTCCCGGCATTGGCAGTGGATGTCTCCTCCATTGGTGCATGTGTGGCTGCCAGTCATGTGTGCTGGTGGCCTCATCACACATGGTGTCATAGTAGCACTTCTGCTATAACCGTAGCACTTAGTTAGAATTAGGCCATTAATTTACATAAATGTAAATACACAAGGGATAACAGATAAATGCAATCCTAATCTGGAGTTAAACTGGCACAAGGGACTAGGAGTGTTGCAAATGCTCTCAGAGCGTAATCCAAGGGATGATGTAGCACCTGCGAAATGCACCTACAAGGAAGTATTGAGAGTTTTTAACGATGCACTCTCAGTAGATATGAGGCACTGGTAAAATGCCCTAGAACATACCGCAGGGTAAAGGGAAGTGTGCAAGGGCTCTTTGCTCAAAAGTCAATGTAGAAAGTGTCCCCTGAAGGTAGAACAATGTGGATAACAGTGCATTTCTGCAAATTCACTGATACTCAGGGTGCTGCACCTGTTCTTATCTTCTTAGATCAGAGAACTAGAGTTAGAAATGTGTTTGTCTTGAAGCATAATATATCTAAGAATGCTATGAGGAAGTTAATGACTCACAAGTAGAAAGAGAACCATAATCTCCTACAATAATGGGTAAGCAAGGACGAGCTTGCCATAGAACAGACAAGCCAAAGCAACATACAGTGGGTATTTTAACACAGCAGTAGCATGTGTAATTATGGTTAGCCTTCTTCATCCATAATATTCATGTCTCTAGAGTCTTGAGACTATTAGGCAGTGTTGAAAGTGGGCAGGAACAGACAGGTAGGGAATGATGAGAAAACATTTCAGAGTCCTAGAACAAACATTTCATCTGCATTAATCATGGAGTTAAGTATACCAGGTCTGGCAAAACATATAATCACAGTTGTAAATATTATGGGCACAAACTAGTCAATGTTAAGCTGTTTTAAATTTCTATTGATTTCAGTTACGTACTTTAGCAGTATTTACTTCACAGAAAGTGTGCTTGGGACTAGTTGATAACTCATTTGGAAACAGAGACTGTAGTTAGAATTAAGCAAAAGCTGAAGGACCAGAAGCAAGGCTGACTGTGGCAACTCCTGTTCAGTTTATGAGCATGTGCAGTTGAGAGGGGATCAGGGAGGAAGCCTGGGGGCAGGGAATAAGGTTTAAGAGGTTATAAGGGGGGGGAAGAGCAGTGGCATACCTATGGGGGCAAAGGGGGAAATAATCCAAGTGCACTATGCTAGGGGGGGGGTGCTTTTGGTGGGGCATTCTGAAGGCAGCCACATTCCTTCCCCTTAAAAGTGAAGAAGGCAACTGCCTTCAGAACGGCCCAAAATAGCACCGAGACTGTTCTATCCGAAGTAATATCTGAAGTAATTCAGTAATATCTGAAATAATTGCAGTGACGATGATGTCACTGCAATTATTCCCAGCCAAGGGAATGGCTAAATTTGCCTTGCCCTGGACCACCACTGGGAAAGAGCTGGTGTTGCTGTTTACATATGGGAGAGGGGTTTAAGGAGCTATTTGTGGACCAAGCTACACAATGAGGGCAGACTCATGTCTGCCCTATACCCTTAGTAGAAGCAGAAGTAATTACTAGTAACTCAAAGAACACAGGTAATGCATCATCCAGAAAAGATTGGAACTATCCCCTGCTGCCCTAAGGCATTTTCTGTTCTGCCAGATCTGAAGCTGAGGGTTAATTTTTTTTCCGTCATCACATTGTTGAAAACTGGTTGATTCAGAGTGGTTGCTAGGTCTCTGTGGAATATCCAAAAGCTCCTGAGAGAAAGTGACAGAGACACTGACTCAGGCCCTGCTGTGCCCAGCAGTTCTTGTTTTGTTTCCACAGTGTTTCTTCTCTTTTTTTTTGACTTGAAATGAGAGAAAATGACTTTCTCTGTTAGTTGCCAGCAGTCATTTGTTTTACATTCTGTTATTCACTCTATAACTAGTTCAAGCCATTGACTCTTGTGATGCTGCTGTTTTCCTGACTTTTACACAGGTTATTGGAGGTTAAATGGATTTTTTTTTAAAAGGATGCAAAGATTTGCTTTAAAGTAGTGACTTTCAATATGAACCACAAATACAATATGAACCACAAATACACAAAGCAAAATTATTGTTGGGTGGTAAGCATCAATAGCAAATTAAGGGGAAAAGGGGAGTTGTTTCCAAAACCAGTTGATGGCATTTATTTCCTTGGGCTTTGATTCAGACCCACAGAGGAGAATAACTGAGTTCCTTTTTTTTTTTTTTAAGAACAAAGAGTTTTATTTGTTTGCAGAGAAAATTGCACAATGGATACGTTCCCAAGTACCCCAATCCTTTCTAAACCTCCCTGTGCCAATGCAGCGCTGCCTGCACAGGCTAAGCACACCATGGTAGCCCGAATTGGGGCCACACAGCCCAGGGACATGGGATTGGATTCATCCTAATGGCCACATCTGGGCTCCTCCCCCTCCCCACCCCCGCCCCATTCTGCCCCCCCTCCTGCCTTACCCCCCACCCAGAAAGGCCCCTGTGTTGGCCAAACTTAGCCAGTGTAGCGATAGCTTACCAGCCATCCTCTTCGGTGCTGCTTTGTTGTCAGCACAGCGCACCTTGCACTGACGTGCATGTACTTCATAACATGTACGCAACAGCATTCGGCCAATGCAAGTCACTTGCATTGGCCCCAGGGAGGTGGTGGATTGCCCTGTTAGTGTAAATTGCTTCCATATCTTTAAAAAAACCCTGAGTGCCCAGTATATAAGTTAACATGGGGATACCCAGGAGAAAAAATTACAGGAAATACAGTTTCCCATTCTCATCAAATCTAATACCTGTTGGATTTTTTTAAAATGCCATTAGTGTGTAATATAGACGTTTTCTTCTCTTGTCTACTGTCCATTAACAATCTAAGGGAGTAAACACTGTCTAAATCAATTATTTGTGATTGGGGTCTGTTTTAATTCAATTCCACAGTGGCAGAGAACCAACGGTTAGAAACCAATGAACCATTTATCTGCACTGAGAGAATAACCCTTGTGCAGTTATTAGTTAAGGATGGACAGGGGCCTGATTTATCTTCCTTTGGCAAATGGTGTTTCATGAATTTGATCTGGCTTCATTATATCACAGGTGCTGGCAAACTAAGCTGTTGCCCACAGAGATTAAAATATATAGGCTCAGTCTTACAATTGTTTAAACGTATTAGATTTAACTGATACACTCCGCATTAAAAAAAACTTATCTGTAGAACATTTTGGGGCAAAGGGCATTCCCACAAATAGATGGTGAATACATGATATTCTATTTACGAACAATGGTTCACTACCAAATGTGAATGAAATTCACAACTTGCCAACAGTAAGAAGTCCACAATTTTTTTCCAACGGGAACACTTATTTTAAGAGTGGCATGGGAAAAGTACAGTGAAACAGACCAGCTACTAAAGTACATCTAGACATTTTAACCAACCTTCAAACCTGTCAAATTCTAAGGATGTTATCCAGGGGAGTTAAAAAGAAAATCAAGTGGTCTTTTTCATTTGAAGTGAATGGCGAAAAAGTATCCTAGTAGGTTGCACACTGGAAGACTCGGCCCAATCCTACCCAGCGCCGGAATGGTGAGGCTGGCTGGACAGCTCCGTATCCAGCACTGCATCAGGGAGGCTGGACCCTCCCCGCAGCAAGGGAATGTTTGCACCCTTACCAGAGGGGAGGCTCCAGCCTCCCCAGTGTGCTCTTCAGATAGCAGGCGCAACTCTGAGGAGACTGCATGGCCCGAATTGGCTGAATTCTTATGGCTGAATCCTGGACCCACCTCCATCCTGGGCTGGCACACCTAACGGATTGCCTATCACCTGCCCAGAAATGCCCTCCCCCCGCCCTTTCCAAAATGGCGCCTCCTTTGCGCCAGCCAGCTTTGGCCAACGCAAGGGAGGCGTAGTGCGGGCGCAACGGGACCTTAGCACCGACGCAGGGGTGCTGATCGGCACTCCCATGTCAGTGCTAAGTGCACAGCATTTACGCAACCCTGCTGCGTCGACACTGCATGGGTTACAGGATTGTGCTGCCCCTCAGTGGTTATTTGAATTGCCATTTGCTTTTTCTATAGGCCTCTATGGTTTAGTTTTGAAAAAAAGACTGAGATGACAAAAATGGTTAGGTTGATAGGATGAGTGAGTGCAACTGTTTTGATACATGAAACAATTTAGATAGGGCTGTTGTTGAGGGTCTTTGGTCACAACTGAGAATTGGACTGAACAAACTGAGTCTAGCACCAAATGGGGAATTCCTATCGTGATCCCAAGAACAACACTGGGAGTAAGACAGGAACTGAATGCCTCCCACAATCTTATGACCCTACTGCTCAAACCCTTTCTCATGACTCATACCCTGAGTCTCACCCTGGGCAGGGATGGGGGGGGGATGTTGAATTGGAAGAGCCAGTCCCGAATTCAGTCCCAGCTTTGTCACCAAGGTAGAGTTTGGGCCTGGCTTGTGTGGAAACCCTAGAGCAATAGTTCCCAAACTTTTAGCACCAGGACCCACTTTTTAAAATATTATAACGGGACCAACTCACTTCATGAGACTTAAAAAAAAATTAACTAGCTGTTTTTTATCTTTTTTACTATGGTGGGGGTGGCTGCCTTCTGACATGTTTGCTGTGCTCTGTGTTCATCAGATCAGGACCATTCTGGTGGCCTTGTATTCCCCTTCATTTGGCTGTTGATAGGAGCTGAGGCATGGTTGCCTACCCATGAGTAAACACACGTTGGTGGTTTAGTTTCAACTTCCTTAGGGCCGGTGCACAAGCACAGTGCACTTGCTGGTACACTTGGCTGGTGCACAAGCGCAGCATCGTTTTCCTTGTCAGTTTGGAATGGAGGACTTCCTTCTTGAGTGTTTTTTGGGGGCTTGCATTCTTAGGTTCAGATCATTCTTTTGTTGTATTCCTCTCAACCTGCTCAAAGAAGACTGGCAGTGCAATCCTTTACTATGCCAGCCTAGTAAGGCCAACATAGCAGGGCTATATCCTAAAGCCCATTAGGATTCAGCAGCAGCAATGTGCAGGACAAGGAGAGGTTTTCCCCTTGCACACGCATAAGCCCCGGTCACCCCTATGAGCCTGCTTGGATCTGCGCTGGCAAAATAGCAGGCGCAGAGGAACATGGACAGGAGTGGCCCAAATCGGGGCTGCCTTGGCCAGGGAAGGGGTTTAGGATTTGGCACTATGGCTGTCCTGCATCACAACCAGTGGTGGAATTCAAATAAATTAACAACCGGTTCTATGCCTTCGGGCACAATAAGGCGGGGTAAAAATCCAATAATAAATAAATAAATAAATAAATATGTCCTCCTTTCTTTGTACTGCTTCTTACTACAGCACTACTTTTTGTATATCAATAAATTAGCAACTGGTTCTGCAGAACTGGTGAGAACTGGCTGAATTCCACCACTGGTCACAACCCCTGTCTCCACCCACTGCACAGCCCAGTTACGCTCCTGGCACACCTCTGGAACACACTTGCAGAGGCCCTGCACCAACCGAGCACTGCTGACGCTTGACTGGCGCACGGCTGGCGCTGTCGACGGTCGCGGCAGTGTCCAAGCATTGGCGCTGCTACATGCACTGGTCCAGCGCAATAGCACTGCCGCAGATGCGCTTTACAGCATGTTTGCGATAGCGTTTGGCCGGTGCACAAGCGCAGCACCAGCACAAAGGGGGTATAGGATTGCACTGTGAGACACAATTGCCTATTCATTAGTAAATACCCGTGTGCGGCTCCATTTCACTTTCTATAGGGCTTAATACATTTTCCTAGTCAGGTATCTGTTGGACAGTATCAGGATCCACAATCAGGTGTCCCACAGTGCCCCAGATCCAAACACTTGAAATTAGTGATCCTATACCTAAAGCCCTGGAGAAACCAGCCCCTTCTTGTGCCCAGAACCTCACAATCTTCTGAAAGTGCACATTAGTGCCAGCCTTAAAAGATACATGATAGAGCAAAGGAGGAGTGCAAGACTCCAGCCAGATGGTTAACCATTTATATACTTGCCTAGGTGAGAGTGGAGCCTAGAAAGAGAGGCCTAGGCTTGGAGGTACTTAAAACCCCATTTTTCCGATGGTTCTTATTGGAATAAGTGCTCATGCAGAATGCTACAGAGTTCTGCACTCCCATTTAAATCCCTAACAGGCTCTACTCCACTGCCCAATCCATACCTGACAGAGCAGCAGCAACTGTGAGATCCACATTAATCTCTGGTAGCTTAGAGACTGAAATAATGGCATCCCTGTGAACTGTGCAAGATGTAGTTTTACAAGGCATCTGATTCAAGGCATTTACAATGCATGTGCCCTGAAAATGACATGTCCGCATGCCTCTATCCGCATCAGGGCTGGGGTTTGGAGATCCCTGTTCTACATAATGCTGCTTCAAAAACAGCATAGTTTTGCTTGCCAAAACATTTAGCAAATTTTGTATCGATGTTATGAAAATGGTTATACTTCTCTTTCTTTCAAATATACCTTACTCTTTGATGTTATTCTCCTTACTTTTACTAATGATACTAAAGAAGTGACACAGACTAGTTAGTAAAATTAAGAAAACAATGGGCTCCTTACTTTGAGCATATTCCAATTTGTCAAATTAAAAATGAAAACAATGGTCAGTAAATGAGTGATATCTTTGGCTTCCATATCACAAATAGTTTATGAAAATGGTCTCAAATTGGAAATTGGAAATTTTATGAGAATGTTTAAAATTTAAAACAATTTTTTTAAAATTATTGCAAATGTGGCCCTTTTTATGGCATACAGAACTGCTGCTTGAGAAAGCAGTTCAAGTACAACCCTTGTATGCAGAATGAGTCGTGCAATTCTTTGGATTCTGGCAAATGTCATGGTTTCATCCATAGTTAACAATGCAGTCTTATTCATGTGTCCTCAGAATTTAGCTCCACTAAGTTCAATAACACATAGTGCCAAGTGAGTTGGCATAGGACATGAGGCTGATTGAAGTTGCCACTCTGTCCTGTACGGTGAGCAAGTATCTCAGGGTAGCTCACCTGTGCCTCCAGCACCACTGGCACTGTGAGCAAATGCAATGGTGGAGCTGCAGGAAGCAGGTTGATCCTGTTCTGATCGCTCATTTCCACAAGTTCTGCTTCTTCTTGGCTACCCAGTGAAAATGCCTTCTCCTTCCTTTTACCTTGGGGTACATCACAATGTCGTCCTGCTTGCTCTCTGCCCAGTTCTGTTGAAACAGAAGGATTGGGTGGAGGGTGCTGGGAGCACTGTTGTTGTTTTTTCCTTCAACAGGGCCCATGGGAACAGTCGATGGCAGACCTCAAGATCAGGGCTCTCACTCTGTCCTCCAGTCTCTGTTCTCCTTGCCCATCTGGTTGCTTACAGGAACAGTCAAGGAGCTGGGAGAAGTGGCACCAGTGGTGGAGCACATGTGCATGATTGCACCTGCAAGTTTATCTAGGAAAAAGAAGAGGGTGCACATTGGCAGGGGCAGTGGATCTGCCCCAATTCAGTATAGGGTTGCAGCCAGGCAGCCCAGTCCTGAGCTGCCTGGCTCCCATAGGAAAAGTGGTAACAAAATGGCTACCGCTGCATCCTGCGGGGTCCACAGCAGCAGCCAATTCCTCCTCAGCGGAAGGCTATTTTGTCGGTGGAGACTCAAGCAGCCCTGTGTCAGGCTGCCTGGCCCAAAGTGGGGTATAGGATCCAGCCGTGGAAGCCACCACTGTTTCCCACCCCCTGTGCAGGCCCAGTCCTCCCCCTGCCCAGTTCTGCCCCTCCCTGCCTCTTCCCCTGTCCCAAATGTACTTACTGATTGCCGGCGAAGCTGGAGTGCCAGCAGCCCCTCTTTTTTTTGGTGCTGAGGCAGGGCGTTGAACTACCTTCTCCCACAATGTCATAAATGTGCTTAAACTTTTTAACCAGTAGTACGCATGCTCTGCCGGTGATGAGGACCCTTAGTAATCCATGTAAAATTATTGTTGTTGTTCAGTCGCTAAGTCGTGTCCGACTCTTCGCGACCCCATGGACCACAGCACACCAGGCCTCCCTGTCCTCCACTACCTTCCTGAGTTCGCCCAATTTCATGTTCGTAAAATTATTAATTGATTTTTAATTTAATTTAAATTTAATTACTTAAATTAAATTAAAATTTAAATTAACTTTAAAATATTAATATAAAAAGTATATTTAAAACACATTTTAATATAAAGCCCTTAATTCTTAAATACTGAAGCAGAATGATATCTATACAACTAAATGAGACAGTACTCACTCTGAGTACATTCTGAACTCTTAAATATTTCTTAGGGAGTTCTCTTGCTAGTATATCAGCGTTTCAATGATGTTGCTTCTTTAGGATGATAGACTACAGCAGGGGGGCAACACTGCTCAAAGAGGAATCAAATGTTACTAAAATATTTGTTTAATTTCTGAATATTCACACACCATAACAACCTCCAGAATGAAAAAGAAAGGATTGGAAATTTTAGAATAGGTAACCCAATTCCAGCGCATTGGACACCAAGTGAGTTAGTGATTCTGTGGTTTGACCTTCATATGGTACATCAATCATGGCAAAGTTCTTTTTCTTTCTGTCCAAGGAAAACCATTACTTCCCACGCAACATGTCATTACCATCACAATAGGATCTGCTCAGTAATAGCATTTGGAATACATCTTCAACTTTAAAGCACTGTTTGAAATAAAAGTTTCCTTCCTGTTGCAACTTAACTTTAAAACAGACGTGTGTGTCTTTGGCATATATTCTCACCTTTTCTTTTTCTGCATTTCTGTTTCTGGTTATTGTGCTTTAGAATCCAGAATTGTCATTCTATTTTTTAACATGATAATTGATAAGGAAACAGATTCTCCAATAATCTGTCATAATTCTATATTTATAATAGAAAGGTTTATTCCAAATTGCATGATTTATTTTCAACCCTTGTATTCATGCACATTAATCAGAGCCATCCCATAAACCGTCTTTTATTTTCTAGCCAGACTTCAAGTGGAATTCACATTGATTGAAGCAAACTGAGATAAATTTTGACTAAGGGCCCAATCCCCCCATCCCTAGTGGTGCTGGGTGTAATAAAAGTGTCGTAAGGCACTTTCCCGCCAGTGGGAGACATTCTGCACTGGCAGAGAGGCTAGCGGCAGTTAGCTTTAAGCCTCAACGCCAGGAGGATGCAGGACAGGAGCACTGGACAGTAAGTGTCCCACTTTTTTGGGTGGAGAGGTGGGGAGCTGCTGTGACAAATGCTGCCATAGAATCTTCCCATGCCTAAATGCCCTTCTTGGGGCGCCTCAGTTCTGCACCCACTAAGTAGTGGAGGAGACCCATTGGGGCCAATGGAGTTCTACATGGAGTAAGGGAACACATATTCTCTTATTCTGAGGAGATTCTGGCAGTTGCTCTGGTTTCCCAGGATATAGTGGTGGACGTTTAGGTGCTGCTATACCTTGTGGTGCCAAAGCAGTTTAGGATTGGGCTGCACAACCCATCAAAAGCAAAGAAAAAAAGAATCCTATGTATAAAAACATAGTGAAGGAATATTCCTAGCATTACAGCATTACATCCCCTGCTCACTTTTTCAAGAGGCACTTTTTCAGTGGTGCTCCTCTTATATTTAGCAGGGGGAGAGTAATTGTCCCTCTTCACCCCAGCACAGTGTCTTTTCTAGTGGCTGCTGCTGGTGGTGTTCTGCATTTTTTTTTTAGATTGTGAGCCCTTTGGGGACAGGGAGCCAATTAACTTTATTTTTTTGCCTGTAAACCGCTTTGTGAACTTTATGTTGAAAAGCGGTATATAAATACTGTTTGCTTGCTGCTTGCTTACAGTGACATTTTCAGCCTGCCTTGCCCCACTAGATGTCTAGGGCTTTTGCTCACCATGTGACTCAGAGAGCAATCCTAAACTGGAGTTAGGCTGGTATAAACTAAGCCAGCAAAGTTTGGCCAGCACAAGGGCCACCATAAAGTGTGTTTGGACTACTCTCGGAGTCAGGGAAGATGACTCACATCATGTCTATGTGCTGGCCTCTCTAATTCTGAGAGTGGTCCAAACATACTTTACGGTGTCCCTTGTGCTGGCCAAACTTTGCTGGCTTAGTTTATGCCGTCTTAACTCAGTTTAGGATTGCGCCCTCAGTGTATTAACCATACTAAAATTGTGTGTACGTTCACTTCAGATTTTCTGGGCAATTTTAAGGCATAATTTTTTTTGACTTCTGTACTGTACAAGGAAACAATGCCATGCTTATACTGAGAAATGATGTATAATGAGTAAAAATGTAAATAAAAGAGCAATAAAATATTTTAAGTTGCTGTGGGCCAGATAAAATCTTGTGGGGGGGGGGCAGATGTGGCACCTGGGCTGTAGTTTGGAGTTTCCTGCTTTAGAGCAGTGTTTCTCAACTTTTGTCATCTGCTGTACCACTTTGCATGGTTCACCTATTATGCCATTGCCAGTCACTTCTAGATTAGGAGGCCAGACATAACGCAACAAACACCAATAAGAGGCTCAAAGTGGACAGGAGGGCTTTTTCATGTGCATGAAATGTGCATGCTGGAGCTCTGCTCACCTGTCACTTTTTGACATGTTGCATTGCTGCTCTTGGGGCCTGGCGGGGGTTCCTGCGTGTACCACCAGATACCACCTCAAATACCACCAGTGGTATGAGTACCACTAATTGAGAAACACTGCTTTAGAATAAACATGCCTGGGACCGCACTGTAGAACAATTTGCGTTTTAAACATAAGAGTTGAATATTTGATCTCATAAGTGATCTAGTATATATTAAAGAACAGATGTAAATCAAACTCCTTCATTATTGTTTGAGATCTAGATGGGTAATTGCAGGTGGGGAGAGAAAGGAAGGGAAACAGCACACTAGCATTTTGGATCCAAACATTCTTTTCCCTCCAGAGACAATTCTAGAATCCTGAGGATATATCTGAAACTTCAATAACTTCAGTGCAGTTGTATTCAAACTTTTTAGACAGAGACTCACTTTTTAAAATGGCACTTGTGTCGGAACCCACCAGAAGTGTTGTCATCAAGCAGGAAGTGCTGTAACATAATAAAATGACAGTCCTGAAATGCAAATTGACATTCTTGGATTACAGCAATTGTACAACCATGAAACAACCCTGACAGAAAGCAAGATTAGGACAAAATATTATCTAAAATCGCTGAACTAAAACAATTTTTTTAACCCTTACTTGAAAGATCAAACTGTTAACACTCACATAAAGGATATAACAAAAGTAAGGCCTGCAGTTTCCAAGATGGCTGCTCCTAGCTTTCTGCAGCCCACCTAACATCAGGTTGTGACCCACCAAGTAGGTCCCGACCCACAGTTTGAATAACACTACTTTAGTCCATATGTGTTCCCAGAAAAAAATTACAACGCAATATCCTCAGTATCAGTGGTGTCGCTACTGGGGTCGGGCCACCCTGGGTGCAATGCCATTGGGGATGTCTCAAAAGGCCCCACCAAGATGGTGTCATTGGCGCTTCGGCGATGAGTGCATCTGCTCACCGCCCCAGCCTTGGAAGGGCTGCCGTGTTGCAAAGCAGCCCATTCCAAGCCAGGTGCTGGGGTGACGAGCAGATGAGCTTGGTTTGCCTTGGCTTGGAAAGGGTTGCTTTGCAACGCGGAAGCCTTCTGAGGCCGGATGCTGGGGCAGTAAGTAGATGAGCTCCTTGCCAAGGCGCCCATGTCGCCAACTTGATGGGGCCTTTTGAGACATCCCTGATGGCCTCACACACGGGACAGCCTGCCTTCCGCCCCCCCCGGTAGCAACGCCACTGCTTAGTATCTCTTTAAAAGACAAAATAGGATCAGATTGTATTCCTGATAAAGAGAGTAGGTGGAATGTATACTAGGTTTGTATCACCCAGTTAATTGATTATTGTTTGTACGGATTGCACTGTGACCAACAATCAAAGGATGAACTGTGATTGGAAATATGGCAGAGATGTAAATTTTGATGTCATTTATATGTAGTGTTATATAGCATTTTTTCAGCATTTGTAATGTGTTTGTGTTTTATGAAAGATACAGAGAACTGGGTGTGTCAGTATTTTCAAAAACAGAATGGGTAAGAAAGGGTCCTGCTGACTTAGGGCCCAACCCTAAAGGTCTTATCACCAGCAGTACGTTTGTTTATACCGAATGTATGAATGGCTCTGGGTGTCATATATATGCCATAAAGCACTTTTATGGCAACCAGAGAGTAAGTACTGCCCATGCCGGGACTCCACTTGTTGGCCCAGCACCTCAGCATGGTTGGTACGGCCAGCCAGTGTTTCAGCAGTGCCGGTCAGTGATAAGGCCTATTGGGGTGGGGGAAGGCAGGTAGGAAAACTGGGTGGGGGAGGGGAGGAGTGGGCCCAGCTTCCACTGCTGGATCCTGAACACCCACATCAGGCTGGCCAGCCCAATACAGGGCTGCTCCAGCCTTTGCAGGCAAAATAGCACATGTAGAGACTCAAGTAGCCCAATTGCAGGGCCAGGGTCTTCCCGCAAGGAGACTCCTGTGGCTGCTGCAGGATGTAGGATGCAACATTGGCCATTTTGGTTCAGCTGCTCCGACGAGGTCTGCGCCTCTTAGGATTGGGCTGTTGGTTACTTGCTCAAGATCTTGTAACAGTTGGAAGCATATAGTGCAATTGAATCAAGCTTAGTTTGGGGGAAATTGTAGAATGCTCCTGCTTTATAACTGAGGTCTAAAATACAGGATTTTGTCCTCTCACTGATGTGAACTGAAAACAATTTACAGTTGTTAGACAAGAGCTGACTTCATTAATGTCTTCCTTACAGTGAACTGATGCCTATCTGATACAGACACACAAGAAAATGGATGATAGTGGAAATGTGTTTTAAATTATAGTGAGAGTTTGAGTTGGCTTTGAGTTTGAATGATATCCCATATAAATGATGAGAGGTTAAGGCATAGCCTGGAGCTGAACTCTCTGTTAAAGGATGGAAAATCTGATATAGTTCATACAGTACAGTCAGATAGATTCATTCATAGTAAGCATTTGCAAAACCCGCAGTATTGTAGGACCTGATTCTACATCTATTAGATCAAATGCCTACTGCCTTAGGCATCTGTCTAGCTCTTTGCCTATACATGAGAGAGAGAGAGAGAGAGAGAGAGAGAGAGAGAGAGAGAGAGAGAGTAGTAAGATAGATACTACGTTCAAATAAGCATTTGTCTGTCAGGAAACAAAATACAATAATTGTTTATCAAATTTCCATAATTAGCATGTTACTAACTTTTGACATGTAATCAGCATATTAGTAATTTTAGAATATTAAAATAGCAAATAAACTCCATATAAAATATCATCATCATCATCATCATCATCTTCATCATCATCATCATCATCACTGACCGGCGCTGCTGAAGCACTGGCTGGCTGTATGGACCACGCTGAGGTGCTGAGTACATTTCCCAAGAGCCATCAGGGCATTTGTACCCTGATATTTTGCTGACAAGTATGTCAGGTGCTAGATAAGGAAGAGGGGAAAGACTTCTCTCCTTCCCTCTGTCTGCCTCTGACAGAGTGCTGCTGCTGTGAACCCAACTGCTATGTGGAGTTCTTGAGTTTGCGGGGATTGGGTAGGGATAAATGGGGAATTCCTCTTTGGATTTAATCCAAACGGGGGAAATTCAGTGGGCTCTTAATTATTATTTTTTTTGTGGTGAGCACTGCAAGCCCATAAAATTAATATCTGGAACCAAACCTAGCAAACTTTGCTGGCATCTCTAACTACTGTATAATCAAAGTAGAAAATACTAGGCTAGATGAACCAAGGCAGCCTCATATGTTCATTAAATATTTCAGTAACTGTAGTTTAACAAAGTGCATTCATTGTGTACTACTGGTGGGAAGGACAGCATGTAGCTATTCAGAGAAGCATTCAAAAGTCAGACTCAAAAATGAACTAAGGGTGCAATCCTAACCAACTTTCCAGCACTGGGGTAAGGGCAATGCAGCTCTGAGGAAAGGGAACAAACATTCACTCACTTTGAGGAGGCCTCTGTGACTTTTCTCCAATTGCAGGATGCAGCGCATGCCCCATTGGCACCGCTATGTCAGTACTGGAAAATTGGTTAGGGTTTGGACCCAAATGTGTTCTAAACTGTACTTTTTAAAAGGAAAATGGAAAAATTGTGAACATGCTTTTTAAAAATACAACAATAGTTCAGATTGCATGCAGAGTACATTACTCAAGTACTACAGACATGCAACAGGTGGCTTTGGAAAGAAATAACACCATTTTATTGATTAATATAGAGCAATCAGTGGGTCTTATCTAGGACACTCCTCTCTTCCCCCCAACATGTGAGCAACTTATACTAGACAGCTAATTTCTCAAGACCCTCTTGGGTAAAAATCCCCCTTGCTCCAGACTCAGGATTGCCTCTTGGAGACCCAAGGTTTTTCACAGCCAACCTCTGAAAAGGGGTCGAGGAAGCCAAATTGTTCCACTTACCAATTGTTCCACTTGCTACTATGCCTTTAACATAGGCATCCAAATTTAACATAGGCATCCTTGATCCAGACAGCCTTTAGAGAATGGTTCTAGTTCTCTGGGGGAATCATGGCAGGTTAGTCCTTGCTGTTGGGTAGCTCCTTTCTCTGGCAAGCAGGTCAGGTCTCAGAATCTTCTTGCAGGGGGAGGGGCTCCCAAACTCCCCATATTGGCTTTACCTCCTCACCAGGCAAAGGTCAGGTTTTCCTGCAGCTCATCATTTGCTTTGGCAATGAAGAATTTTTTCTTCGGTTTAAATTGGGAAACAGATTTGGAGGGCTCCTCTTTTAGCACCACAGAGCCCTTCAGATCAGTAGCAGGAAGAAGAAAGCTGGCAGCTGAGCACTGAGGTACAAGGTGGCCTGTCGCCCTCCCTCCTCCGCGGCTGAGGAATAGGCCTGGCCGTGCTGAGAAGTCATGGAGTTGCAAGTCAGCTGGTCACCCTCCCCACAGGGGCTCAGGAACAACCTGGCCACACTGAGGAGCTGTTGAGGTGCAAGCCGGCCTGTCACCCATCCTCCTCAGGGTCTCAGGAGCAGGCCTGGCTACACTCTTTCAAATGCTTCAGAAGCATTGCTGAGGAAAAGCTTCTAGTGCCTGTTTAGTTACCCTTTCCCCTCGGGGTGAGGAGCAGGCTCTTTCAAGCATTTTAGAAGTATTACTGGCTGCACAATCCTAGGCTGCACTGGAACAGGCAGGCCTATAGGCCTGCACTGCATCCAATGCAGCAGTGGAGCATGCAGGAGCCTCCTAGGTACTTACACCATGGGAGGCTCCTGTCTTCCCAATGGCTTTCTCAGATCTGTACCCGTGAAATCGTGGGCACAAGTTAAAGGAAGCCATGCGGCCTGAATCGGGGTTGTGCAGCATGGAGATGAGGACTTGGATGCAGCCTAATGGCCGTACCCCGGGCCCGTCCACTGGCCCAGCCACCCCTGCCCAGTTCTGCCCACCCCCTGCCCAGAACTGCCCTCCTGGCCTCCCAGAACTACCCATGCACCAGTCAAATTCGGCTGGTGGAAGAGCAGCTCTCCATCCACACTCCCAGGCCAGCGCTATAGCTAGCACCAGCCTGGGAGCCTTAGTGACGATGCGGGGGTGCCACTCGGCACCCCAACGTCAGCACTACTCATGTTGCATCGAAGCAACAGGACACCTGGGAGTGCACCCTGAGACAGGATGCTGGTGATAAGATTCCCACCAAAAAGGGGAATTCACAGGTAAGCTCAAATCTCTCCATTTTCCCTCTGACTCTCGCTTGTCTAATGGTAGAGACCAGATCCCTTCTCCTAATTGGTGCCCACACTATACCTGCTAGCTGTGGCTATCTCAGCTAAACCCACCTTAAGAACAGTCCAGGCAAGTTGAAAAAAAACAACTCTATACCACTAGTCAAGAAGGAATAAAGCAAAAAATTCCTTCCTGGCCCCCCAAGGCGACCAGCTAATCTCAGACTATTCCTACAGGTAGGTGGGTTGGGTAATGTGTTCTTCCAACAAGAAATGATTAGGGAAGTGGCTACGTGACTCACATGCAGTCTCTGGCCTCTCCCTCAGTCACCAGTCTCATGCAGGTGGAGACTGTACCAAGAATGCCACACACACACATTCATGGGCAGAATTTGGCATTTTCCAAAAGTTGAGTTCTGCATGAAACTGTCCTATTGGGGGCAGTATTGATCTAACAGGTAGGAAACAGGTGCTGATTGGCCCAGAATTCACTCCTCCCATTGAGTACATATCAATCACAATAAGACAAAGGGTACTGTAATCAAACAGTACAAAAGGAAGCTCATTATCTGAGGTATGACTGTACTTCTTTCTTACTCTAAATAGCAGAAGTTCATTAGAACATGTGCAGTTTGGGCTTCCAACTGAGAGGGAATTCAGAGAGATGAATTATTCTTGTTTGGTATTGAGGACAGTGCTGACAATATGTATCGTTAATGCTCAATACATAGGCAAAATCAAGCTGTCTTGTAGCTATGCCATCTCCTTGAGCAAACCTCCTTGCTTCCAAAACCAATGTAATAGAAATAATGGCATAGGTGAGATCAACAGCTGATTTAGTGGGACATCAACCACATTTAATCAAATATCTTTTCTTCATTCTTTAAACTGTAAAATGGTTGCGACTGGTTTACAAAACAAAAGAACAGCAGTTACATCATCACATGAAAACATCATCTTGAAACTGCAAGGTTTAGTAAGGAATCAACAGAAGAGGCAGAAGCCACAAGATCCATTCTTCATTAGACCCATACAAGTGTTATTAATTTGTGGGCAGAGCCATACTCAGCTTGCAGCGCATCAGGCATGGGGTGTTGTCACAGCTCCCCCCAGTGCTGCTGCCCCACCCTCTGCATTGCCTGGCCACACCTCCCCACACCCCGAATAGCCCCATTTAGGAGCAATCTGAACGCAAGGGAGGGCCGGAGTCCCTGGGAAGCACACAGGTTTTTCTGTGCTACTTCTCTCCACCACAGCCAATGCCCACCATGCTCTCCTTTCTTCATGACACCCTCCCTGCGCCTCTTTGTGGGGGAAAGGAAGGCTCTTTTAGAGCACTTCCAAACAGGTTATTCTAATGTTATCTATCTATATTGTATTATCATATAGTGTCATTCCGATGGGAAATATGGGAGAAAATTGTGGCTGCCTGGGGGAAAAAAATGATCGCTTGTAGATGAGAGTATAATCCCTTCCATAATCAGGATGACAAAACAGCAACAGTGAAAAAGGTGGGTGAGAGTGTAGTTTTATGAAAACTTTTATTCTCCTGGGGGTGTAAGTAAAGGTAAAGGTTTCCCCACGACCGAATGGTCTAGTCATGACCGACTGTAGGGGGCAGTGCTCATCTCCGTTTCTAATCCAAAGAGCCAGCGTTTGTCCAAGGACAAGCTTCCATGGTCATATGGCCAGCATGACTATACGCCATAGCACATGGAACACGGTTACCTTCCCACCTAAGTGGTACCTATTTATCTACTTGCATGTTTACGTGCTTTTGAACTGCTAGGTTGGCAGAAGCTGGGACAAGCAACAGGAGCTCTCTCTGTCACACAGTCTCAAACTGCAAACTTGTTGAAGGTCAACAAACTCATCTCAGCAGTTTAACCCGCAGCGCCACCACGTCCCCACCTGGGGGTGGGGCTAATTTTCCCTTTAAGAGTTTTGTTCTAGAATTATACTTTGTTTCTATCCAAAAAGCATTGTTACTAATGCACTTTGCCCGCTACAGAAAGTGGAAGGTAGAAACAATTCCTCATGAACTTCCAATTTAAATGGCTAGTAGCATATGTTAGTAGAGTATGTATTCCCTAGCCACAATCCAACACAGAGTTAGGCATAACCCATTTATTTCAGTCTGAAAAAGTAACTAGGTTTATAAATAGGTTCTGTAGTGTGTATACACAGTATAAATGGAATACCATTTTAAGTAGTACATTTTGTCTTTCATAAAAACCTTAGCTGAAATTTTGGCATTCTACGATATAATAATGGGTGACTGTTTTCTGTGACTAGTTACCATAATTAATTATCCCTTTGAAAATGGAAGCATTTACCTTGCATTATTATCCATTTTGTAAGTCTAGTCCAATGACATTCCCATTTCTTTCAGCAATTAATTTCTGAATGATCATCAGAGGGCTATGTTAATTGACCCTAAAACTGTTACAGATGCATATATCCAGTAAAAATCACCCATAAGTATTTACTAGTCCAAAGAGAACATTGCACATGAATGGTGTCAGAAAAGGAACTTTAATGCATTGCTTGCATGGTCTGTGGTACACAATATGGGTAGGTGGCCTTGATGGTGTGTATAAATAGCAATTCCAAACCCATGAAACTCAGTCTAAGGACTCCAAGTTAATCTGCCAGGTTCTGCCATAGAATTGCCTCCTGTGGTTCTGCTACATGACCCACTTAGACAGCTGCCACTTTTTAAATGAAAAGATGGCAACCTTTACAATGTACCCTTTGCAACTGCATCATAAGCAGAACTGTAGTAGGTACAACCTTTCCCAATGTAGGGATGCAGCCATAAAGAAATCTATATAGTTATGTTTTGCCTATTAGACAATTATTAAAGGTACACACACACACACACACACACACACACACACACACACACACACACACACACACACCTGTTTGAGAAAAAAGGCAAATCTGCTGCTAAGACTGAAGCACTATGGTACTTCAACCTGTCATAATTCAATACTGAACCCTAGTATTTGAGCAATAATAACTCATTTGCTGTTAGAGGTTTATTTTCTGTCCTGATCGTGGTTTGCTGCAGAAAGCATCATATACCTTCTACCTCAACTACTCTCATTGCTACAAACCAAAATTGACTAATTTTCATTTAGCCACCTGACTACTTATACAATTTTTACAAAAAATGGAGAGGCATTTTATCTAATATTCTAAATGACATACTAATATTCTAAATGAATGAGAAAAAGTAGTCATGTTCCTAATAGTGGTAGGTTAGAGCCATTAGATTTAGCAGTCTGCAGTTAAGCAAAAAGCTAGTTATAAGACTGTGGGTGCAATCCTAAACTGAGTTAGGCTGGCATAAACTAAACCAGCAAAGTTTGGCCAGCCCAAGGGCCACCGTAAAGTATGTTTGGACCACTGTCGGAGTCAGAGAGGCCAGCACACAGACGTGAGCCATCCTCCCTGACTCCAAGAGTAGTCTAAATATGCTTTATGGTGGCCCTTGTGCTGGCCAAACTTTGCTGACTTAGTTTATGCTGGCCTAACTCCAGTTTAGGATTGCACTTGTGCTACGGAAATTTCAGGAAGATTTTACCCCTAAAACAAATGAAATATTTGAAACAGTTTCATCTGAGAACATAGCAGGGGGCAATCTGGCAGATTGAGAAGTCACAAGATTTATTTCGTTCCAGTAATTAAGAACAGAAGATGAACTCTGCTGGATCTGACCAAGGGTCTATAGTCCAATATCCTGTTTCCAACAGTGGCCAGCAAATGTCTCTTGGAAGTTCACAACAAGGGCATGATACTGATAAACCTCCCTTGTTTGGACCTTTGGTATCAGAGTTTACCTTTTACTCTGGATTGAGAGAGTTGTTAGCAAATGTCTGTCTATTTCTCAATCGCACACAACACACACAGAATTTTCAAGGTGAAAAACATGCAAAACTTAAATATTACTTCATAGGGACTGTAGCATGTGTGATACCTGGTAGTTTTGCTATCTGGCATTTATGGCATTGATCCAATATCACTAAATGATAACTACATTATTTCAAATTACAACACATCTAAGTGCATGAGGGCTTGACCCAGAAGACCCTATTGCCAGCGGTACATGTGTACCACCAGCGAAAATCAATCAACAATCAATCAACAGTATTTATATACCATTTTTCAACACAAAGTTCGCAAAGTGGTTTACAGGCAAATAATAATAATAATAATAATAATAATAATAATAATAATAATAATAATAATAATAATAATAATAATAATAA
>JAJKFI010000032.1:8802739-8824400 GCA_029204185.1 Lerista edwardsae
AATAATAATAATAATAATAATAATAATAATAATAATAATAATAATAAAGTTAAATGGCTCCGTGTCCCAAAAGGGCTCACAATCTAAAAAAATGCAGACCACCACCAGCAAAAGACACTAGAAAAGATACTGTGCAGAGGTGAAGAGGGACAATTACTCTCCCACTGTTAAATATAAGAGGAACATCACTTGAAAAAGTGCCTTTTGCCCAGTTAGCAAGGGTTGCAATAAAAAACAACTGTGTGCCATAAAGCACATCTGCGATAACATACTACCCTCACTGGGCTGGTTCTTCATTAGTGCCAAGTCCCAAGGCGGGCAGAAAGGATGGCCAGCACTTCAGCAGCTCTGGCCTCCGATAAGCCTGTTTGGGATGGGGAAAGTGGGGAGAGGAAGAACTGGGTGGGGGAGGAGCTGGGGAGGGGAGGGTGTGAGATGCGGTGGTGGCTTCCACCACTGGATTTTATCTCCCGACAGTGGCCTACACAGCCCAATACGGGACTGGATCTTCATGATCCTTCTCTTTGGTTTGAGCTCTGGAGTCAAAGAGGAGGACAAATTTCCCTTGCTTGCCCAGGAAGGAATTTGAAGAGGTTGGAATGAATTTAGGGTTTATCCCTTTGATAGGTTCAGAAGGGCCTTTTTCTTGAGTATGTTCCTGCGAACTTTAGGGGAAGTGCTCTTCAGGACCATCAAAGGTCCTGGCACAGCTGGGGAAGAGGTACTCTTTTTCATGTGAGACACACTGTATGTTGGGTAGTGCATCCCCACGCTTCCCAATATCTGTTTTTGTTCTGTTTCTTATTGTTTTATGGATTATTGTGAATATGAATTCTCAAGAACAGAAGAAGATAAAAAATGAGAAAAGTGGAAAAGATGACATATAAGAGAGTTGTCCATAGTTTGCAACTAGAGCTTGATGTAATGCTAGAACATCTGAACCATTTTCCTTGCTAATGAGAACACTTTATTGATGCTGTACAATATTATTAATCTTTATTCTATCACGCCACGCAACATTTTCCTTATAGTATCAGGCATTTAGGTTGATTTTTGGATGAACTTTGGCTTTGGAACTAGTTATAATTTGTTCCATTGAAATTAATATAATTGTACTCATCCAGACTTTCATTATATAAGGGCCATTTTTAAGAATGAATTCGGTACAGATAACAAGGGGAGAGTGTAGATTTCAAATCAATTTGACCCTCAAAATTCAAACGCCAGCTATTATTGTTTTTGTTGCTGTTGCTGTTGTTGTTAATGAGGCATCTGCTGGGCCACTGTGAGATACAGGCAGGGGCATAGTGTGCCTTCGCCGTGGCAGGGGCAAGGCACATGTTGTGTCTCCTCCACGTGTGACTTCATGATGCCCACATCATGATGTCACATGCAGGACCTTGTTGCTGCAACCAGGTGATTTCAAACTTGCCCTGGCCATGGCAGCGAGTGTGCCAGGCACTCCTGCCCATTTCCTGAGCCTGGGAAGCAGGCGGGGGCCCCTGGACATGCTATCGTGGCTCAGACGAAATCGTACAAGCCTCAGGAGCATGCTCATCTGGTGGCAGGTGCTCCTACGCATTTCCCGAGCCTGGGAAGTGGGCAGGCGCCTGGACATGCTGCCTCTGCTCGGACGAATTCGGCTGGGCCGCAGCAAGTGTGCGTGCCAGGGAGAGCTGGCCAGCGAGAGCCCCCATAGATATGGCTTTAGCACATCTCCCTGGTTACAGTTGAAGCCAGGGGAGGTTTGCTGAGGCTGGCAGTGCCCCACCTCCAAGGAGAATGCCAGGCCACAGGCACTGCCGGCCTCCATCTTGGGGGTGCAAATTCTTGTGCCCCTTAGAATTTTGTCACCCAGGGTGACAGCCTGCATGCCCCCCCCAAACAATGCCTCTGGTTACAGGAAGGTAGACAAGCTGAGCTTTGGCCTGATCTCTGATTCGGGCCGTGCGTTGTCCTAGCAGGTGCAGACCGAAGGAACCCATAAGGGAGGCTGGACCCTCCCCTGGGACCAGGGAGCAAATGTGCCCATGTCCTGGGGAGGCTCCTGAGTGCTCCAAAGCTGCGCTGCCTCACTGTTCCATCACAGCTTAGGATTGCACCTTCATTTAGATAATAGCAGTGTAACAGTTAACAGCCCAATCCTGAACTGCCCGACCGTCCGGGAATGCAGCAGTAGCCAGGCAGCTACCACTGCATCCTGCAGCAGCCAGGCAGCCCTGGGATGCTCTGTGGGGAAAGGGCTGGCGATGGGTCTATTTGCTTCTGCACTGGCTTTTTAGCCAGCGCAGAAGCAAAGGCTTCCGAGTAAGGCTGCGAACTGGTGGCAAGAGTTGCCGCAGGTCCTGACCCATGCTCCACCCCTCCCCTTGCCCAGGAATGCCCTCCCACCCAGAAAGGCAGCGTCTCCGGGAAGTGGCAAACTCACCACTCGCCGGCAACCGGTGCTCCCCCCCGGGATGCATGTGGACAGTGCTGCCATGGCGCCGCCTCAGTGCCGGCAGTAAGGACTCACTACTGCTGTTGGATGCACTTCATGGCACCATGTGCTACAGTTGTCCGGGTGGTACGAGTGTACCACACACAGTAATGGGCTCTGGACTGGACCATCAGTGGAGCTAACACTTAAAATGCAGGTTTAAATAACCAGCTCATCATCTGTGTAGCAACACAAGAAAAATGTGTGCCTCCCCAACAGGAGGGAAATGGAAGCAGCAAGTAAAAGGGCCTTCTCAGCTATGGGACTCCCTCCCTTATGAGTTATGAACTGCCCTCTTCTTCGAAATGCTGTGGCAGGGACTAAAAAGTTGGCATTTGTGTAGTTATGGGGGTCTGAGGGGATTTTAGTGTTGTTTGGCTTGAATAATTTCACCTTCAACCCAGTGCCTATTGCTTTAGAGAGCCATAAATGTTTTCTGGTTTCTATACAGTGACTACAAACATTCAAGTATAAGACTGTTGTGCAATAGCTGCCGCTTAGCAAATACAAATTTCCCTTCTGGATATTTTAACTAATCTAAGATCTTGAATGATAGCTTCATTTTGGGTGCAGTCATGACCCCATTTGCCTTAGAAGATGCTGCTCGAAAACAGGTTAGTAATTGGATGAAAGAAAGCAATTTCACTGAATGTGAATCTGGATTGTAGTAGCTGGACACTGGAAGACAGTTGCAATTATGTAATTTTGAGGAATTCAAGTGAACTTCACAATTTGTCCTGTCAGCTTGGTGAGGCTTGGAGTAGTTGTTGATTCATGGTTTTCATGTCTGCCTGCCTGCTCATTTAGCAATGCCTGAAGCTGCTGTTAACTCACAGCAGTTGTTTTCTAAAAGCATAGAGCAGTGTCTTGAATGATTTGTCACCTCAAAGTTTAAATCAGCGGTCTCCAAACTGGAGACAGCTGCAGCTCCGAAAAGCATCCTCGGGGCTTTTGCACGGACAACAGGGTAATTCTGCCTCACCTGCTGCCCCCATACCGCATGTCCTTCTTGATTTCGAGTCTAAATCTGCAATCCTGTACTCAGGTTCAACCCATTGAACTCAGTGGAACTTACTTCTGAGTAGACAAGCGTAGAATTGTGTTCTAAGGCAGGGGTCTCCAAACGTTTTGGCACAAGGGCTACATTATTTATAGGGGCATTTGGTAATCCCAATATCTAGGGGCGGGGAGGGGGCTCTGAAACAGAACCCCAACTGATACCAAGGTTGCACTGTATTTATCCCCCCTCAGCAGGTTGCTTTGGACTGCCCCCCCTCACCTGCCAAGGGCTGGATAAATATCTTCTGGATGGCTTATCTGGCCCTTGAAGACCCCTGTTCTAAGGCTAAGAAATGCAAACACCCTTTGGATTTCATTGGTGGATGACGAACTATTCAAGTGTGCCCTTGAATCCTACCCTGGCTTGTCCTGTGTTATTCTTTTTTTCTGCCACCTATCTCACTGCTGTATTTTCCACTCCTGGATAATCTTTACATTGTTCAGAATATAGTGGTATAGTAGGGATCGCTAATTCGAAAGTGGATTGCAACAGCATTTCTTAGCCGTTCTGGGGCACAGGGAGCCCTGCAGAGGGGGCAGCAGGCTCCCTGGACCCTCTATTTTTTAACCCTTTTGTCCCCAGCAATGTGATGGTTGCAATTGTGTTGCTGCCATTGATGTCGCTCCATCCCTTAAGGACCTCCCTGGCAGGAGCATTGCAATGTGCCAGTTTGGGAACCTCTGAAATAGGGCATAATCCAGGGTTTCAAATATGCAGAAACTCCTTATGACAATTAATGAATATATGGGCATCAATTTCTCCTTAGTGTGATTTGATCTCCCAAATCTAATCATGGACTTACTGATTTCTCCTGATCTCTAGTTAAGTTTCATACAGTAGTGTAGAAGAATTATTATTTTTTGTCTGTTAATACTCACAAATATTTTGTTTTTCATTTGTACTGAAAGAAAAAATCCTCCTTCCCTTTTGAAATTTCAAAAATATCTGACTGATTATTGTAATGTCACATGTGCTGAAGTTATTTTAGGATAATGAGTCATTTTAATCTTACTTTAATAAAAGCTTTTCATGGGGCATTTTAGGGGATCTTCATGTAAGTGGTTTTACTAAATCAATTTTTCTCCCTTGGCATTTGTTCAAGGGTATGCAAGTTATACAAACTAGCAGCTGAATATGAAAGTTAAAACTGCCATAGCTATGGACTTAATTAGCTGGTAACTTTTTTCAAAATTTTGATTAAAAGGAAATAAAATGGTATTCTTTGACTCTTCTGTGCTGATTTGAAACAGGGCTAAGGATGAGTGTGTTGAATTCATCATAGGTTTACAGGCCTTGGGCAGAGGCCGGCTTTCATTTGTCTCTGACAATTTGGAACCATTTGAGTTATTGCGCTCTATATAACAACAAAAGCGGTTTGGCATAATATATTCTTTTAATTTTGTTTGGTGTTCCTTTTGAAAGCAAAGAGGAGTTGGCAACTGTTAGCAAAAGAAATACAACAAAAGCAAACTATAAAGCAAATAAAGTACTGAGCATCATAACAAATTGGCTATAAAGTTCAGAAAGAGCAGTGCAGTTATCAAGTAACCACTTCTGTTCCATTCAGACTTCTGGAAATATTTCTGTTCCATGGGGGAAGGAACAATTAACCACAATGGAAACAGACCTTGACAAGCAGATACTGTATCTAAGTCAGAGCCTGAAGGTTGTTGAAACAGACTAGCAATTTTCAATTTTTCATCTAATGGCACACTGACAAGGCGCTAAAATGATCAAGGCGCTAAAAGTTTTGGGACAATTGACAAGGCACACTATGCTGCTTGTGGGGGGATCACATCCACCAATGGCCCTATTAATAAATGGTCCTTCCCCAAACTCCCACAGCACACTTGTGGACCATTCATGGCATACCAATATGCCATGGCACACTGGTTGAAAACCGCTACAACAGACTATTTGGAGACATGTGCTTGTATTATGCATTATTACTCTCTTCAGAACTCGCTATTTCAGGTGTGTCTGCATTAAGGTTATCTGGATTCCTGTACAGGAATCATAAGCAATTTTATTGTCCTTTATTAATAAACTGCTAAGAATTACATTCTCTATTTCTTCTAGCTTCACAATTTGCATAAAATATGTGGGCTGGATATTTTAAGAACAGTATTTCCATTCATTCTATTTAAGTAACACTTTTTTGCATCACCTGCCAGTTTAGGGCCCAGGATACTCTTTCTTCATGCTATTAATTTATCAAGTGTCTCACCCAGGTACCTTGCAATCTTTATTACTCACTGTTCACACTGTGAAGAGATGAGGAAAAGTATTAGTATTTCCCATTCAGGCTTGCAATTACTTCTCTGAAATGGATGTGTTAATAGTTTCTCTCATTCTTTGTATTTGGGTTGGTTGTTTCTTGTTTTTACTCCTCAGTTCACTTGCCCTATTGTCATCTTTTTAAGGCAGTGACTTTTTTATTTGGTTGGTACCAGGTCCCTAAAGAAATTGCTATGCCAGCTCCTATGACAACAACAAATCCCTAATCTATTCCACTAAATTTCATGGTCTGGAAATCATTAGGTTACTTTAATGTGTCAACCAGTTGTTTCATTCTTTTTCTTGTAACCTGTTCAATAACATGAAACTCTCTGCCATCTTCTTTTTCTAGATATCTACTTAATATAAACTGATATATTCACTACCAGATTTTAAAATGGTACTTTTAGATAAGGAGATAAGTTTCATTCCCCCCATTTTCTTGCATGAAATGTAAAGCAATATTCTTGTATATGTATTTAAAATATTTCACCTCTGTCACACCATTAAAAAAAGTTAAAGAAAAATAATTAAAATGACCAGCACGCAAGGCATTTCTAAGCAGTATAATCCATCTTAATTCAGTTTGCTGTAAAAGCAGCAGATAGAAAGTCATGACAATGGTATCAGCCCAATTTTTATTCACCAAAACCTTCTTTGACCAAATGGGGTTTACAAAGCTTCCAAGACTGCAACAAGCAGAGTCAGAATCATTCTAGGGCCTTGAAGCAATTCTAGTAAACACTGGCATCACCTGTGTCATAACAACACTTCATTGGCTCTCAGAACAATCAGTTTCACCGGTCAGTTTTGAGTTAAGGAAATCCATTTTTTGTTACAGAAGGCATTTTCTTTTTCTGGCTATTTAGCTATAACTTTTGATTCAGTACAAGTATTTAAATATGGGCTGTAAATTCTACATCGAATGCTATATAATGTGAGGGCATCAGTACTATTTTGGCCAGTAATGGTGTCATCCCACCCCGAGTGTGTCACCTACTACAGCTGACACTCTCCTAGCGATGGTAAAGACTCTGCTTTTTCCTGCCACTGACTAATTGAGAAAGAACTCTTCTAGACACTTCGGAGATTCACAGCCACAAAGAGTAGATAGTACTATTTACCTGGGTTGATCAATGATTCTGACTCTGGCAACTTAATATTTATTTATTTATTTATTTATTTGATGAATTTATACCCCGCCTTTCCCATGTTGAAGCAAATGCCCAAGGCGGTTTACAGAGAACATGATAGTACAATGTAACAACAATATGTAAAACACAAAAAATTAAAACATGAAATATTTACCATGAACACAGAGAATATAGAGAATTGTTTCAGCTATAACTTTCTTTTTGGTGAACCCTAAGTCAAGGAAACAATTAGTTGGGCCTCCCCAAAGACTATATTTCTTATTGAAAATGAATGGGGTGATTGGAGAAAGGATGATGAAGAAGAGGACGATGAAGGAGAGAGTGCAGAGAGGAGGAGGAGATCAGGGGAAGGACAGGGAAACCAAGGGAGGATACAGAGGCCCAGGTGAACCAGACACCCTTCCCAGGACAGCCCAGCATCCAGAAAGACATTTCCCAAAGCAAATGAGCAATGTCAGCTCCCCACCCGCCCAGTTGGCTAACAGAGGTTGCCAACTGGCTCCCCCATAAGGAAAGGCAAACCAGCTCCTCAGTTAGAAACTACAGGAAGAACCAGGAAAGGGGGTCAGGATTGCATAGGGACACATAACATATTGGGGTTAGATCAGTGGCTCCCAAACTTCCCAGTACCACAATTCACCTCTTCCTCTGCAATGGGTTGTGACTGGAGCATGTCCATCTTGGGATGTCCCAAAGGCTTCTCCCAGAGCAGTGACCCACTATATTGGCCTCTGTGGGACTCCTGATGGCCCGCAGAAGCATCCAGAAGGGACTTCCATGAAAGTTGCTCTGGAAACCAGAAGTTGCTCTGGAAACCAGAAGTTGCTTCTCTTTATTTCTGTGGATCATATGGAAGCCAATAGAGTGGGTTGTTAAGAACATAAGCC
The DNA here is from genome assembly GCA_029204185.1 of Lerista edwardsae. Classification (NCBI taxonomy): domain Eukaryota; kingdom Metazoa; phylum Chordata; class Lepidosauria; order Squamata; family Scincidae; genus Lerista; species Lerista edwardsae. The sequence goes on from JAJKFI010000032.1 coordinate 8,810,597, forward strand.
CTTATGTTAAGATGGCTGGATCAGGCCAAGGCCCATCTAGTTCAGCTCTCTGTATCACACAGTGGCCCACCAGATGCATCAGAGAGCACACAAGACAACTAAATACCTGCATCCCATTGCCATTCCCCTGCATCTGACCTTCTGAGGTAGCCTATTTCTAAAATGATGTTGTACCACTCATCATGGCTTGTAACCTGCAGCTGCTGGAGGTCCTCTTCTCAGGCTTGGTCCACCAGCCGCATGTTCAACAGGGAGCCCTGGTACCACTGCGCTTCCTCTCGCCTTCCTGGCACGTGTGTGAGGGCTGCTGGGGTGCATTGCTGGGAGGCGCAAATTTTAAAAAAGGCACCCAGCTTGCCGCTGTTCTCGGCTGCGTGCCGCACGCTGCTAAAGAAATTTGATAGGAGCAACTGAGAGTCTTCTTTCCCTCTTGGCTGTGCTTGCTGGAAGTGGGCTCTCCTGCAATCGTGTGGAGAGCAGGATTACCCGACCTTCTCTGAACAAGGCAAGGTCAGAAACTGGGATTGTGAAGCAGCCCCTCCCCTCAGGAAGTCTTCATCACCTGACCTGCCTGCCCCGAGCAGAGGAGCTACCCACAATTCCAATGGCTGACCCTGATGTGAAGGGGGATTCACGGTAAGTACAAATCTCCCCGTTTTCCTTCAGAAATCTGTCTAGTCCCCTGGCACTTAGGCCAGACACCATCATCACCTCCTGTGGCAGGGACTTTCACAGATTAATTTCCCACTGCATTAAAAAATATTTCCTTTTATCTCTTTTAACTTTTCCAATACAATTTTAGTGATGTGTTGATGTATTGTGAGAGAGGGAAAAGAACATCTCTCTGTCCCCTCCATTCATCCCATGCCTAATTTTGTATGTTTCAATCATGTCCTTCCTCAGGCCCCCTTTTTTCTATACTGAAGAGTCCCAAATGCCTTTTCTCATAAGGTACCCCAGCCCAATAATCATTTTGGTCGCTCTCTTCTGCACCTTCTCTAGTTCCACTATGCCCTTTTTAAGATGTGGTGACCAGAACTGTATTCAGTACTCCAGATGTGGCCAAGCACAGCACTGAACATTGTTTGAGGGATGAGATACACTATCTGTGAATTGTATTAGTTAGGATAGGACCAGTGGTGTCATTCAAATGATTTAGGAACAGGAACTTACTTTTGATTGGCACTTGTCGGGAACCCGGAACCAGCCATGGAGCCCGTTAGGATCCGGAACGCCCGTTCTGGTCCGTTCCCCCTGAATGACATCACTGGATAGGACCACTGGTTGAAAGTTTAAGGAAGTTCACACACTTTGTGGTGATCCCCTTGCTAGACAAATGGGTGTGTGCTCCCTGATGCATACAGGGTAATGTGTAATGTGGCAACAATAACATCTAATGCAGTGTTATTCAAACAGTGGGTCAGGACCCACTTGGTGGGTCACGACCTGATGTCAGGTGGATCACGGAAAGCTGGGAGCAGCCATCTTGGAAACTGCAGACCTTACTCTTGTTATATTCCTTTTGTGAGTGTTAACAATTTGAATTTTCAAGTGAGGGTTTTTAAAAATTTTGTTCAATGCTTTTACATAATATTTTGTACTAATCTTGCTTTCTGTCAGGAATGTTTCATGGTTGTACAATTGCTGCCGTCCAAGAATGCCAATTTACATTTCAGGAGTGTCATTTTGTTATGTTACAATGACAGCACTTAAGAACATAAAAACATAAGAAGAGCCCTGCTGGATCAGGCCAAAGGCCCATCTAGTCCAGCTTCCTGTATCTCACAGTGGCCCACCAGGTGCCCCAGAGAGCGCATGAGACGATTCCTGCATCCTCTCCCTTGCACCCAGCACTTCCTGGTTAATGATGTAATTTCTTGCCACAACATGACTTTCAGGTTAATGGCATCACTTCTGATGGGTCCCAACACAAGAGCCATTCTAAAAAGTGGTTCCCGGTCTAAAAAGTTTGAATACCACTGATCTAATTACTGGAGAGTGCATATTTTATATCATCATTCCTGGAGAACCTTCATCAGTCATAGTGACCACACGGAGGAGCCAAAAGTTGTATAGTTGTGAAACTCTAGTCTCCTTGGGAAAAGAGTAGAGATGACATCACAACTGGCTCTGAGTGTGAGAAATGGCACTAATTATATATCCAAAACTGCAGATTAATCTTGAGAAAGAAATAACCCTTTTAGATGTGCATATGTGGGCAACATGATGAAAGTGTAATTATTTGTTGACAGATACAAAATAATCCATATTGGTGAGAATTCATTAGAACTTCTCAGAACATCTTACTGGCACAATAGCACTGCTTTCACACAATGTAGAATTTTCATGTGGAAGTCATTGTAGCATTGTTCAGTGAATTTCAAAATGTGTTAGACATTAACATTGAAATTGATTATCAGCTTATAACATTTAATGTTAGAAAAAAAGTAGCACAATTTCTTAAAGTTTATAAACCCATTGCTTAATTTCTTGCTGTTTGGAAAGTGTAATATTTTCTGGATTATTTGAATCCTTATTTATGATCTAAGATATTTTGCAAATTCTGCAAATTAACTAATCCAGTGGTTTTCAAATGTTTTAGCACAGGGACCCACTTTTTAGAATGACAATCTGTCCAGGACCCACTGGAAGTGATATCATGGCCTGAAGTACTGTCATTGTGACACCAGAGCCTGCTGCTTTCCTGAGAATGCAGCAATATGTTGGGTTACTACTCAGCCATTTTCCAATAGCAAAGTGAATCAGAAACAAAAAAATCCTATTTACAACCTTGATACAAGCAAAACAACCACACATCACTCCCCCTTTCCAGCTCCCCATTTTCCCATATTTTCAATATGGCTGCTCTAGGTGCTTCGCTACCCACCTGAAATTGGCTTGTGAACCACTGGTGGGTCCCGACCCACTGTTTGGGAACCACTGATCTAATCTATTAATCAGCTTCTAACGTATTATGTTGGAGGGAGGAAATCTTTTGATTTTGAAATCACTATCCTTTGAAGGGTTATAAACTCATTGTTTAGCGCCTGATCCTATATCCTATCAGGTGCAGCATGGGTGATCTGAGCTTACTGCCCAGGCTGATTTTGCAAAGGTGCCGTAAAGCACTTCCAGTGTCAGCAGTGAGCCATAATCGCTTGCACTGGCGTAGCACTGTCCCTGCATACCTGGAGGAGCCCAAGTGGAGCCGGTGAGCAGAAAGTTTAAGTGTTGCTGGTGGTGTGTGCTTTGTGGGTGGGCAAGGAGGGCAGAACTGTGCCGTGGGAGGGGCAGAGCAAGGATGGGACCAGCAGTGATTTTCACTGCTGGATCTAAGCCCCCACCTCAGGCTGGGTAGCCCAACATGGGGCTGTTCAAATTTGTGCCAGCAAAATAGCCAGCAGAGAGTCGGCTGCGAGACTGCGAGAGGAAGAGCATTCCCTGGGGAAGGGAACAAATGTCCCCTTTTCCTGAGGAAATTTTGGCGGCTGCCTAGCTGCTGCTGGCTGCAATGGTAGCTGTTTGGCTCCTGCTGCACCTGGGTGCCCAGACAGCTCAGAATTGGGCTGTTAAACTCTTGCATTGCAGCAGCATTGGAGTTGGAAATTTGGTTATGATTAGGCCCCCAATCAATATATTTTATTTAGATTATAATCTTGTTCTTTTCCAAATTCCTATCCCAAATTCCCCATATGTTTTACGCTTCTGTTCTTTTCATCACACCTGCAGAGAGAGGAGACTTGCAGCCCAATCCTGGACCAGTGCTGGGTGTCACAAATGTGCTGCACCCAAAGAGTAAGCAGTGCTGGTTGGGTGGTGTGTGCCACCCAGTTGACACCATTGCAGGAGTCCCGTCTCCTGGCAGAGCCAAGTGGCCCAGGGGCATTGGGAGAGTGGCAGGAGGGTGGGGTGGAAGTGTTTCTGGGCAAGGAGTATGGAACAGGGGAGGGTCAGGCCCAGGAGGGGTTGGGAAAGGTGGAGGTCCCCCATGACATGCTCAAAAGCAGGCACAGACTCTAGAAGCCCCATTGAGAAGGCTGGGGATTTGGGTAAAGGGACAAATGTCCCCTTACTGTGAAGAGACCTCCAGCCTGCTCATATCCAGCGTAGGATGCAGTGGATGCTGTTTTTGAGCCAGTGTCCCTATGCTGGACAGGACTGGGCTCTTAGGAAACCAGTGCCTCCAAGTAGGTCATAGCACTTGTAATGCCTCATTCTGCACTCCAACAGTTCATAAACATTCTTCCAAACATTCACTCTCTCTGCACTCATCCTTTAATGAAATACACTTTCCAATCTTTTCTTAAACCATTTATCGACTCCAAAAAAGTTCCAATTTCTTTTATATCTTAACCATTAGAATCAACTACATCTATTTATCTAAACCCATTAACTTTCACACACATCTGCCACATATCATAAGAAACACCCTCTTATTTTTTATATTTCGAGCACCTAGTTAACATACTTTAATACACCTTTACCAATTTACTTAATATCATATATTACCTACACCTCCTTTAATAACAGTTTTCTTTTAAATTACATTTAATAGCAATTCCCATCACCTTAGTCCAAAAGTTTCTCATTGTTCCATTTGGATATCATACCTCAATTTTTTCAACTATTAACTCATACATTCTTTAACCTACTCCTTTCTCACAAGTTCTACCTGCACATCTCATAGCCCCAACTTTTCATCCCTCCTGTTATATCCTTTATTCCAACCCTTTTCCCATTCTTCTGAATCCACCCTTGAATATGCTGCTAAACTCTCTGACATTTTAAGTCCTCTGTTAAGCTTTCTGACACTGCTCTTAATCTCCGTCCCATTTCTTTTTTCATTAAATCTAGCAAGGCAAATTTAACTTGATTCTTCTCCCCTCTATCTCATAAACGTCCATTTGGGGATCTTGTATTTCTGTCGTGGTTTCTGTTTCTTGTATTCATCTTCTGTTTCTTCCAAAGGTGATTCCAAATAAGCTAGGTTTTTTTTTTTCCAATGCTGCTTTTGTATCTTCAAAGTCCTCTTTCAATTGCCCAAGCTTTATTTCCCACTTGTTCTTGATCCTCCTTTCAAATTTTCCCAGTTTTATTTGAAGAAATCCTACGGTGAATTCTGTTGATGGTGTTTTTCATCTCAAAACATTCTCTTAATCTCCATGCTGCCATTTTGCTGTTTTTTAAGATTTGTATATGCAGTATTCTTTAATTCCACTAGATGTCAATGTTCTTGTCAGAGTTCCTTCCGAATCTTGGCGTTCATTCTTGCAGGAAAAGAGTACAACTCTTTTTTCCATCCTGGAAACAATATCTCAGACTGTTCCCAGATATTTCACATTACAACAACCTCATGCAACAATTCTCCTCCTTATGCAACAACCACAGGAACTGTAAACAAACAACTATGACACTGTTTCTTTGTTTAAAAAAATCAATGGAAGAAACATAAATTTCATAAACATTTCTCGTCCATCAGATGTGCTCTGCCTACATTCAGAGCAAATCAGCAGCCAGACATTGCTCCCAGCAGGAAGTCCACAACATAAGTCATGTCTTTTTCATCCATCTGAGAAAAGGAGAAAGAGCAATGTGACCAGTGGTGTCATTCAAATGATTTAGGAACAGGAACTCACTTTTGATTGGCACTTGTCGGGGTCTGCCCACCGGAAGTGATGTCATAAGCCGGAAGTGAGGTCATGGCAGGAAGAGAGGTCATGGCAGGAAGTCCTGTCAATTCCCAAAGTATTCCAGATCACTCTCAGAGCATGTTAAGAAGGCCTGAGAGCATTCTCGAAGCAGCCGGGAGAACCGGGAGGCGGCCCCACGATGCCACAGGGAGCCGCCGGAACAGAAGCCGAGGCCGGGTGCTTTTTGGCCTCCGCTCCGGCGGCCATGTGTGTGTCGCAGCGCGCGGCCTCCCGGTTCTCCGGGAGGCCCCGCGCTGCGACACACACGTGGCTGCCGGAACGGAGGCCAAGGCCGGGTGCTTCTCGGCCTCCGCTCCGGCGGATGCCTGTCGCAGTGCGCGGCCTCCCAGAGAACCAGGAGGCCCCATGCTGCGACACACACGTGGCTGCCGGAACGGAGGCCGAGGCCAGGTGCTTCTCGGCCTCCGCTCCGGCGGATGCCTGTCGCAGCGCGGGGCCTCCCGGTTCTCCGGGAGGCCCCGCACTGCGACACACACGTGGCCGCCGGAATGGAGGCCAAGTGCTTCTCCCGGGACGGCACGGCTGGAGGGAGGAGGCCTACCTACCCGCTGCTTTTTCCCTTGCCGCTGCCGCTTCGTGCTCGTGCTGCTGCCTGCTTGCCTCACTCACATGAGGTGCAGGCAACGGGCATGCAGTGCGCATGCGCCACCCACTTTCAAAAGTTCAAAAAAAACCAAAACCCCGGAACGGAGCCGGTTAGGGTCCGGAACGCCCGTTCCGGCCCGTTCCCCCTGAATGACATCACTGAGTGTGACTGACCTTTTTCAAAGGAAATTAGATAAAGACAGCTTAGCATCTCATGCTATCTTAAATGCCCGCAACATGGGCCTGTGTATTTTCTTATATTTCCTTCTTAACCATTCCTTATTTCTTTTATTTCTTAAAAAAGAACACTCTATTAGTAGTACACTGTAGTTCCCTATGGAATTTCTGTATGAATTCCAAATGCAGACTGGATATGCCCCATGCAAATCAGGTACATCTGTTTCCTAAACTTGGTCTTCCTTTCATTTTTAATATTTTCCAGTAAATAGCTTGTCTTCAAGAAATACCATGCTCCCCTGTAGCACTCCTGAGTATAGTGAGAGAGTGATTGCGTATTCATGATCTATGAATGTTTACATCTTCCTTACATCCTAGGTAATTACTCTAGAAGCTCTATTCACCTTTTCCAAGATAATTAATATTATCACGGTTTGAAAAAAAGCTTTAAATGAACATCCTGGCTAGAGGTTCTCCAGTCTCTCTTGTAGTCTGTCTTCTGAATTCAGAAAGAGAACTGCTTAGGACTCTGGAGTCCTGTCGGTTCTAATCTGAAACTGTAATTTCTTGATCACCTGTTGTGTGGTTATCATAATTTCTTTATGCCAAGTCCTTCCTCTCCTGAGAAATGTATGTCTGTTTCTGTCATCTAATGTGGACTCTCCTTTTTCCTTTTTTCTAAGCACTGGGGGAAAACATTAAAATAATGTGTTTAGCACTATCATTCCTCCTCATGCAATAAATTGCCTTATCTCTATTTATTCCACACACCAGTTATGCAAAGGAACTCTCCTTTACAATTGTTTTATAACATAGTACTTAGCATTTGGATATAGCTTATCCATATATGTTATATAGCATGTAACAGCAGCAGCAGCAGCAACAATAATATTTAAAGTGCTTCAGATACATTTTGCTGAATTGTTTACAACAGCTCTGTAAAGTAGGTCTTGGTTTTTAATAACCTGGTTATTAAAAACCAGGGCGGGGGGGGGGGGAGGCTGAGGCTTACCTAAGGTTACTTGAGGAGTTCATAGAAGATAGGCAGAAACAAGATTCAAACCAGAGTGGCTCAGAACAGGACTTCTTCTATTCCAACATTATGTTTCCAACAGTAGGCAGTGAAGAGATAACGTGGTAAGGATATCATGTAAGCAGTGACTCTTCCCATTTGTCCCTAGATCCTAGAGGTATAGAACTCAGATTTGTCCTCAATATGGCAAAAGACAAGATTAGCCCAGTAGCCCAGTATGACCCAGAGGCCAAAGCATACAGGAAGCAAGCAAACCACACCTTTTCCAGTAAGCCACAGCCTTAAGAGATATAGGTTCAGTATCCTTTTTGCAATGGGGATGGGGGAACTCGATATGGGGAATGAAGAACTGCTCAATATGTGGATGGTGATATCAGTGGAAGACTGGCCAGGGAAGTGTGTGTGAAATGAAATGTTCTGTCTTGGACATACTGAGTTTGAAATAACAATGAACTATCCAAGGTGTGAATCTCTGTATTGTTACCATTTTCCATCAGTAATTTTTTTTTCACAGTGTAATTTGTGCATTTATTCTGGCACACATGGAACAATTAACATATTATACATATTCTTATAGATTGACTAGCTTTTTGTTACCGGGCGTTGCCCGGGTGTTTATATCTCCCATCCCTGACCCATCCCTGACCCATCTCCCAATTTTGGCCGTTTTTGACCATTTTCACCTGGGGCCCCTGCGCACCCCACCCCCAGGGGCGCTAGGGAGGCCTGACCCCCAGAGTGTCTGTTGCCAGGCTGGAAGGCATGCGCATGGTGAGTTTGGGGCACATCGCTCCAGGCGTTCCAGGAGGGCATGGCAGATAGTGTGTCTTGCACCCCTTCCCGCACCCCATGCTGAGGGGGGGTGAACCCGGACTCTGATGGTGTCAGGAGCATCGCCGTTCGCTCTAGCAACCCCAGAAACTATGGATGCGACGCCGATTTTGGCCGTTTTAGACCATTTTCACTTGGGCCCCCCCGCGTACCCCCACCCCCGGGGGCTCTAGGGGGGTCTAACCCCCGTAGTGTTTGTCGTCAGGCCACAAGGTGTATGCGTGCCAGGTTTCGTGTCGCTCGGTCCAGGCGTTCCAGCAGGGCACGGCGGATGTTGTGTCTCGCACCCCTTCCTACCCCCAACCCGAGGGGGGGGTGAACCTGAACGCGCACAGCGTCGGGAGCGTTGCCACTCGTCCCGGCGACCCCGGAAAGTATGGATTTGACACCGATATTGGCCATGTTAGACCGTTTTCAAGTGGGGACCCCCATGTACCCCCACCCCCAGGGGCGCTAGGGGGGCCCGACCCCCGCAGCATTTGTGGCCAGGGTGCTAGGCGTCCGCATGCCGAGTTTGGTGCCAATCGGTCCAGGCGTTCCAGCAGGGCACGGCGGACACTGTGTTTCGCACCCCTTTTTGCCCCCCATGTCGGGGGGGCTGCACCCGGACTCCAACGGCATCGGGAGGGTCGCCACTCATCTCGGCGACCCCAGAAACTGTGGATTTGACTCAAAGTTTGGCCATTTTTACATGGGGACCCCCCGTACCCCCACCCCCGGGGGCGCTAGGGGGGTCTGACCCCCGCAGTGATTCCTTCCAGGCTGCAAGGTACGTGTGTGCCAAGTTTCGTGGCCGTGGGTCAAGGGACGGAGAGGTGTATAAGGAACATACACACACACACACGTCCATTTTTATATATATAGATTTGTTTATTCATATAATCTTTATAAGAGAGCAACTGGTGACAATTTTAATTCTTAAGATAAAGCAGATCCAACATACTGAACAAGTTTGTAGGCACAATCCTAACCTGGGGTTAGGCAGGCACAGTTAGGCCAACGAAGTTTAGCCAGCACAAGGACCACTGTAAAGTGTGTTTGGACCACTCTTGGTGTCAGAGAGGCCAGCACACAGACTTACGCCATCCCTTTTGACTCTGAGAGTGGTCCAAATGAGCTTTACAGTGCCCTTGGTGCCGGCCAAACTTTGCTGGCCTAACTGTGCCAGCCTTATTCCAGGTTAGGATTGCGCCCTGTGTGTATGTGGGGGGGGGGGGCATCATTCCAAGATAAAAAACGAGATCACTCCCAACTCTATATCTCAACCGATGTCTGAGGTACAACTAGTTGAAGTATCACTAGCATGGCATTTTTTGATAAAATTTTGAAACTTTAGATTTAAATATATATTTTTCTCTGTGAGTTAAAAAAATTTTTAAGTATGCATTTCTTTAATAACTATATAGAATTTTTAAGTCTGACAAGTTTTGTCAAAATCTAAGAATGTGAGGTAGAAAAGTATCCTTAAGTGTGACGATTTGACACAGAATGATCTGTTGTTGTTTTTGTGTGTGTGTGTTTTCCTGTTGCAGGGAATATATAGTACCCTTTAACTTGAAAAAAGAAAGCCCACCCTAAGTACAACTGCTTGATTTAGAGAGTTCTGGGTTACACTTCATGGAAAAAACCTAAATAGTAAATACGAATTTTATGACGGCCCAAGTGATTTCAGTGTGGTTTGGCTTCAGTCTTAGAATATTAATGGAATAAAGTGAGCCAAACTCCAGAAATCAATTTTAATGCTTGAGTTGCCATTCCCTCCTGGCAGATTGTTTTTCCCCCTCTGTGTCGTGGTAACCAAATTCCCATGTGGGACTTTGTTTAGAACTAGAGCACTATCCAAACCTTGGCTAATCACCCTTCCCCAGACTGTAGTGAGCTGGCTCCCAACATTTGGTATTTCCCTCAAGGTGAGCCAGAAGCTGGTATTACATGTGCATGTTGTTTTCTTATGTCTAGCCAGCTTTTTAGCTTCTGTATCACAGCACAGACCACAATTTTCCTGGCATTCTAGTCCTAAATGCATTTACCTGGAAGGAAGTCCAGCTAATTTAACTCACTTCATTTGGTTAAGATACAGCCTTCCAGCGAGATCATGGTGATATACATGAATGTCAACATCCACAGAGTTGCTTGTGCTGACGTTATGTACGGCAACATCCAATGGTTAGTAAAGTGAACAAGTCTGCCCTACTATTCTGCCAGTCAACTATATGAATATTATTCCCAAATGGGAATGCAATCTTGTTGGGGTTGGTTTGTTTAGCCATTCTTACAAGTACTTTGTGTCTGAGCTATAGCTCAGGTTCTAGAGAGAGGTTCTAGAGATTCTAGAGCAATAACTTAGGAAGACCTTCTTCAAAGTATGCATAAAGAGGGTAAAAGGAGGGAGAGAATGGAAATACAATGGAAAACCACTCAATATGAGGGAGAAATAAATTGCTTTAAATCTTAAAAATACAAGGAACATTGTAAAATTTAAAACAAAGCAGAGTGAAACTGATGTGCTGTAAAAAGCACAATTAATATAAAATACTAGCTTGAGACCCATGCTTTGCTACTGTATGTAACTACTTTAAATAACTCCAATAAACTCCAATCAAACTTTCCTTTGATTGCAGTGAACAATTTAAATTTATCACAACTATCGTATATCAGGCAACACCCTGTAATGATTGAAAGTCATGGTTCCATTGAATGACAAGACCCACACCACATTCATGTTCCAATTGAAATTGAAACCTCAAATTACAGTCTTTAGACTTCAATAAGACCAATATTTGGAAATATAATTATTTGGGGTTCAACCCTTTGTTTTACCCTTTCAGGGATGAATTTTCAAAAAGCTGACTTAGCAAGCACCTAGGATCCACGAGTAACTTCCTTGCAACAGTTCAACTTTCTAGGGCAAAGGAAGATACAGTGGTCAGTTCCAGGAACCTCTGTGGATGCCGAAAACCATGTTAAATGAAATCAATTTTTTTTAAAAAAAAAACCCGAACATGTCCCTTTAATCAGCAGAGTTTTAAAAAGGTGCCAGGCATTCTCCAGGGGCTTAGAGCAGATTAATATCAGTTAACTCCAAGATAAGATCTCTTCCCGTTGCCCAGGAGTTAGGAAAGAATGCAAAATAGAAGTGATTAATAACTTCCATTTGTTCCAGGGCAAAGGGAGGGAGTTTTATCTCAGGGCGAATTGATACTAAGCCCCTGATGAATGCCAGCCACCATGTTACAATGGTAAGATAAACTTTTTAAAAAAATGCTGACTGGTTTGCTTAATTTAAATTGCCCTTCTCTTCTGCTAAGATTCCACACTGAGTCAAATCAGTGGATAGGGAAACTGTTAATGAGAAGAGTATACTGTATAAAGATGGTAGATTCAGATGTTTTAAACAACATGTTTCATGTTCAGGTTGAAATTCCCTTTAATTTGATTCCTCACATGAAATTTTAAGATATTTGTACATAGAATTCAAAATGTATAGATGTTTGTTATTTTAAAACCAATTACATTATAATACTCCGGGGTACATAACATGTTTTGTTTTACAGTCCTAAGAACAAATAATTATTTACAGAAAACACATACGCATCCATGGATTTAACCCCTCAGCCACTCATACTTATTCACAGAAGTCAGAACTTCTCTTGTGAGAGCTCTATCACCTATGCTGCTAACATGCTGCTACATGTCTACTTGGCACCTAGTGGATACAGGTGTAACTACACAAAATAAGGTACAAGAATAAACACATTTTTATTACTAAAAGACATGTACAGTATATGCCAAAAAAGAAACAAAGCTGTCGAGGCTTAAATTGGTCTATAAGCCACAGCGCTCCCTTGTGTAGTAGCACAGGAAAAAGGGCTAGCCTGACCTGAGTTGGCATGTAGGCTACAGGCCTCTCTCAGGCAGGGGAAAAAAGCCAGCAAGGCATAAGTAATACAAAAGGTTTTATAATTCACCCTGAATTTGCCCCGATTAGGGCAAAATTCTGAATTATGTTTCTAAGCATTTTTGTGGGTAATGTTTGTAAGTAAAACCAAGTAGATATCTCATAGGGCCTAAGAGATATAGAGGCATCTTTGAAAACACATTTTGCCCCTTTTGAAATTTATAAAAATCCCTTCTTAGTGAGTGCTTACATCTTGGAAGGAATATACTCTCCAAATTTCATGTTTCTAGATCCAGGGGCTTTGGCTGGGCGTTGATGAGTCAGTTAGGACATTTGTGTTGGATACCCATGCTTTGCTATGGTATGTAATAAAGGGCTGGGGGAAGCATAGATCTCCTTATGTTCAGCTCACTCCTTTGTCCCCTTTTCACCCCCTTAGGCAGACATGTAATGTAGCGGGTACGCGGGGGTACGTGAGTACCCATTCCTAGGATTAGGGCTGGCCCCGCCCATTCGCCCGCCCACTCGTCGGGACTCCCGGGCCTTCTCCCTGGCTGCCGTGCGGCCTACCGAGGAGGCGTGGCGGTTCCTGGGGGCAGTTCCTGGGTTCCGGCTATGACCTCACTTCCGGTGGGCGGGCCCTGACACAAGTGCCAATCAAAAGTGAGTACCTGTTGCTTAATCATTTAGATGCCATTACTGCCCTTAGGGGGTAATCTATATATATAAAGAAGAGCGTATGTGTGTGTGTATGTATGTATGTATGTATGTTCCACATAGGCTCCGCAACACCTGGACCGACTCGTGCCAAACTCGGCACGCGGGTGCCTTGGCCCCCGAGATCGTCGCTGCGCGGCTTTGGAATGGCTCGTGCCCCCACAGGCGCGGGTACAAGCAAATTTGTGGTTCTCTATGGGTGGCTATGGGCTGAGCCACTGCATTCCAAGGCTCTGATGATGTCATGATGAGATGCAAAGTACATGCAAATGACATGCGGAATCTTCAGGCAGCAACTGAACTCTGTACAGTTGAAGACAAACAGCAGCAAATAGGTTTCCTGCAGGGAATCCTATACAGGGCCAGGGAAATGTGTTCTGTGGAAATGTGGGCGGTCACTTCTTGGCAGTTGACAGTTGGCACAAGGTGCTGTGGCTGTTGCTCTCACTCTGAAAGTTTACTTTCACTGTATAACGTAAGGCAGTTGGGCAGGTGCAACCAAAGGCTACAAAGATGAAACAACAGCGTACACAGGAAACACCTGAGGGGGGAAAAAAACGACTGGCAACGCTACATCACAGAGCTGCTACATCTAGAGCAACAGAAACAGTACAGCAGCGTGACAAAAGACTATACGATAAGAGAGACAGAGCTGCTACATCTAGAGCAACACAAACAGTACAGCAGCATCACAAACGACTACAGGATATGAAACAGAGGGCTACTACATCTAGAGCAACAGAAACAGTACAGCAGCGTGGATGGGACAAATAAACACCCGGTCACTGCCGGGTAATTTTTAACAACAAAAAAAAAAAACACGCCCGGGGGTGGCCGAAAACCACTGGGGGG
>JAJKFI010000032.1:8824500-8841090 GCA_029204185.1 Lerista edwardsae
GGGGGTCAGTGATGGGACATATAAACACCCGGGTACACATGTGAGTGGGGGGGCAGGGATGGGACATATAAACAGGCCATCTGTATGCCTGGTGAGTGCGGGGGGGGGGTCAGTGATGGTACATATAAACACCCGAGCAAAGCCGGGTACATAAAAGCTAGTTTTTTTTATAAAAATCCCTGCTTATTGAGTACAGGCATGCCTCGGTATCCGCTGGGGTTCCGTTCCAGACCACACAGTGGATATCTGAAACTGTGGATACTGGGGATGCCTTTTTAAACATAGGGGAACATCAGTGGTTTTGCTGCAACCAAGTAAAAAAAATTGTTTCATGTTCCCCTATCTTTTTAATAGGTGCCCCAGTATCCATGGTATCTGTGGATAACTGAAACTGTGGATACCAAATTAGTGGATACTGGGGCACGTCTGTACTTACATCATGGAAGGGATATACTCCCTGAATTTCATATTCTTAGGTCCAGTGATTTGGGCTGGGTGTTAATCACTCAGGCGTTACTGGGCATTAATCTTTTGATATAGATAGGTGCATCACTTGTGAGTTAGTGAAGAAAAAGTGAGGCATGCTGTAATCATGGTTGTCTTCTCTTGTTCTCCCTTTCGGGGAAGTTCTATATTAAAAAGGTTGTGCCATGGTATCTCTGGGTTGTACTGACCTGCTGAAGTCCAAGGTGCTGCTTTCTTTTTCTTTATTTCCCCAGAAGGGGAAACAGCAGGGATGGGTAATGATAGAAAACAGGGCAGAACCTCCCAACCCTAATAGGTTTCTTCACTTTTGCTTATTTTCTCGTGTGCTCACAGTCTACATAGGGGAGAAGGAAACTCCCGTATGTACCATACCATACATGAGGAAACTCCCTCAAGGTACCATAGTGTACAGCTTGTCTCCCACTTCAGAAGCAGGGAGGGATCACCTGGACAAGTTCCACCTGATCCACAAGGTTTACTTGGGTGGTGGTGGTTGGTGGGCACCTATATGTAAACTCCTTTGTTAACTAATCTAAAGTGGTATATAAATATTCATCATCATTGTTATAGTTATATAGTCTGCCACTGGACTCAGAATACCATTGCTCAAGATGTTGCTCTCTCATGTCTTAAAAACACATTTCAAAATCATTAGTTTTTCATACTTTTTTGGTTGAAGATTGAAGGCCAGGAAACAATACAAAAACATCTTTCTATATTTTCTGTACACCTTTGTACCCTTAGCTGGTTACCTACAATCTGGCAAGAAAAAGCTGTTTTATTGCTGTAAATTGTTCCAGGTCATCACTGGGGAATAGTACCTGGAAAGACTCTCATTTAGAGCCACTTCCACATTGAATCAAAACCAGCTGTTGCCTTAATTTAGCAAAATTATTTAAAGGTGGTTAGGGGAATACATTTAACACAACTTCACACATTTTTCCAAAAGATGTTGGAGTTCTACTGTGCAGTTAAACTGGATAGATGGGATAGAGTTTTCAGCATTCTATTTTATAACCATGTTGTGGTTTAGAAAATGTAGTCCCACACGTTTTGCTCATGGAAGCTATTTTAAGCTCCTTATTACTGAGAAACAAAGTGGAATTTAACAGGATCAGTGTTTTCAAAGTCATTGTCAGCTACTCCCTTACTTGCAAGGCAAAGGTCACTGCCATTTTATAGAAGCTTCAGCTCCTGGGATTCCAACAACTATTTAAACAAAAAAAAATTGAAATACGATTACTATAATTTGATACCATCAGACTGTGAATGTGACCAAAATATGTGTGAAATGGTGATAACACTGACAAGCAGCAGTCCAAAAGTTGCAAAATAAGCAAAGTAAAATTGTTTCTTCATACCTAAATTAGGCATCATAAATATAAAAAAGGAGTGTCCTTGTGGGCAGTCTAGTGTGATCAAGTGATGGATCAGAAAAATGGATGGCCTTCCTTAAAAAAACCTTATGGTTAGTAGATAGACTTGAGTTTTCCCCCAACATATAGCATTAAATGTATGGATTATGCTTTGTCTAGGATAGGCAGCAGAGTACTACTCTGTTTCCTGTTACTTCCTAAATCACTTCACTGAAGAAAGCTTGGCAAATGTTTTGTGAATTGCATCCACTTACATCAGGTGCGGGTGGCAACTCATCTATTGTTGTGAAGGCATTTGCTTTGCCTTCCAAGGAAAAGACTACATCTTCTTTATATATATGCTAATTAGTATTTCCTATCAGTAATGGCCCAACACATTTTGATGCCTTAAATGCCATCCCTGATCCTTTCCACGCATGCATATGCACACAATCAGGGTGCAATCCTATACTGCGCTAGAATGGCGAGGCCGGCCAGCCAACGCCATATCCAGTGCAGTAAAGGAGAGGCTGGAGCCTCCCCGCAGCAAGGGAGCGTTCACTCCCTTACCGTAGGGGAGGCTCCAGCCTCCCCTATGTGCTCCTCAAATCTGCGCCCACTAAATAGCAGGTGCAGTTCCGAGGAGACCGTGCGGCCCGGATTGGGACTGCGTGACCTTCCAAATGGATCTAGGATTCGGCCATAAGGCCGAATCCTAGACCTGCCCATGTCTCTCCCTCCTCCTGCCCTCCTCCTACCAATCCCTGAGCCGCCCAGTCATGGCACCTCCCTTGCGCTGGCCGGCTTTGGCCGATGCAAGGGAGGTGCTGAGTGGGTGCAAAGGACTGGCGCTGCTTGTAGCGCCGGTCCCATTTCCTTAGTGCCAACGCAGGGGTGCCGATCAGTGCCCCACCTCAGTGCTATGCGCACAGCATCGATGCAACCCCGTTGTGTCAATGCTGCTTGGTCCATAGGATTGTGCTGTCATTCCTTGTTCTCTTGGCAGCTTTGCACAGGATAGGCAATTGCAGGGCTTCAAGGGTAGCCAAGCGAGGGATGGCAGTATACTGGTGTTGCAGCTGTTGCATATTTCTCTGATATTACCCTCCAGGGTGGCAGCAGGTGCAGAGTGCTGCACCAAACTGTAGTAGCCATAGGTTCTTTTGCAGTTGTTGGGTGGTGATGTGGTGACAGTGGCAGGGACAATTGGCAGCTGTGTTATATCTCCTCATAATTCAGCTTGAGTCAACTTTGAATAGATAGTAGGAAGAGGACACGAAAGAGAAAGAAGAAGCATGGAAAGGAGTAGGCAGTGCCACTCATAAAGTTGGACCAGTGTTGTGCTGGCAACGGGGGCAGGAACAAAGGGACAGCAAGTGGTAAGGTGTAACACCTCAAAATCCTCTGCTGTCCCATATCTACCACTTCATTCCATCATGTGGTTGAGCCAGCCCTGTTATCCATGTAGCACTGCTCACTGAGGAGCCTCAGGAAATCTTTCTTAAGGTTTTTGCTGTTCCTCCAGGGCCTGAATCACCACCCCACCCCTCCCACACCCTGTAACATCTCCCCTGCCACTCAGTGGAGACCTTACCTGTTCCTGTGGGCACAGGCCTCCAAGTGGTGGCGGCAGACCAGTGCAGGCCTTTCTGCCTGCTGCAATGTGCCATTGCACCTTTCCAATAGCACACATGCCCGTTCAACAGTGCTGGCTGGCATCAGATTGGGCCATTATGTTGTTTTATCCACACAGCAATCTTGTGAGATAGATTAGGATGAGACATGATAACCAAGTGCAATCTCAGTCATCCTGTAAACTCCATGGCTGAGCAGAGATTTGAACCTTGCTTTCTCTGGTCCAGGTTTGACACTCCAAACTGGCTCTCATATAATGTCTAAAAGCCCTATTATTAGTATCTTGATAACGTGACAATTATCCACATATACAGCAGGGAATGGCTGAAACTATTAGAGGTCCCCCACCAAAAAAAAAAACTGTGCCTGGCATATTTGAGTATTTCTCAGGACATGTCACCAACCTACACCATATTCACTACATATCACGGTACCTGGAAAGAGATCAAGTATTCTAGTTATAGATCACGAATAAAAACGTTCCAGATTGATTCATGTGCATTTCCAAAATGTGGACCTGTGTTTTGTCACTTGTAATGATAAAAATGCCAACTGTATTTGGTTTCTGTGGGTTGCCAGGCTCTGAGTCATGCCATGTTTTGTATTCTGTATTTTGAGTTCCAACATCTTCATTCTGCATTTGTTGTTCCAAGTCGTGAATTTGTGCATGCCCAATCAAATCTTTAATATATTGTCCTAGTTTTGCTTTTTAAGTCTTATCGAAAGTACCAGGTAATTTTTCATGAAAATGTATCTAGCCTAGCAAAAATAACAAGATAATGTTCTGTATCTTATTGCCATTCATGGTAAAGGGCCGTGCAAGAAAAGACATTTTCTATCTACATAGCATTCCTGCCTTTCTTAGACATGATGTCACATATATGTTATGGCATAAAACCTCTGGCAAAACGGGAGCTCTACAGTTTTATGGATCCTTCAAATTAAGGAAAATGAACTTCTCTGCCCCCTTGTCCTAGACTTCTTTAAAATTCCCTGAAACCTAGCACATGGAAACCACTATCTTCATATGACAGGGGAGGGGTGACCACAGTTATAATGGAAAGCTGACCACAGTAGTTTCTCAGTGCAGTTCCTCACATTGCAAACAATTATCCACCGCCTCTTGCCATGTTCCATATTCTGACATTTACAAGCAATCACCCTTACAACATATTACTTAAACAAATGCAAGTAATTTGTTGCATTTTCTAATTTGTTACTCTAAACAATGTTGGTTTAGAGATCATTCACCCATATATGTAAAACTAAGTACATATCTATGTTAGTGGATAGTCAGCTGACTTGGCCCAGTAGCGCCAAAGACAACAGCTGCTAAACCACCCTTGCGCTGGCTGAACTTGGCCGGCGCAGGAGTTTTTCTGGGCAGGAGGAAGGCAGGAGGGAAGGTATAATGGGGCAGAGAGCGGGCGTTCTCTCAGGCAGGGTGGCCCAATGAGGGGGGAGAAACCAGGATTCTGCAGTTATGCCGGATCCAAAATCACTTCCT
The DNA here is from genome assembly GCA_029204185.1 of Lerista edwardsae. NCBI lineage: Eukaryota > Metazoa > Chordata > Lepidosauria > Squamata > Scincidae > Lerista > Lerista edwardsae. The sequence continues at coordinate 8,829,484 of JAJKFI010000032.1, forward strand.
TGGGCCGCACAGCCCCATTGGACGTGCACCTGCTAAACAGCAGGCGCAGATCCAAGGAGCTCCATAAGCCAGGCTGGGCCTTACCCCAGGGCAAGATGAAATACTCCCCTTGCCTTGCAGTGAGCTGCAGCTGCCTCCTCACTTGCATTAAGATGGCAGGCCTGCACAGGTTTTCTTATCTCTTGTATTATAAATATCTTCTTTCGTGGCTTCTTTTCTATGCAAGATTTTTCCTCTTTAACACTCACAATAAATGGTACTGAATATGGGAAGAAGTATTCATAAACAGACTATCTAAAAATCTAATCAAAATCTATCGGAAACATAATAAATTAGATTGTCCTTGGTCTGGTCTCACTATGTAGTTATGTTCTTATTTACCTCATGGACATACTATATTGCAAAGATGCCTGAAACTGATCAAAGTATCCTAAAATTGAGCATAACACCTTCTTCCAATTAAAAGCATTTTTTTCCCCAGAATTACTTTTCCTACCGATTTTCTTTTGTATCCCAGGATTATATGAATAGAGACAGGGAGACAGAGACAGGGAGAAACCACACCATCATATTGGTATAACCAAAACTCTTTCTCATCTATCAAGCAGCAGAGCAGACAAAAGACCTTTGATCACTTTCAGTCTCTTTTAACAAGAAGACTTGTTTTAATTATAGAATACCTCAGCTATTACTACACATTTGCCTGGCACAGTTGGCATATGACATCATTGCACAAAAGCTTGTTTTTTTTTCTTTAGAGCATTCCAGCCGTAGGCTGTTCTTCTTAGAACTAAAGAAGCAGCATTATTCCCAGCCAAATGAAGAAGGTGTCTTTAAATAAGAGCCAATAAAAATAAGATAGTAATCCGGAACCATTCCCAAGGAATGACCACAAAGGCAACAGCCACCTAATGAAGATGTGTTCCCATTCACTGCTCTGCACATTGATTTCCGGCAAACTCTGAACAATGCTTCAGATTTCCCCACTGCCTCTTAGAAATAAGAGGAGGGTTTAATTTCCAGTAATCCCAAGGCCAACATTAATTTTACAAACTCGTATTCTTCTCTACAAAAAATAGTTCGGGAATGTTTTTCTTTCTGAGCCACTGTGACATGGTGTATAGCAAATACACTACAGATTAAATACCAGATGAGGTCAGTGTAACATGAAAGGGACTCTGCTCTCTTACTCGTGACTGTAAGTGTCATAGAGCTGCAATATGATATACTATAAAACTGTGTAGAAGACTGTATTATTAATTAGCCTGAGTGATTTCTGTCAGCTTCTTTAATTTCATAAAAGAAAGATCCTTGTACATGCATGTTAGATAGAATATTACCTTGATATAATGCACCTTATTAATTGCATTACAAAAATATACATCAATTTTTCTTTTTTACAACACTTATAGCTGATAATATCTTTTTTAAATCATCAACTGTGGAAACAAAAGGAAGCGTTACATTTTTCATATAAGCAATGTTATTCAAGAACTTTATAATAAATAATTTGGTTGAATAATGAGACCAATTTGTGTCATATGTAATACTGTGTTTACACTCGTTACAGTTACCTTGATGGGGGAAAATTAAGTAAAAGCAAAATTAATATTTTCAAAATGCATCTTTTCCAATAATGCCTGAAATGAGTGTGATTATTTTACTGCCATAAATGATCTCATTGAAGCCAATACAATGATGTATGTATGTATGTATGTATGTATGTATGTATGTATGTATGTATGTATGCATGCATGCATGCATGCATGCATGCATGCATGCATGCAGGACTGGCCCAGAGCATGCAGCAGAGCTGATGGAGTGTGGGCTGAATGCTATGGGCCGGCCGGCGACCATGTAGTCCAGGAGAGGTAAGTAAAGAAGAAATTTAGTAACCTTACTGTAGGCTGCCTGGTCCCCAGTGGTCTTCATAGATGCTGGCATAAGTGAAGAGCCTTCCTTAGGTGTATCTGGGCCAGAAAGGGAAGAATAAAATCCAGTATGTGTGGCTACCATTGGGATCCACATTCCAACTGCCCATGGACCTCTTGATCCCTGCCCCATGTTACCTACTCTAGAGAAGGTTCTACAGCCCACTACTGCCAGCTCATGGCATACTGGCTTCTGCGCCATTCCTAGAAGGCCACAGAATGATAGAACAGTTGCAGCACCAGCAGCCCTGACTTTACACTGGTAGATTGCAAGATCCACCAGCATGACCCAGATAGGATTGGGCCATTAGACAAACTGCCCACAATCTAAGGCAGAGACGTTGCTAAAGTTTGATCAGAAGAGCTTGAAAAAGCAAACATCCCTGTATGAATGCTTGCAAGCAGAATCAAGACAATCACAAGCCTGTTCTTGAAGCCCTTGCTTTTTAGAGTAATCAAACTGACCACTTGCAAAATCTTAAATGCAAAGGCAACACAAACACTGCCACTCCCTATTTCCCCAAAGGAAAGTGCCTGCTTTTGGGGGTGGGGGAGGCTACAGCAGTGGGCACTTCCAGGACCATGCTGAAATCTTGTTCTGGTGGGGACCAGAGTTTCTAGTTCCAGAATTGATCCTATTTCCATAACTTCCCCTTTCTTGAGTGGAAAGGTCCTCAGAGCCCCTTCTAGTGGGTGGAAATGATTGAAACAGGATTCATTTCCCAGTGGGCATTCTTGTCTCAGTCCGCTATGGTAAACGATGCTGCTGTTTACCAGGTCCTGGAAGCATTCGCCATGTCTATTTCCCCCTCCCCAGAGCACTTTGGTTTTGAGATAAGACAAACTGAGACAGCAAGTGTTCAAACTTTTGAAAATACTTTTGAGTTTTTACAAGTATTTGAATCAACCATTCATAAAGGCTTGCGCTTTTGTGAGCATTTGCTTGGAATATGCACAAAAGGCATTTTGAACCAAACACTGAGATGGTTGTGCATCTCAGTTTGTGCTGCTGAAGGGGCAAGTTGCTTTTTAAAATTGAAACCAAAAAGTGAATTGCCTCTTTAGCTGATTTGGTAAATCCAAAGAAATTTTTCACTTTTAAGATTTGCGTGCCAGGTTTTGTTACCTAGGGGAAGACGGTATAGAGATCACTTACTTCCATTGTGATGCTTAGACTAGGATTAAGAATAAGTTATGTACTATATTATAATGTTCAAAATTTCACAATCCATATTAATTTGTCTTGAGTTGTCAATTATAATTTATGGGAGATTTTCTAATACATCACATTACATGCTTAGACTTTCCAGTTGTACCCAGGGCATTAGGTCTGGAATTAGGAGTTCATAATTTATTAACTTGAGTAAGATTGGCAGCAACATGATATCATTTTAAATATGAGACTTTTAGCCTTCTATTTTCACAAGACTGGAGGGAAGCTTGTTTCCTTAAGCTATGGATTTGCATGCCTCCAAGGCAATCATTCTGCTTTAGTAATATATTCCTTTGCTTGGTACATCTGCCAAGCAAAGTGAAACCGACAAGTTTTCTAATCTTTATCATGCTCATTTACTTTTCAGGGATTGATAGACTCTATTCCAACATCTGATATCTTCCAGTATATTTGATTCAACTAATTCAAACAAATAAGCAAGGACCATAATGCAAGGACAAATAAGCAATATCCTTAAAAATGAACCGTGAACATGGTGTGACTATATGTTGTTTTTATTCAACTTGTTTCTGCAAGATATTTATTTTTGTTAGGGCACAATCCTAAGCAACGTTCCAACATGGACACAGTTGTACCAATGGGGCATGTTCTTCATTCTACAGTGGAGTAGTAGTCATGGAGGCTGCCTCAAGGCAAGGGTATGTTTGTTCCCTTATCTCAGAGTTGCATTGCCCTTACCTAGGTGCTGGAAAAAAGTTGGTTAGGATTGTGCCCTTAGTCATGCAAAGTTAAGCAAAATGTTAGCCATTCCCTTCTTGGAAATGATTTTAGGTCACAAGCAGTGCTACCAGTAGCTCTGGAGTATACCTTTGGTCATTGTGTACAGGAAAAGACAGCATCCCTCTTTTGCTTGCTGGCTTCTGTTGCGGTCTTTTTTCTGCTGACAGCAGTAATAGCAGTGGCTCCTGCAATTCCTTCCTCAAAGATGCAGAGAGGGAGAAAACTTGCAGCTGGTCCCTCAAGTGTGTTTCTCCCAACCTGAACCTATAGCCTTCCCAGACTTCAACCCAACACCATTTTCTGGCAGCAGGGGCTAGAAAGGATCAACATCACACTTCACACAGTCATCCTATCCTTGAGTTACGTGGAAAATGGTCCCATTTTGGAATCCCAGAGACTTGCTCAGTCAGAAGCAAATCAAAAAGAGAACAATCAGGATAATGTTTCAGTGGGACCTAGTCAACCTAGTAGGTCACCAACCCCTACTGAAGCTATTTGTGGAAATGGTTTTCCAACTCGATGTAGTGTTGGAAATTATTGAAGACGCTTTTTTTAAAGTAATCACCAGGAAACTGGTGCTGATTCCTTTATGCTTTGGGCTAATCCTAGAAGGCTGGCAACCCTAAGTGAAAAGCACATGTTTAAAATATATGCCTTCCTTACACTTTTAGTAAAGACTATCAAAACTTTTAATCAAATCATATTAAATTCTTAAGTGCTCTCCATTGCAAAACAATTCAGTATGATAGGTTTCTTTTTCAGAACTCTTGATTAATAAAGAGAAAGAAATGAAGCTGTGGCAATGAACACAAAACCAGCAAGTTTAGGAAATACTTATTCCTTCAAACACCATGAAAAGGTATCTGTATGGATGTTTCATCATCATCATCATTCTATAACAGGACTCCCATTTCAGGTAGTTGTTATCAAAGGATTCAGAAAGGGTGTTAAACCTTCCACCAGAGCATTGAGCAGCAAATATATGGAAAATGCAATTGACAGTCTGGGTAAAAAGACATTGAATGATGGTTTGTACAGATTGTCCCTTATATCAATTCACATTATGGACAGATTCTCTGTGGTTATGTTCGGAAATTATGGTTCCCTATGCCAGGCAGTTTACACTTGTAATCTGTTTTGTGGATTTAGGAGGTCATGGGTTGTCATCTCCATGCCAGGTCTAGGGGTGTGGGGGGCCCGGGGTGACCGAGAGCGAGGGGTACGGCGCGAGGTACCTGCGAGTCGGGTAGAGGTTTGACAGGTCTGATTTATTCGCGTTAGCGATTTGACATTCATGGGGGCCCATTACTTCATGGGGACCCCCGGTAGTCCGTACAAATTGTGGCACCCACCGGGACGCGGGGTTCAGTCCCAGGGGTGTGCTCTTTCACAACGACCCCTTCTCCTTAGTAGGATTGGTGGTGCCGGTGGTAGGTTGAGTCAGGCTGAAGTTCACAGGGGTCCCAGCCAGTCGCAAGCCTCTTGGGAGGTTGGAGTGGGGCTGGCCTAGCCCCCCCGCAGGATAAGATGGTTGGTGCTTGTCCAGGCTGGGCCCAAGGACCTTGAGCTGCCTCTCGGGGGACACCGGACTCACTGGGGCAAGGCCGGCTGCCTGCCTAGGCCTCCGGGACCTCCAGGGCCGGGAGACCCCCCCCCCCCAAGGAGCGGGGCTTGGGCTACCCCGTCAAGGCTGGGGTAAGGTGAGGACCTGAGTGGGGCAACCTCCCACGCAGGCCTGGTCTGCCCCTCCACCTCCCTTCTCCAGCCCTCGGAGGTGCGACCTCTCCCTCTGCTGTCTGAGCTCCTTATGAACTCCAGCCCAGCCATCCTGGGCTCCTCCCCTTCCTGTCTCGTTGCTAGGCCCAGTTCTCATGAGACTGGGCCTGTCCTTTGCAGGATCTCGCCCTTACTCAGAAAGTCACCCCACGCTGTTTGCATGTGCCCTGGGCTTGGCCAAGCCTTCTTGTGCTGGGCATGCTGCCTTCGACTCTCCTGGGGCTCGACACCAGGCTTCCTAACCGCCCACTCGTGGTTCCCCACAGCCAAGTAAGCCCCCCATCCCTGGTTCAAGGCAGCGGGGTGGTCGCGGGGGTGACATGGACCTTTAGGAAATCCCACATCAAACAAGAAAGGATCTCAAGAAGCTTTCTTCTGCAGCATCCTTTGTGGTTGATGGTACTGCTGATTCTACTCAGCTTACCTCTAGGACTGTGGCAGCGGGTATAGCTGTGCACCAAATCACCTAATTACTTAATTGGGATGTAGGTGGCTAAGATAGTTGGTGTCCCCTTTATGGGGGAAAGCATTTTGGAGAGGATCTCATCCCAGCCTTCTAGCAATAAGATGTGGAGACTATCTAGCTTTCTGGATCTCCAAGAAGCTTATCTCCATGTGCCAATCCTACCAGCCCATCAGATACTTCTCCAGTTCTGCTACCAGAACAACCATTAACAGTACCCAGTGGCGGATCTAGGGGGGCAGGGGGGCAAGAGCCCTGGGCGCCATCTTGGGGCCATCTAGGGGGGCGCCAGTGGCTCACGCAACATTGTGCTCCAGAGCCCAGGTCTACCCATTGGGACCAGCCACGAGTAGACCTGGGCTCCCTCAAAGGGAGCCCAGATCTACCCGCGGTTGTTTCTAATGGATAGACATGGGCTCCCTCGAGGGGAGCCCAGATCTACCCGCGGTCGTTTCTAATGGATAGACTTGGGGTCCCTCAAGGGGAGCCCAGGTCTACCCGTGGCTGGTCCCAATGGGTAGACATGGGCTCCCATGGGGGCGCAATTCTATTGGGTGCCCCGGGTGCCATTTTGACTAGGTCTGCCCCTGACAGTACCAAACTCTCCCACTCAGGCTTCACCCCAGGTGCTAGTGGTATTGACAGCCCATTTGAGGTCTCACAGCCTTTCCTTACCTGGATGATATTCTCCTGAGAGAAAGGTCTCCAGAAATAGGGAGACAACTCCTAGAACCATATCTTGCCTGAGGCTCCATGGGTCTTCATCAATTTAGAAGAGTTGCCTTCTCCTTCTCAGTTCATTGAACATTTTGGAGCAGTCATAAACATCAGTTAGTATATATCATGTTCTTGACCCAGGAGAGGTGCTCCAGAGTACCTAGGAACATAAGAAGAGGCCCACTGGATCAGGCCCGGGGCCTTTCTGGTCCAGCTTCCTTTGTTTCATGGTGGCCTGCTGGATGACTTGGGGAGCTCATGGGTCAGCAGTATGCTTGGATCTTGTTGCTACTACCCTGCATCTGACATTTTGAGATAGCATTCTGGCATTTTATTTACCCCTGCACCTCCCAGGAGTAGCAAATCTAATGAGAGAGATCCTGTAGAGTTGCTCTTTAGAGGTTTTGAGGCTGGCTTACCTACTAGGATTGCTCACCTCATCCTAGGATATCATTTCATAGGCAAGCCTTCAGCTGAGGAAACCTCAGTATCTACTCATGTCACACCAGGATCTCAGTGGAGCAAGTTCATAAACTAGATCTGGCTTCCACCAGGCATCTACTGTATGGTTATTGTCAACATGCTTCACAGCAACTAGACTGGAAATAGAGGAGGGGACTTCAAAGACTTTCTAATCTGGGACACATAAATGGCCCCTCCCCTCAGGAAGACTTTAACCTGACCTGCCTACGTGAGACAGAGGAGTTTCCCATATGGCAAGTATTGATCACTTGTCATGAAGCCACTGAGAAGGGGGATTCACAGGTAAGCTCAAATCTTCTAGGGGAAAAAATAACAGTGGGAGAAGGGCCAATATATATTTTTGTATTAAGTTCATACCATCTCTGAAAGGAAAAGACCTTCTTTATTTCTGTGGAAGAATCCCCTAAGGAACTTGGGGAAGTCTCTTCAAATCTACTTTAGCAAGATGATGTGACTTTGGGCAGGTTTATGCAGCTACAGGGGTGAATCTTTCCTGATGGGATTGTAGCATAGTCCATTAGACAAAAAGCAACAGTGCCCTTTTAGGGCAACATGCCTTTACATTAGAATTGCATGGCAGCCATTCATTTGGCATTATAAAATTGATGTTTATGCCACTGTAGCTGAAGTATTTGTCAAAAGTACCAAAGTAAGCCTCTCCCATAAATTGAGAATGTCAAATCCTGTACCATGAAATTTCATCCTTCTTATGATGGGAGGGCAATTTGTCCCTTCTGTGATGAGATAAAGGGATAAATTTTTATCTTATCAAGAGCATTTGGAACACAATCTTAACATGCTCTTAAGCGGGCATAAGTCCCATGCACTGGCCCGGTACTGTCGCAAATGTTTGGGCCACCTCAGGAGTCAGCTGGGCCGGGCCAGGTTCCTGCTCTGAGGAGCTTACAGTCTAAGTTTTGGCAGTGGGGCGGGAGGGAGGGAGATGGAAAGGTTTGAAGAGGGAACTCATGGGAAATATAAAGGTAACAGAAATGTGTGGATTTGTTTTATTGATGCAAAAAGATGTTAATGGTCTCAGTATATATGGATCTTTCTCTTTTTATCAGCTGCTATCACGTTCTCTGTGTTTTTGGCAACATCTATCATATATTACAAGTAAATAAGTGTCCAAAATAAGTGAAGTACATTCTGTGTGTTTGGTGAACTTTATTGCTTTTACATAACACGCTGAAAACATTAATGGCCAGATTGTGAAATCCTTAGTCATGCTTGTTTGTCAGTAAGTAACTTACTTCATCAGCAGTCTCGTTTCCATCACTAGCAGTTCGTGCAGAGTTCTTTCTGTTCCATGTGAGGGAATCACGTTCTGGCTTTAACTAACCATGGACATCCTCCTCCTTTAGTCTATCTCTTTGCACATTTAGATTGTGTCATGATTCCAAATATGAAACAGAAGATTACAATTAACAGGAGGCTTAGATTGGAACTTGGTCTTCAGCCTGAGCTTATTTCAAAGGCTCCAGTTCAATTTAAACTGACATCAGCTTGGTAAAAATGTCCAGAGGAATTATGACAGACTGCTAAGTAAAGATGGGTAAATATTGTCAGTTTTAGTTTGGAAATAATCTGGTGGTGCACAAAAGACTGGTTGTAGCAAGTTAGTTATCTCATGTAATCAGCCCATGTCATGGGGCCAGCCAAGCCTTCTCCTTTGGCAAGGCCTAGTGCGGAGACTTTCTGGATTCTTTCCAGAGTCCAGTAAATTCTCCTTCCATGTATTTCCCCAAATTGGTGAGTCAGCTTCAAGAATCTATTACCAAATTTCAGCTGTCCCTTTAACTATAGGCAATAAAGCTTTCCACAATATATGTCATGTAATTCTGTCACATTTTCTAAGAGCACAATCCTAACCTGGAGATAGGCCAGCACTGATAGGCAAGCAAAGTTTGGCTGGCACAAGGACCACTGTAAAATATGTTTGGACCACTGTCAGATCAGTGAGGCCAGCACACAGATGTGCACCATCCTCCCTGACTCTTCTCCTCCAGCTGGTTGGAAAATGGAGAGGGCTGATATAGATTTGGTAGTGGTGGAGCTTGCTCAGGAAGAATACACATAATCCCCCAGAAACAGGCCAATGGGATATATATTCAATCTTGTATTTAATGTGTTAAAATATGTATTATTATATGCAGCTTGATTGTTTAAAATACATAGGGCCAAAGATTTTGCATTTTTAGACAATGCTATCTAGACCTGTTCACGTGTTAAAGTACATCTGAGTACAGTCATTGTTAGCCTGTAACTGGATAGTTATTCACAACTCCTTAGTTTGTCAGTAAGCTTAGTTTTTTTGTAAGTTAGCTTGTTTGTCAGTAACTTACTTCATCAGATATAATGAGTGTACAGTATATAGCCTGTTGTTCTGTAAAAGTAAACCCAAGTATAGTCATTTATACAGAAACATATACTTAGCATAATATATGAATGGCCCTTCTGTTGATCCTTAGTGAATATCTACAATGTTCCTTCTGTTCAAATTCCTGTCTAATCAAAATATTACTTACGTTAGAATATGCAATAATTAACGGCCCAATCCTATGGTTGCCCTGGACTGCTGCAACTCACATGCTAGTATCCTGGTACTTCATGGTGGTATGAAACCCAAGCAGATGGGCTGCTGCTGCGAATATCAAGAGGCAAGGTGTGCACAGCAGTGGCATGCCACATCCTATATGCATGCCAGTTCCTATCCCTGTGGTTTTGGTCTGTCATTTCCATACTCTCCTTGACCTTATACCAGCTGTAGAACTGGCATAGGTCTTTGGAGACCCATAAGCCATCAGAGGGTCTACCTGGGGGTAAGGGAATAAAAATGTCATCTTGAGGAGGCCTCTTGATCCCCCCCCCCCGCAACAATTGGATGCAGCTTGTGCCTCCAATGGTTGCATCAGTGCCAATGGTGGGGGATAGGATTAGAGCATTATGCTGCAATGATTATATTTGGAAGCAAGACGCAGTGAACATAGTGGGAGTTACTTCTAAACAAACTTGTATAGGATTGCATTGTAAGAGCACAAATTGATTTTTGAAAACCTAATCTTTTGCCTGAAATGCACGTTTATTGCAAGCATTGCCATTCAGTTTTGCTAAAAGCTGCCCTCTATTCTCAGCCTTTATGCTTCTTGCTTAGTCAATGAATGTTTTGTTCTAAGATTCAAGTACCTTGTCTAAAAGGCTGGCTGGGATGCCACAAATGCTATCTGGTCTATTTATGTCTGAAGAGTAATTACAATGGAATTTAAAGACCAGGTTTATAGACAAGCAAAAGATGTCCTGTGTACACAAAAAAGATGAATCCTTTCCAGACCACTTCTCTTTTGGCTGGAGAGGAATTTGATGAAGGTTTTTCTAGAGTTGGCTAAAAGCATTTACAGCAAGCCTTGGTGTAATTTGTGGTGTTAATATTCCATTTTTTAAAAATTAAAAAATGACATTATTTTAGCCTTTCCATGGCTTTTGTTGTTTATAAGTTGATGAACACGTTGTGAATTAACACACACATTTTTAAAAATAAAAAATAAATTAATATACCAGTAATAGAGAAGAGCCTGCTATATCGGTGCTGAAGAATGAATATATTTTATGGATGTCCTGTGCTACCTAGTTTATTTTGTGTCTCTTTTGTTATGCATTTTTTTTTTTGCTTCTTGCAACAAAAATAGTGAGCAAAATGGAAAGAAACAGAAAGGCAATGGAATGGAAATGAATTTGTGTGTGGTTGGAATGTGAAGCTGGACTACAGATTTAAGTTTAGAAATGTCTTATTATCACGGAATGTGCCTGAACAGTAGCTTCTTGCCCTTTCTATGATGGGTTCTATGCTGCACAATCAGGTCTCTGAGAAGCATCCTGGAGGAAGAACTTGTTTTCACTATCAGGCCTTATATTGGTTATGCCAATGTTTCCCAAACTGTGGGCAGGAACCCGCCAGTGAGTTGTGAGCTGATTTTAGGTGGGTCACAAATGTTTTTGAAACATTTTTTAAAAACCTCTGCCAGCACACTTGCCCAGTTTGCAGAAGAAAATCATTAGCTGGAATGCTAACCTGTGGTATACTCCCACACTAAAATGTCACGTTTTCCTATTTTCTCTATAGTCCAGTTCCTTACCAGCGCACTTACCATATCAAATCAAAAGAATTCAAACGAAAGCCCTCTCAACTGGATTCGACAGTACTAGGTGTGCATATTGCCAGGATGAAACCCCGGGAAACTCCGAGTACCAGAAGTGGGCCATTTACAAGATGCCATTCTGAGAAT
>JAJKFI010000032.1:8841490-8881490 GCA_029204185.1 Lerista edwardsae
GAGAGAGAGAGAGAGAGAGAGAGAGGTGTCCCATACATGCAGACCAATAGGATAACAAGAGTGCCTTTGAATGTGTAATGTTTCTTTTCCTCACTAGCTTCTTTAAGAACAGAGGTATTCAATTGGAAGATGTGTAACTTATAATGAACCCCGATTCCTCTCCATGTCTTTATCCCCAGTGTACCACTTCAGGGCTTTGTATTGTTTTGCATATTAAGCACTGAATTGAGTTTCAGTAAATTGACCTTTTCACAGACCTTTTCACTTTGCAAATTTCACCTCAATCATTTCACCTCACTTTTTCAACAGCATGTTGCAGGGAGCAGCAAACAAACCTGAGCAGCACAATCCTATTGCACCCGTTGTGTTGATGCTACGTCATAGCATTGACGCAAAGGCTGGAGCACTGACCTGGGGGTGCTGATCGGCACTCCCATGTCGGCGCTAGAGCAAGGGTACCGTCGCTGCAGGCAGCACCGGTCCTGTTGCGCCCATGCTGAGCCGCTCTTGCGTTGGCTGAAGCCATATGGCCACATCCTAAGCCCGTCCAGGAGGCCGCGCGGCTCCTATTCAGGCCGCGCAGCCTCCTCAGATCTGCACCTGCTATTTAGTAGGCGCAGATCCTAGCAGTGCATAGGGGAGGCTGGAGCCTCCCCTATGGTAAGGGAGAGAATGCTCCCTGCCGCAGGGAGGCTGCAGCCTCTCCTAAGCAGCGCTAGGATATGGCACTGGCCGATTGGCCCCGCCAGTCCAGCGCTGCTTAGGATTGCACCCTTAGTGCCGTTTATGCTGAGTCTGCTATCTCCCTCCATCCCACTATGAATGACGTTGCTCTACAATCCAGTTTCACCTCCTCACATTGCTTCTTCCTTGCTTAGGGCCCAATCCTATCCAACCTTCCAGTGTTGGTGCTACTATGCCAGTGGGGCATGTGCTGCATTCTGGTGGTGAGGAGGCTGATGAAGCCTTATCAAGGTAAGGAAATGTTTCTTCCCTTATCCCGGGGCTGCACTGTGCCTGCAACAGCCTTGAAAAGTTGGATAGGATTGTGTCTTTAGTCCCTTTAAACAAAATAGGAAGCATAGAATGTGTTGGAAGGGGACAGACTGTCATCTTCCACACACTTTGGGATGCTTAGGATTTCAATGGAGGCTTGAATTGGACAGTGGATTACTTTGGTCCATTCCTGGTTTGAATAGACATTGAACTGTGAATTCTGCTGTGATTTTCCATGCCTGAAAATCACCCCTTGCTCCCTATCTAAATCAATACATGTTCTTATCCTTTAACATTTAAATCCTTCATTGAGGCTTGTTTCTTCAGTGAAGTACCACCTTAGAGCGCAATCCTAACCTGGAGTTAGGCCGTCACAGTTAGGCTAGCAAAGTTTGGCCAGCACAAGGGACACTATAAAGTATGTTTGGACCCACTCTTGGAGTCAGAGAGGCAACCACACAGATGTGCAGCATCCTCCCTGACTCCAAGAGTGGTTCAAAGGCCCTTTACGGTGGCCCTTGTGCCAGCCAAACTTTGCTGACCTAAGTTAGGTTAGGCTTGCGCCCTCACTTTACCCTTTCATACAAGACCTTAAAAGTCCAGCATGATAAAATTCTGAAGTCAATTCATGTTGGTTTCAATACATTAAAAATATGTTATATAATCAGAAGTGTTTGAAAACGATGTTATTTATTTTACTTAGGTGTAAGCCCATTGTGTCTTGCAAGACTTACTCTTATTGACCGGAAACAAACACCTCTATATATAATTACTATGATCATATAATTATGATTATCATGTAAAGGCTAATTATAGACAAGATCATAAACTTCATTTATATATTTGTTTTAATTGCTAGGCTTTATTTTTTGAAATTTGACTTTACAACAGTTGTTGATACCTGACAAGAGTCCTCTCCACCAGAAGTATGAAAAAAAACAACAGTATTTGTCTTACCTGATCTATGCAAAGTTATTCCTAAGGCTCAACACAAGGCCCTTGGCTCAACACAAAAAGGGTCAAGAATATGCGTGTTTCATGTACATTTGTGCAAATTTCCAGGGCTTTCAGGGTTATCAGATTTCTTGTGTACAAAATGCTTGGAAGTGTCTGTACCACATGCCTCTGCTGCCATTGCTCAGAAGTTAATCGTGGGATGGGAAAAGGTGTCAGTGGAGGCACAGAGACTTGGGTTCACCGAACCAACACTAACACCATTGCCTCCCCCAAGCCCCATGGTATCCTGAAACACTGATTTGTGGGTAGGTACTTGTGGACAGCTTTTTTTCTTTAGCAGTCCCTATTCAGAAATGATGCTCTACATTCTGTTCCTGGTCACGAAATTGATTTCTTGCAGCATTTTACTGTTCAATTTCTTGCAACACTTCTGGTTATTCCAAGTTTAAAAGCAGCATTGTATTGCTGCAGTTTCAGATAACTTTTAGATGAGAACCTGATATGTATCTGCTATGGCTGTGTTTCTCAAACTGTGGATTGAAATCCACCAGTGGATTGCAAGCCAGTTTTAGGTGGGTTGCAAAGCACCTAGAGCAGCCATATTTAAAATATAAGATGGGATGCTGGAAAGGGGGGCGGGCTGTGTGGCTGTTTTGCTTGTGTCAAGGTTGTAAATATGCTTTTTTTTTTCCTTTCTGATTCACTTTGTTATTGGAAAACTACTGAGAAATAACCCAACATTGCTGCATTCTTAGAAAAGCAGCAGGTTATAGTGTCACAATGACCGCACTTCTGGCCATGACATCACTTTTGGTGGGTCCTGGACAGATTGTCATTCTAAAAAGTGAATCCCAGTGCTGAAAAATTTGAGAACCACTGTGCTATGGAGTTTGAAGCTTTGCCTATGTGTGGCTGCTCAGAATATACATGCTGCTAGACAGAAATTATATGAAGTAGTACTTTTTGGTTTCAGTGACTGTGAACAAGCATACAAAGCTGCTTAAAAAGTATTAGGAGAATTTTACCCCGCATAGAGACTTGCTAAATCATCCAGTTCAATTAAATGAACAGGTCAAATACTGCACTGTAGCACTTTGGACTGTAGGTAGGGGATTGCTTAGCTGAGTGCCATCTCAATTTTTTAAAAAACACAGAAAATTAGTTGACAGGGATAAAGTGTTAAGCTAACATCTCCCTGACCTTGATAATAATACATTTTATTTGTATGGGTTGAGCCTAGTGAATTTTCTATCGGCAGATCTGGCTCAACGTGGGTCCCTTGGGCCGAGAGCCAGATTTGGCCCAACCTAAACCCTCCAAAGGTGAACAGAGCTGCACTCAGTTTGCTTCCAGAGGGCTTTCTGAAGCCCTCAGAAGCTGTGTGCAACTGCCTGCGGTATCTGTGGGCTTCAGAATGCCTTCTAGAGGCAAAAAAGTTACTCGTTTCAGAGGAAAATGCCTTTTAAAGGAAAATGCCCTTATGCCTTTTAGGGAGCAATCCTAACCTGGCATTGCACCAGCTGAGCGCTCTTGCACTGGACCAGCATTGTTGGAAACGTGCCGTAAGGCACACCTGTGCTGTGGATTTGGTCACTGGACCTGCGCAGGCAGCAGTGCCAGCTCACAGGCACCACCGTACCCATCAGCTGTGCCAGTTGAGCGCCAGCTTCGCTCTGGTGACACAGGGCTACGCCGAGGGCATGCCAGAAGCAGGCAGAAGGCGTAACGGGACAGCACCATGGGCAGAGACAGGGGCGGAGATGGGAGACGGCTTTTGGGCCATATCCAAACCCCCATCCCCAGGCTGGGTGGCCCCGATTCCGGCTGCTCCTGGCTGTGTGGACTTGTGCCTGCTATTTTGCTGGTGCAGATCCGAGCAGTCCCATAGGGCGGGCTGGGGCTTACCTCGGGGCAAGGGGACTTGCCCTGTGTTGAGCTGCTGCTGCTGCTGCTGCTGCTGCTGCCTCCTTACGTTGTTAGGAAGCAGCCCAGGTGAGTTGGCAGGCCTATTCCAGCACATGTTAGGACGGCACCCTTAAAGGCATAGACATGTTTCTTCTGGTTTTCCTCCAAAAACCAGAAGTCCCTTTTTTGCCTCTAGAAGGCATTCTGAAGCCTGCAGAAGCTATGGGAGGACGCTGCGGATTCTGAGGGATTCAGAAAGCCCTTAAGAGGCAACTAAAGGTTGTCTTCTGAGGGTTTAAGGGGCTGCAAATAGTCAATTTGCTTATCCACAGTTTTTGGTATTGGAGGGGGAAAGGGGGGTCCGGGAATGGATCCCCCATGGATACTGAGGCCCCAACTGTTCAGGAAATAATTTTCATGGAGGAAATATTGAACAATGTAACCTTCCACTTGCAATCTGAAATATAACAGTTCACAGTTTTATTATCTCATTTTGTGGGAACAATTTTCCTAACCCTGCTAACTGGGCAAAGAAGCACCTTTTAAAGTGATGATCATATTATATTTAGCAGAGATGGACTCTGCTTTGCCTGGGGAGACTCACAGTGTCAGTTCTTTGCCACTGTGACCCCTATAATGTAATGTCTACCAGTGTCCTTTGTCCCTCCACACTTTCCCCCTTTGCTCTGCCCCTTTTTGGTCTAATTTATTTATTTATTTATTTATTTATTTGATTTATACCCCGCCTTTCCGCCACAAAGGCCCTCAAGGCGGCATTTACAAGGTTAAAACACAATAAAAACAATTAAAAACAGTATTAAAAGATAATAAAAACAATATTTAAAAATACAACATAAGGAGAACTCTAAGGAGTTCAATTCTCCTCCCCTCCTTCTAATAGCTTATTTTAGGGCTCTATTGCATGCGAATGTTAGTAGTAGATTCCCTATGTGTAGATTAAGAGCCTGATCCAATGCTACCTCAGTGCTGGAGCTGCATACCCAGAGCCAGCGCTGTGTATTGCAATTGTGCCTTGTCGACACTGCAGATAAAGTCCTGGTGGCTGGCAGAGCACAAGTATGCTCTAAGCGGCACAGGGGCATGGGGAGGGTGACGAGAGGAAGTGGGGGAGGCATTTCTTGGTGGTGGGGAGGACAGAAAGATGGCAGAAAAGGGGGAGGGCCAGTCTTGGAAGTTGTGGGACCATCAGAGGCCTCCTCCGCCAAATCCTATCCCATGTGTTAGGCTTGAAAGCCTGACATGGGGCTTCTCAAGCTGCCTCAGACTCAATCAATCAATCATATTTATATACCGCTTTTCAACAAAAGTTCCCAAAGCGGTTTACAGGCAAAAAATAATTATAAAGTTAAATGGCTCCCTGTCCCAAGAGGGCTCACCATCTAAAAAAAACCTAAAAATAAAAATGCAGAACACCACCAGCAGCAGCCACTAGAAAAGACACTGTGCTGGCGTGAAGAGGAACAGTTACTTCCCCCTTCTCAATGTAAGAGGAACACCACTTGAAAAAGTGCCTCTTATGTTAGCAGGTGTACTCAATAAGCCCCCTTGAGCAGGCAGAGGTTTTACTTGGGACAAGGGGACGAATGTCCCCTTCCTCCCAGGAGACCTCCAGCCTGCTTGACTCCAGCACAGGATCCAGCGGTAGCCACTTGTACGAAACCAGCAGACCATCCCTTTCAATAGATTTCCTTATTTCTCCTTCTTTTTAAACCTGTTTGCGATAGGGAATCATCTTCTCATTCATTTACTATGTAAACCACTTTGAGAACTGTTGTTGGTGTTGAAAAAGGGGTAGAAATATTCTTTAAAACAATAACAAATAATGGTGCAATGTGTATCTGGATATGAGCAAACAGCCATTTTCCCTTCCCAGTTTCTTAGAATATTCAGTCATCTTAATGATGGACATACATGCAGTAAATCACTAGCTGTAGAGTATGTCAATCACTTCTTGTTCTTTAGTAGTACCTTCAAATCTGCCATCTGAAGTGAACAGTCTCATCTTACAGAATGGTAGGCCTGAATGGAGAAAGTAATATCTGCACTTGCAGGATTAAAGAAAAAACCATTCCACTAAATCAGGGAGGAAGGATTTTATCCAGCTCTCAGCATCTTTGTTTTTTTTGTCAGAGCATTGGCTAATATTTGACAGTTTTACTCATTATATATGTTTCTTATTTTAAGCACAGCATTGTTTCTTTGTAATTGTCACATTTCTCTTTTGTTCTGAATCATATAATGCTGTTTATAAATAATAAAACTAAACTGTATTCATTCATGAAACTTATTTTTTTTGGCCCGCAAAAATGTGTAATATATACCATGTGGCCCTTGTACTGGAAAATTTGGAGACCCCTGAAAACAAGTAAGCATAGTCCCTATATAAAGCAACAGGAGGCCTGCTTTTATAGTGAAAGATACAGTAGTAAGACAAGACAGATGTGCCAAAAAGCAAGGTAAATTAAATACAACTTTCCTCCTTGATACTGTACTTTTTTCAGAGAGCTAGATTGGCTCTAGATTGACATGCACCACTTCTGACTCCCAGAGTGGTCCAAATGCTTTTTATAGTGCGTTTGCAACATTCCTGGGCCAGCACAACATTCCTTGTGCCAGCCTAACTCCAGGTTAGGATTGCTCCCTAAGTGTTGTATCTTTTTCATTCTAGGAATACCGATGCATCAGACTCAGTATCTTCTGACCTTAGTACCTTTCTGTTTTCCTTCCATCACTCAAAACTCAGCAACCTAGCTCCCGATAACTTCAGTGAGGCTTGGTAAATATTATTACATGCGTGCTGACAGGAGCTAGAAATGGCATCTAGGGTCAAAGGTTACTTGTTAAACAAATAGTTATACCCTTGTCACCTCAACATATTTAGCTTCCTTGTTGCTAGGCAAATACAAAATTGTTCAAAATCAGAAAACCCTATTCATAAAAGTCATTTAGCTGGGCAGGAAACAGAACCAGCAGATATAAAGCCAGTCATGACTAAACACTTAAGAATTTTTGTGCAATGTGTATTTTTTTTCTATAGATAAATCAAGAATCTGCCTCATGAATTTCATCTGGTCCTTGTTCACACTGTTTTGCACTGATGGGATGGAAAATGGTTGGAACTGCAATTATGTATTGAGGTTTTTAATACTGTAAGTCAATTTGAGCCACAGTGTATGGGAAAAGTAGAATGAAAATGTTTTAGAATTAAAGCAAAAAAAAAAAAAGCAACCTCTGCTGATGTGCTGCATTGATTAGTTTTATTGAATAATTGAAGTATCATGTGAGTCCAAAATACCTATCCCCAAAGGAGCCTATTCACTGCATCTCTGCATGATTCACCACTTGATCATACAGTATGTAGAATTTTTTGATCTACATACAGTATGTAGAATTTTTTTTGGGGGGGGGGGTATCTTCTCAGGGCAATTTTAAATCCAACACCTTATATACATCACTATATAATTAGTCAAAAAATAAAAGAAAACGTCTCACTTATAATCGTTTATAGCCAAAAAGAGATTACAGTGGGCCCTCATTATCCATGCAGATTTTGTTCCCAGAACCCTTGCACATACCGAATTCCATGAGTATTCAAACCCTCTGAACCCGACCAGAGCCCTTCTGGCAAAAACCAGAGGTGACATTTTTATGCCCTTATAAGGCATTCTGAGGCCAGGGGAAGCCTTGCTTTAAAAGGTAGGCAGGAATCAATTTAATTATTTGATTTTGTCTGTAAACCACTTTGACCACCTTTTTTTAAAAAAAGCAGTAAATAATAATAATAATAATAATAATAATAATAATAATAATAATAAATAGAAGAAGAAGAAGAACAAGAAAATTCTACCTACTCCAATCCAGATTGTTGTTT
Source organism: Lerista edwardsae (assembly GCA_029204185.1). Lineage (NCBI taxonomy): Eukaryota > Metazoa > Chordata > Lepidosauria > Squamata > Scincidae > Lerista > Lerista edwardsae. The sequence continues at coordinate 8,849,241 of JAJKFI010000032.1, forward strand.
TAAGATTCTGGGGCAATGAAGAGTACAAGTGGTGCCTCAGCATCCACAAGGATTCTGGGAACTCATGCGGATGCCAAAACCCTGACCCTCACCTTCTAAAGCATTATAACTTGCATCACTTGCAGTCCCCCACCCCCTGTTTTTTTTCCTTTAGAAGGCATTCTGTAGAAGGAACGCGGCCTTCCTGGCCATCGTAACACCCTTCGGACACGACCGGATCACATCTCTAGTAGTGTTCATAGAGTTCAGGTTGGGCCTGGTTGGGGACCCACATTGAGTTAGATCTGTGGATGAAAAATCCACGGACGATCAGGTACTACTTGTATTGCTTTTTCCTTCAGTGTTTTTCAGTTACATAACACCTTTTAAATTTTGATATCTCTCAGCAACTGCTTCCTGGCTGGTTTGACTATGCAGCTCTTCTTTATCCTGCCTCTCCTCACTTCCTCTCATCAGAAGGAAACAGCAGGAACAGGAGGAGGAACCAGAGCTGGGCCAGGTCATACCTCGATGGTTTGGGGTTCATGCATACCATCATTCAGGAATCCACATGCAAGTGCGGGCACTACCTCTGGTGATTACCCACGTTCTCTTCCCAACGTTGCCAGTGTCAAACCTGAGATGAGGGGCTTGCTCCCACTTTTCTTCTTGATATCTCAGAAGATGCTAGGGTGTAACTCTTTAGGGCAGTGGTTCCCAAACTGTGGGTCAGGATCCACCAGTGGGTCGCAAGCCAATTTCAGGTGGGTTTTGAAGCAGCTAGAGCAGCCGTGTTGAAAATATGGGAAGATGAGATGCTGGAAAGGAGGAGGGCTGTGCAACCTTTGCTTGTGCCTAAGGTTGTAAATAGGATTTTTTTTCCTTTTTGATTCACTTTGCTATTGGAAAATTGCAGTCTCAGGAAAGCAGCAGGCTCTGGTTTCACACTAATGGCACTTCTGGCTATGATATCACTTCCGGTGGGTCCCAGACAGATAGTCATTCCAAGTGGGTCTTGGTGCTAAAATGTTTGAGAACCACCACTTTAGGGTCTTATGTTGGTAACTAGGTGTAACCTAATTACCCTTCTGGGCATGACCAAGCTCATGGGCATGTCTAAACTAGTTGTTGGGAACTTGACACCTTGAATTCTTGAAAAATGCTTTATAAATGCTAAGTTTAACTCTTACTACATGCTGCCATGTACACCAAATGATTTATAGTGCATGCTACATTTTGATGTATTATTGCTTTTGAATGACTGGCTGTTAAAAAAGAAATGTACAACTGAATGCCAGGTTTATAGGTGAATAAGGGTTAAGAAACTAAGGACAGTAAAACTAGGAAAAGAAAAGCACAACGAAATGTTGTTTCAGTCTGATGAAGATTACCAGACCACCACAGAAAAGCCCCAAAGCATCCTCCAAACATTAGGGGGGGGAAATGCACTAAAAAGTTACCATGGGAACCACCAATTAAATGATCCAATAAAAAAAAGACAACTATCTACACCTCAACCAGCAACACAAACAAACAATAAAACCAAACCATAAATCAGCTAAATGCCAAAATTCATCAGGAAGTGGAAAAACTAAAAAAGAAAAGAAAAACATCCTTAATTTTGAAAAAAGTTAGAGAAATAAAGCAAACACATAAGCTTTAAAGAAAAGCTTTACTCACAATCACATATGTTTTGGAAGATGTGCCATATAAAATAAAAATGTTTAAACTAGGCAGCAGGCTTTCTTATTACAGAATACAGAATGGCAACAATTTTCTAAAACCCTGGGTTAAATCTGTCACCCAGATTGTGGGCAGGTTTACGGATCACTGCCTGTGCAGGTCTTAGAAAAATATTGTCATTTTGTGACAAGAAAGCCTACTGGATAATAAGCTATGGCAGACTTTCCAAGATGTATTTTTAAATGCATCTTTTGCTTATAAACTTCTATGCTGCTTCTAAAAATCTGTTTATTCTGGCCAGTCACGTGCTTGACAACATACCTGTTCTTTAGTCCTAAACAAGTAGCACAAGTAGACTGTTTATTGAGAACGATGTGGACTTCCATATATGGCTGGTAGGCTGCATTCTGTCTCAAGAGTGCCCGTTTGTGTCATATCAATGTTCTCAATGCTATAATTTATATTGCATGGGGTGTCTGGTCTTTTCCTAAGGTGCACAGCTTCTTCTTGCAGCATAGAGGAGGAGGTCTATTTCCAGTATGTCAGGGCAGAAACTGAGCCTGGGAGATATTCTGTAATGTCTTCAATATGGCATTGTGCTTGAAAGATTATACTTGTCAGATATCATGCATGGTTTCCTATTTTAAAAGATGAGAAGAAATTCTCCCTCCCCCCAATCTTTGGGGAGCTTCAGTTTTGATTGGTTACACTTGTTACCCAGTTAATATTTTGTTTCCTCTTTATTTAAGGCATGAAGGGCAGCGCAATCTTATGGACTGCGCAGCGTCGATGCAACAGGGTTGAGTCGACGCTGCGTGCTTAGTGCCGACATGGGGGCGATGATTGGCACCCCCGTGTTGGCGCTAAGGCAATGGGACTGGTACTGCCTGCACACATTCAGCGCCTCCCTAGCATCAGCCAAAGCTGGCCGGCGCAAGGGAGGCACCATGATAGGGCGGCTTGGGGATTGGCGGAAGGAGAGCAGGGGGAGGGCGGGACATGGGCAGGTCCAGGATTTGGCCATAATTCTGAATCCTAGACCCATTTGGGAGGCAGTCTCCTCAGATCTGCACCTGCTGTTTAGCAGGTGCAGATCTGAGGTGCCCCCAGGGGAGGTTGGGCAAATGCTCCCTTACCGTGGAGAGGCTCCAGCCTGTCCCAAGCAGCGCTAGGATATGGTGCTGGTCTGTCGGCCTCGCCAGACTGGCGCTGCTTAGGATTGCGCCCTGAGATATGTTTTCTATACATGCATCCTTGGTGTTAAGCACCTGTCAAGGAGTGCCTAGGCCAAACCAGTAACATGGCTGCTGCATAGACTGATGACAGGAGGACTCAGATCCACAGGCCAGGAAGTCCACACTTTTGATAATCATCCCTACCAGTAATTGCCCTGACTGAGCTCTGCATGCTTCAAATTCAAATAAGAGTTTTCACCACTCCAAAAATTCAAATGGAGATTATCAGCTCCAAATCCTGCTAGATTTCCAAAATTGTATCTTGTGACCACAGCCATTTCTTTCATGGCTCCCAACTTTGGGGAAAAAAAAATCTTGTTTCGCTATCTATCTGTGGACTGTTAACCTGCTGGTGCTGTGTCAGTTCATCCCCATTCCAACCGCCATCCAAGAACCACTGTGCCAGCCAGCACTCAGGACTGGTAACGCTCTATTCTTTCTTTCCTTTCCAACCTTGGTCTATCTCCTGAGCATAATTGAAGCTGTTGATCAGCATGAGCTGGTCAACTAACCTTTGTGGTCTGCCTCTCATTGTGCTTCTTACCCCCAGGAAAGTGGTATGGTTCCCTGGCTAGGCTTCCTTCATTGAATGAGGCTATTGCAGGTTAGGTCTTGCTTCACAGCTCCTTTTTCTGCCATGCTTGAGACTGCTGTGTTGCATGGCCTGCGGCAACAAGGGAAACAGGCCAAGCAAACCTCTCTGAGGAAGAGTGGGGTCTCATAGGCAGAAAGAGATCAGTAACCTTGGTTCTTGCCTTAGCTTCGCCAAAGAGTCACCAGCCTGCCTTTATTTTTTCCTGTCTGTCCTATGTTAGTCACATTGAGTACATGTGTCCATATTGAGAGGAGTGTTTGTTGCCTTCTTTCCTCTCTGCAAGTGCTGTGTATGTATATTTCTGAGGAGTGAATGTAGCCTTTTTTTTCAACTGTTTCTGGGGAGAATCAAGGGCAGCCTCAAGTCTCATTCCCTGAATAAGACCCCATAACCAATCACTTGAGGACTCTGCAGTCTGGAACATAGGTATACTATGGCACTGTGGCATGTACTGTTCCATAGTAATTTTCGATCACAAACGGGGAAGTGGGCTCTGATCACTTTTAAAAACTTTTTAGAGGCCTGGACAGATCTGCAGAGGTGTCTGCAGGTCTCCCCATATTCCCAGGAGGCTGGGGCTCATTCAGGAAAGTGGAAAACACCCTCTCCTGTTCCTGGCAGCAGTGTGTTCCTGGGGATTATGCTGCTGCCTTTCCTTACAGAGAGGAGCATTCCTAAGATTCAGGGTGCAATCCTAGCCAATGTTCCAGTGCTGACATAGCTGTGCCAATGGGGCATGTGCTGCATCCTGCAGTTGAGGGGCAGTCGCAAAGGCCTCCTTAAAGTAAGGGAATGTTTGTTCTCTTACCTCAGAGCTGCATTGCCCTTATCCTGGTGCTGAAAAGTTGGTTAGGATTGCACCCTCAGACTACTTTGAAAGACTGTGGCTGGGGAGTGGCTCTCTATAGCCCAGGGGGTCCCAAAGTGTGTGTTGCAATGCCTTAGGCTTAGGGCAGAGGTTCTCAAACTCGGGCATCATGCCCCAGCCTGAGAAGCTCTGCCTCTTTCCCTGTACTGTAAGAAGCAGGGGGGGGGAAGCAATAATTGAAATTCAGAAGGTTCAGTGCACATCATTGCCTGTTAGCCATGATTGCCAAGTGGAACTTGCACATTCAGAGTAAGTGTGCCTTTGAATACCTGTTGCTGGAGGACAAACAGTAGAGTAAGTGCCTTGCTTGTGGGCTTCCAGAAAGCATCTGGCTGGCTGCTGCTGGAAACAGAACGCTGCACTAGATTGACCCTTAATGTAATCCAGCAGGGCTCTTCTATTCTTATGATTCTTTGTTTTGTCATTCCCTTATACATATTATACTTATACTTTAGGAGCTGCAAATGATATCCAGTGACATACGGTGAATTTTTTTTCTATTTGACTTAACTAATATTGGCTTAACAAATATTGCTATAACAGTAATTGTTGATGGGCTTGCAATTTCAACATGCACACCATTTCAAATAATCTTCAGTTATATGATGGGAAGGCATCTCTCATTGCTTAGTCAAAATTATTCTTCAAAGTCTAGAACATCTTTATTCACTGGTTTACAGCTGTGGGATTCTGAAATGCTGCTGATAAAAGTTCTATTGCTGATAATGGATGGCAGCTGCTGATGAAATGAGAAAAAGAAAGAAAAGAAAGGGGGCTCTTTAAAGTAATCTTTTCATTGCACATCACTGGAAAACCTGTAGATCTGGCTAACCTTATACAAGATCAGAATTCATTGCTGAAATCCTCAATGACAGGATTTTAGACAAGATATATTGTTGATTCATTTAATCACTAGTAAGGGAATTTAATTCAGCAATGCTTGGGCCCCTTATACTGTCTATAGTACAGCACGAATTGCCACTTGTCCAAGAACCCTATTTCTTTGGTTTCAAAGATAGATGGCATGAACAAAGAGGGGAGTCATGTGCACAATTACAACTAGAAGAATACTTCCAAGATCAAAAATGGCCATGGAGTCAAGTAAGAATGGTTAGGTAGTTCTACTGCTTTATCCAAGCCCATTGTGTACTGGAAACCTCTACAGCAGCCATATAATCACACGCATTCCCTCAGCTGCACAAACTGCAGCAATGCCTATCTTCTAGCATTGGCCAAGAGGTTTGGGGCTCATTACTGTGCCACCTGGTCCAGCTGGGTTCGTGTGCAGCAGTATACTGGGTGGCCACCTGATCAGTGTAGGGGTTGTGCTGCAGAATAAGAAAAATCAGGCCAGTTATTCTTTCAGCCTGGTGTCTTGGTTGGCGGCCTCAGAGTTTCCTATACAGTTAAGGAGGGAAGGAGGTTAACCTTCATCCACGTCCTTATCCTCCATTGCAGGTGGCTCACCTGGTCTGTCCAGGCTTCCTTCCAGCAAGAGATTCCCTGGAGACCTCAGTCTCTTGCCCCCCACTCATCACAGGCTCTTATAGGACTTTTAAATTTCTGTCCTGCTTCCATGCAGGCACAGTGCTCCTCATCTGCTTCCTGGCAGCCTGGATTAATCTTATCTACTGCCATATCAGTGAAAGCACTAGTCAGTGTGCTTTTGTGCTGCCCAAGAGCAGTACCCATTTCTGACAGCTCCCCTGGTTTAAAAAAATGGTGGAAGAGTGCCCCAGGCAGAGCAATTCAGGCTAGGTTACCCTGGACTCAGAGGCAAACCCAGATGGTGTGTGTCCCATTGGCATAATTATTTTGTTAAAAAAATCATTTTAGTTCATGGTAGACATGAGGCAGTCTTGCTGATCAAGTTTTTCCATGATGTATTGGCACAGTGATGCCATGTTCTCAGCTTTGAGCTAACAACTAAGCCTAGAAACAGACAATAGTTTCTTCTGCAAACTGAAGGTCAGGTTGGTGGAAATTAGTAGAATAAAGAAAGCACAGATATCAATACCTATTGAAAGCAAAGGAATTCATTTCAAAGGCTGACATAATGTTGTACAAACAGAGTGCCAAAGGGTCAGCTCTTCTGAGTTCAATTGATGTGAGTAAGTTTTGGAATATGTTATTTGACAATGACTGTACAGATAATGTACCTATGACAGTTGTGAATTTGTTAGAGATACAGCATGGATCTCACAAGTATATATTTGGAATAGTGGTAAGCAAACATTGAACGAGTCCATATATGTTCTCTAGTCATTGATCATAATGTTGTCCAGATCTTCTTTCTTCTCTGCTTAGCTTCATGCCAGGATATCATATTCTGTGCTATCAGGTGTCCTGTATTTTGCCTGTCTCTGTATCATGTTAGAGTTTCTATTTTGGTACATTCTAATAGCATCCCAAACTTCAGAACCAGTGTTTGTTATAGAGCTATTGTGTCATGAGCCAGCTTTGTACTTGTGTGAAAACACGCAGATCCCTTCACCACATATTCTTACATAATATCACTGTGGGCGCAATCCTAACCAACTTTCCAGCACTGGCATAGCTGTTCCAGTGGGGCATGTTCTGCATTCTGCAGTGGAGTAGTACTCACAGAGGCCTCCTCAAGGTAAGGGAATGTTTGTTCCCTTACCTTGGAGGTGAATTGCCCTTACCCCGGTGCTGTAATGTTGGTTAGGATTGAGCCCTGTGAGAGTTTGAATAACTGTTTACATGGAAAATTTATCTTAAGAAGCAAAACGTGAGTGTTGGCTGAAAAGATTTCAACCTCCTCTGTCTTATATGTCAAAAATGTGCTCAGAGTTCTTTCCCTGCCACTGTGTCAGCCCGCTTCCGCCCCTCTCGCAGTTTGTAGCAGTGGCCCAGCAGTGCTTAACACTGGCCCAGCTTTTGCTCTTCTGTAAGGCCCCTTACACTGCTGGAACACTAGATAGAATTGGGGCAAGATTATCACAAGGTTGAGTATCACTAATATCACCTTCAGCTATCAGCCATACAGGAACAGAGGAACAGAGCTACTAAAGTACAGTACTCCAATCTCCAACCAAACTTCCAGATCAGTGGTATCCAATGCCACTATAAGGTTCTGGAGAATATTGATCTCACGCTTCTAAGCTTGATATTGGGATTTTGTTTGGTCAGCCCAGGGACACGTGGTTTCCTTCCCTGTGGGAAGATTGGTTATGATCTGGAGCAGGTGGCTTAGCATTTCAACAAGCCCGCACCCATCTTTCTCCCTCTCTTGCGTGCTCGATCACATGAAAATTGCCCACCATTTGAACAGTCTGGGTTTAGTTGATCGCTTTTTGGAGCCATGTATAAATTTTTCTGCTTACCTGATAGGCCATTAGTGGACAGTTTTTTTTGCCTGCCTCAGATTGTGGGTAGGGTGGGGTCCTTTCTTTTTGTCTTGCTTAACCTATTGATCACTTGGATTTTGCAGGTAGTGCGGGTTTGAAGGCATGAGCATGTCCACTGGTCTGCACCTTGAGGTCAGTAAAGGCTAGACTGAACCCACTTCTACTCCTCAGTGGCTCAGCGATGTGAGGGGTTGGGTGGATTGTCCCTGGCCTGGATTGCAGGGGCTGACTCGAAGGCTCAGTGGCATGGGGTGACCCTGAATGGTCTGGCAGCCTCGGCCCCCTCATCGGGTTGACTGCGATAAGCTGGCCCGGCCTGAACAGGGACATGACTTGGAGTCAATCCTAGACAGGGGCATGACTTGGAATCAGGTGGTAACGCCCAGGCAGGGGCCAGATGGTATTCTGGTGCCCCTTGCTTGATTCAGCCTCTGCACTACAGCTGCTTCGCTGCACTGAGAACTGCAGGTCTCCAGATTTCTTCTTTTTCCTCTTATGTAATCGCTAGTTAATAAATAATTAACCATTCTTTTTAGCAGATCTGTGCACATTCAGCATCTGTGAACATTTAAGCAATCTGTAGTAATAATTAAATTAAAATGTTGCTGAGTGGATGAATTTGAATAAGATTATGCAAAATACAAACTTTCAAACACACAAAGCTGCAAATTTTTGTGTATTTGTATGTTTGTTCTTATGACCCTGGTTAAAAACATACATATGACATTAACACTTTCACTGTTGAGTATTTTGTTGCCCCCCTTTTTCTCTCCCCCCAATATAATCTGATGCACACAACATTATGCCAATTATCAATGAAATGATAATTTGAAACTTCATACTTAACCTTTGCTATGACATTTCATTTAATAAGCCAATCTCTTGTAGAATACAGTGTATCATGATCTCTTCGGAAATCTTTGTGGCACAGAAACTAATGTAGACACAATAGTGGCACAATAATGATAAATTATTATGTAATGTAGTGGAATTTTATCAGTTACAATGGTTTTGTGGCTAACATTCAGATGCCCTTAATGTAAACAAAAACTTATTTTATCTCTGACTAATCTCTTGTGTGATTTTTTAAAATTTTTTATTATTCTTCAGCCTAGTTGTGTCTAGTGTATTTTGATGCACAGCCATGGTGATGAACTTCGGTATAAAAATAAAACTCATGTCAAAGGAACAACTGAACATGAGTTGTCACAGTTGTCAGAGTGCACTGTGAAATGCAGACCTTCCTTAGGGTGCAAAGTGCCTCCTTGATGGCAATCAGGGTTTTTTTCTTCTTCTTCTCAATCCTGCTTATTTAGTCTAGTAGAAAGTAAGAGCACATGCACAGACAAACTGGCGTCCCATTGCATTCCTCCAGGGTAAATAGTTTATCAGGCCTGAAGCTGATTAAGTGTAAATGAGAGGAGTGTCAGGAGTCCAGGTAACATACTGGCGCGTGCTGCCTTTTCACCTCTAAAAGCTGTGGGTCACATGTCAGTCTTCAAGCTTCCTTTTAGAGAATACTTAATGGGCTCACTTGTTTGGCAACAAGATCTTTTAGGAGGTAAAAAATAGAGCCCTTCTATCTACTTTATCACAGTATGGAGAATTTCAGCTTGTGCAATCATTAGGAGATAATTATACTGACTGAAAGCTCAACAGACAGTTCAGATCATTTAGTCTGTGAAAACCAGATTATGAATAAAGGTGTATCCCCTGCATGTTTACACAAATGCTGATACACAAATGCCAACCTCAGAGGCCTGTACCTTGCCACAAGTCTGCTTTACACTGTCTGTATATCAGTAGTCCCTCAGTCATAAGTTCCAGTCTTCATTGCATGACTGTTATGTGATGGCTAAACTAGTACCTGCATAGGTTAATGATTCAGGGTGCAATCTTAACCTGGAGTTAGGCTGGCACAGTTAGGTCAGCAAAGTTTGGTCGGCACAAAGGACACCATAAAGTATGTTTGGACCAGAGTCAGAGAGACCAGCACACAGACTTGCACCATCCTCCCTGACTCTGAGAGTGGTCCAAATACACTTTACGGTGGCCCTTGTGCCAGCCAGACTTTGCTGGCCTAACTCCTGGTTAGGATTGCGCTCTCAGTGTTTGAATTGACACACCATGCCAGGTTTTAAAGGTATAGCATTTCAGCCCACCACTCAGGTTAGAGCTGCTGCAGTCGGAAAGGAAAAGCCTGAACCTGTCTGATCCTGGATTAGATACAGACAATGCAGTCACATAATTTATTATGCATTACACATATGTTGCATGGCTTCCTTCACTAATGCACAAGGTGGCACCTCCAAGATAGAGCAGGAGAGGAACAGAGAGATCATTGGAGGAACTCAGTCAAAGAGTCCTTGGCCACTTCAGCCAACACCCTCCCCCAGACTTCTCTTTCTTGCTTAGGAGAAGAAGGGCAGTAACGAGTTTGGCTGATTGACCATGCTCTACCAGGGTGTCCAACAATAACAAAAACTCCAACAATAACTTCCCTTCATTCATTCTACTTGTATTTTTGATTGCACTCTTAAACTGTTTGCCAAGCACATATAGTTGAATTTACATAAGTTGAATGTATGTATGATGTGACTCCACTCAGTAGCCATTAACCATGCATGCTTCATATATTATTCCTCTAGGATTGTCAGTTGTGTTCATCTCCTTAATTCAAGGAGAATTAAGCCTTGTTCAGCATTTCTGAGTGGGAAGTCTTTCACTATCTTTCTCCCTCTTTCATATGCCAGTCTGTAGGATGCATATACCACAACCAATGACCAAAGATGCAAAAACATGTATGTTGGAGGAGCATGAGTATACTTGCATACATGTGTCTCCAGGGCACCCATTCTAACATTGTGTGCCCTATTCATTTTTATTTGTTGACAGTTGTCCATTGAAGTGTTTTTTTTCAGATCAAATTTAGATGGGATTCCATGCCCATTCCAGAGATCTATTTCCCCCTATTTTCTGGCAGGACAAATTCACTGCATACAGATTAATTAAAATAGATATATTGATACAAGCAATTGCCAGTGTGCTGATGCAGGTTCATCCATTATCAGGTGTCATTACTAGTGAGTCACAATACAAGGTGAATCAGGTGATCTTCATTTAGTAATTTACACTACATTTTGGAGCACAGAAAAGCCTTTTCAATTGTTTGATATTGTCTGATTGACTTACTGATTGCCACCCTTGACTCAGAAGGCAGCCTACATCCATAAAACCACAATGTATAGAAACAAAATTAAGCAATGAATCAATCAATAATATAACAACCAACAAACCAGTAAATAGCAAATCAAACAGTGTAAGAACCATAAAAAAATAAACTAAAAATGGTTTTTGGGAGCCATTGAAAAGTGAGGGCCCAAGTAGATCTTCCAAGACTGAAAGTTTCATGTTTGACCTGCTGCAATAGAAAAGGCCCTCTCACATATTCCCACAAACCAAACTTCTGAAATATGCACAAGGAACTCATCAGATGACCTCAGTGGATGGGCAGTGTCATATAGAGACATATAGCTCACTCATATAGGGACATATAGCCCAGTCCTCCTAACTAAATGTTGCCTGCAGGGCGCAGCAGCGCTGGGATGGTTCCACTGCATCCTATCGGCAACCAGAGACTGTGCCGAGATAGGGAGGGAAGTAAAAGAATGTTTCACATACCCACCTCCGCTCCTGCCTGGACCCTAATATCGCTACTTGAACCAGTGCCATCTAATTAGGTGGCCACGTTTGAGCAGAGGCAAGGGGAGCAAAACAAGGGTTAGGATATCAGCCGAGCTTTCCTGTCTGCCCACCCCAGCTGGACTTATCAGCAGTTTACATATACTGGCAGGGTCTGGTGCTCTTTTACCCACTTAACTCTGCCACCTCTAATGTGGAAAATGGTTGCCAGCATTGCGTTGTATGTGACCCCATCAGCCTGTGGAAAGCAGTTCTATAGCAATGGAAAGCCTTTCTGCTGCTATAAATGGCTTTGTGTGCTGGCTCAATTAAGGCCAATATTCCTTTAGACAAGTAGTCTTGTCTAAACAAGACTCCCAAACATCTTGGGAGGTTTGGGGAGCCTATAGACCCTCTGCAAGCTTCCCCCTGCCCCACGCAGCCTCCGAACAGCTAAAAAAAAGTAAAAAAAGACAATTTCCAATTTCACAACAAAAATAAAAGTGTTCTTTTTTTTTACTATGTTGTTGTTTTGCTGCTGCTGCTGCTGCTGCTAATGATGATGATGATGATGATGATGATGATGATGATGATGATAATTGTAATAATAGAATTTCTATTCTGCCTTTCTGCCCCATACCATATTGAGGCACTCAAGGCAGCTCACAACATTAAAATTACAAACAATAAAATAACATAAATAAGAGATTAGCTGTTTGGGGTCTTGGGGAGCCCTGCTAAGGGATCTACAGGCTCCCTGGACCCCTTCCTCCCAGAAACTAGTGCTTGCATGGGGTAAGTAAAAAAAATCCTTTTACCCCCAGCAGCACCACAATCCTCCCAATTGTGTAGCTGTCTTTGCACCTTGCCCTGCTCCTTAAGGGCCTAGAGGCAAGCCTTCCTTGGCTGGGGTATCGCAACACCCCAGTTTGGAAACCTCTGCTTTAGACCTTAGCTGTGTCAGCCTTTAAAGGTAGTGTTCAGCCCTAGAATGGTGCTCAGAAACAGACTATAAAACTAGCTGGTTTTGCCATTGTGTATGTTACCATGCCCTTTCATGGATCACTGCCTTGTCGTGGCGAAGGGGCTTGAGTAGCTCAATGAAGCTGTGAGCTATGCCATGTAGGGCTACCCAAGATGGACAGGTCACAGCAGAGAGTTCTGACTAAACGTGGTCCGCTGGAGAAGGAAATGGCAACCCACTCCAGTACTCTTGCCAAGAAAACCCCATGGATTACAGAACAAAAAGGCTAAACGATATGACACTGGAAGATGAGACCCTCAGGTCGGAAGGTGTCCATTATGCTACTGGGGAAGAGCAGAACACGAGTACTAGTAGCTCCAGAAAGAGTGAAGTAGCTGGGCCAAAACTGAAAGGAAGCTCAGCTGTGGATGTGTCTGGAAGTGAAAGGAAAGTGCGATGCTGCAAAGAACAATACTACATAGGAACCTGGAACGTCAGATCTATGAATCAAGGCAAGCTAGATGTGGTCAAACGTGAGATGTCAAGGCTGAACATCGACATCCTGGGAGTTAGTGAACTAAAGTGGACAGGAATGGGAGAATTTAATTCAGATGACCATTATATTTGCTACTGTGGGCAGGAATCCCTTAGAAGAAATGGAGTAGCCTTCATCGTGAACAAGAGAGTGAGAACAGCAGTACTGGGGTATAACCTCAAAAATGATAGAATGATTTCCATTCGGATCCAAGGCAAACCTTTCAACATCACAGTAATCCAAGTCTACGCCCCAACCACTGGTGCTGATGAGGAAGAAGTTGACCGCTTCTATGAAGACCTAGAACAGCTTCTAGAATTAACACCAAAAAAAGATGTCCTTCTCATCATAGGGGATTGGAATGCTAAAGTTGTCAAGAGGTAAGAGGAATAACAGGCAAGTTTGGTCTTGGAGTACAAAATGAAGCAGGGCAAAGACTGATAGAGTTCTGTCAGGAGAACACATTAGTCATAGCAAACACCCTTTTCCAGCAACACAAACAGCGACTGTACACATGGACTTCACCAGATGGTCTACATCGAAATCAGATTGATTACATTCTTTGCAGCCAAAGATGGAAAAGTTCCATACAGGCAGTCAAAACAAGACCTGGAGCTGACTGTGGCTCAGATCATCAGCTTCTTCTTGCCAAATTCAGGCTTAAACTGAAAAAAGTAGGGAAAACCGCTAGGCCCTCCACGTATGACCTAAATCAGATCCCCTACGAATATACAGTGGAGGTGACAAATAGATTTAGGGGCTTAGATTTGGTAGACAGAGTGCCTGAAGAACTTTGGACGGAGGTCTGTAACATTGTACAGGAGGCAGCAACTAAAACCATCCCAAAGAGGAAGAAATGCAAGAAGGCAAAGTGGCTGTCTGACGAGGCTTTACAAATAGCTGAGGAAAGGAGAGAAGCCAAAAGCAAGGGAGAAAGGAAAAGATATACCCAACTGAATGCAGATTTCCAGAGAACAGCAAGGAGAGATAGGAAGGCCTTTCTAAATGAGCAATGCAAAGAAATAGAGGAAAACAACAGAATGGGGAGGACTAGAGATCTTTTCAAGAAAATTGGAGATGTCAAAGGACAATTTCATGCTAAGGTAGGCACAATAAAGGACAAAAATGGCAAGGACCTAACAGAAGCAGATGAGATTCAGAAGAGGTGGCAAGAATACACAGAGGAACTCTATAAGGCCGATCTAAATGCTCCTGATAACCACAGTGGTACAGTCACTGAGCTCGAACCTGACATCCTGGAGAGTGAAGTCAAGTGGGCTTTAGAAAGCCTCACTAACAACAAAGCTAGTGGAGGTGACAGCATTCCAGTGGAATTACTCAAAATCTTAAAAGATGATGCTGTCCAAGTGCTGCTCTCCATATGCCAGCAAATTTGGAAAACCCAACAGTGGCCACAAGACTGGAAAAGATCAGTTTACATTCCAATCCCAAAGAAGGGCAATGCCAAAGATTGCTCGAACTACCGCACCATTGCACTCATTTCACATGCTAGCAAGGTCATGCTCAAAATCCTACAAGCTCGGCTTCAGCAGTATGTGAATCGAGAACTACCAGATGTACAAGCTGGTTTCCGAAGAGGCAGAGGAACTAGAGATCAAATTGCCAACCTTCGCTGGATCATGGAGAAAGCAAGAGAGTTCCAGAAAAACATCTACCTCTGCTTCATTGATTATGCTAAAGCCTTTGATTGTGTGGATCACAACAAACTGTGGCAAGTTCTTGAAGAGATGGGAGTTCCAGACCACCTGATCTGCCTTCTGAGAAACCTTTATGCGGGTCAGGAAGCAACAGTTAGAACTGGATATGGAACAACCGACTGGTTTAAAATTGGGAAAGGAGTACGACAAGGCTGTATATTGTCACCCTGCTTATTTAACTTATACGCAGAGTACATCATGAGGAAGGCAGGGCTGGATGACTCACAAGCTGGAATCAAGATTGCTGGGAGAAACATCAACAACCTCAGATATGCAGACGATACCACTCTACTGGCAGAAAGTGAGGAAGACCTAAAGAACCTTTTGATGAGGGTGAAAGAGGAAAGTGCCAAAATTGGTTTGAAGCTCAACATTAAAAAGACTAAGATCATGGCAACCACTCCCATCACTTCCTGGCAAATAGGAGGGGAAGAAATGGAAGCAGTGACAGACTTTATTTTCCTGGGCTCCAAGATCACCGCAGATGGTGACTGCAGCCATGAAATTAAAAGACGTTTACTTCTTGGGAAGAAAGTTATGGTGAACCTAGATAGCTTAATCAAAAGCCGAGACATCACCCTGCCAACAAAGGTTCGCATAGTCAAAGCGATGGTTTTCCCAGTAGCCATGTATGGCTGTGAGAGCTGGACCATAAGAAAGGCAGAGCGTCGAAGAATCGATGCTTTTGAATTATGGTGTTGGAGAAGACTCTTGAGAGTCCCCTGGACTGCAAAGAGATCCAATCGGTCAATTCTCCAGGAAGTCAAGCCTGATTGCTCCCTGGAAGGACAAATGCTGAAGCTGAAGCTCCAATACTTTGGCCACCTGATGAGAAGAGAGGACTCTTTAGAAAAGACCCTCATGCTGGGAAAGATTGAAGGGGGCGACAGAGGATGAGATGGTTAGATAGTGTCACCGAAGCAATGAATATGAAATTGGGCGAACTCAGGAAGCTAGTGGAGGACAGGGAGGCCTGGCGTGCTGTGGTCCATGAGGTCGCGAAGAGTCGGACACGACTTAGCGACTGAACAACAACAACATGTTACCATGACTTATCATGTTCCTTATTTAAGGGCTAATCATCTCTTTATATTTATCAATATTTCCCATTACTGAATTCCAATAGGTGCTCTCTGTCAGAGTGCTCTGAACAGTGTGGTATTGCACGTAATGCTGGGCTATTGAAAATATGAACGTATTGCAAACTTTTTCCTATCCCCTGCTATTTCTTATGTGCATAATATCTTGTGCACACAGTCCCTGCATAAATTTGCAATACATGTCCAGATATGTTTTGGTTGTGCAGGAAACTTTCCTGTAGAGATTTTTGCTTTAGAGAAATAAAATCATAAATATTCATTGCATTTGTAGCAGGCAATGATGTGCAGCCTCAAGGAGAAAAAAGTTACATGTGTTTAGGTGAGTGGAAAAAGAAAAGAATACAACAAATCATGTATCTTCTCAGTTTTGAAATGAAATGTGCAGAACACCTGATTTGTATTTGAATATGCCTGACCTTTCTGTTAATAGTCTGTAGACATCAAATGTTATTTTGTATGGTAGGCTACTAGACTTAAAATACTATTGTGTCTGGAAGTAAATAAAAATCTTAACCACTGTGTTGCTTATAAAAGATATTAATTCAAGCTGTTCAGCTAATATGAGCATTGTCCAAAATGAAACATAAAAATAGATCCAAGGCCTACTTCATCATGCTGGAATCTGACTTAAATGGCAGCATGCGGCATCTGTTTATTCCTATGTGTGATATGCAGCGATGACAGGTCCAGCACAGCGCAGGGAGTGGTTTTATTCAGGAGGCTGGACATCAGAACAGTCATGAAGTCTGGTGCTTGGGTATGCTTAACTATGGCAGCCTACACTGACATACCAATATGAATGGAGAACTAACTATTGGTTCTCATATCAAAATGTGGAAAAAACACACACACAGGAAAAATTCCATTGCTATTCTGATTTCATGATCTCACGCAACTTATTTACATGATTTTGAAATTCAGCCAGTTCCTGCTGCTTTACAATTCTTTTCAATTCTGCCATAACCCAAATAAAAGCTTCAAGGATGTTTATGTACATATAGTATCTTTATAACATGGATTTTTTAAAATATTAAACTGCCAAAGTTTTTGCACTTGTACTTGCAGATGCATGGTTGGAACAATGAGTATCAAAACCACTTCATATGTTACTCAATGGCAGCAAAAAGTGATCATTGTACGAGCCACCCTGAGGGCACAATCCCATGCAGCGCCGGCATGGCGAGGTCGACTTGGCAGCACCATATGCGACGTGGCATAGGAGAGGCTGGAGCCTCCCCCCCCCCATGGCAAAGGAGAATGCGCTCCCTTACCCTAGGGAAGGCTCCAGCCTCCCCTATCTGCTCCTCGAATCTGCACCCGCTAAAGAACGGGCGCAGATCCAAGGAGACTGCGTGGCCCAAATCGGGGCCTCGTGGATGGGCTTAGGATGTGGCCGTATGGCCACCTCCCGAGCCTGCCCATGTCCTGCCCAAGTCCCGCCCCTGCCGCCCTCCCTCCCACCATTCCCTGTCCTGATATGAGACAGAGCTTCGGGAGGCTCTCCATCGGCACTCTGAAGCTGATGCTACGAGTAGTGTCGGCTTCAGAGTTTTAGCGTCAACGCGGGGGTGCCACTCAGCCCCCCATGTCGGTGCTAAGCATGTAGTGTTGATGCAATGACATTGCTCCAACACTACACACAATCTAGGATTGTGCTGCCCATCCACATCCACCAGCACCCTACACAACAGTGGTGTGACATTTATTTTCCTGTAAGAGGATTTAAGGCAGTGTTTCTGTTATTGTAGGCTCTTTGTAAGAGTGAACTGTCTGACTGTGAACTGAAACTCAATTTTCTCCAAGGGTAGGGTCTTTGGATCTCATTTGTTATAAACAAACTCCCCAAATTATGGATGACCATGTTATGGACAGGTGTGTCAGTGCTTTAACCTAGGTGCAGTATGTCTTTTGCCAGTGTTTCTGCACAAGCACAATAGTAAGGCTGTTCACAGACTTACCTTGGTTTCAGGTTATGTGCACCCCTCTAGAACTAAACTATGTAGATAGGGGCTTACACTCCATTGCATTCTGCAGGGGAGTTTTGGCCTCCTCATTTGTCAGAACATTTGTTCCCTTTCCCCAGGAAAGGCCCCTGCTGGCCTGATCGGTCTACTTAGTGATATCATTGGCACAGGTCTGCATGGACTTGTGGATTGGCCAGGTGATGGGTTAGGATTCCGTGGTCACCACTGCTGTTGAAACTGTCCCCTTCCTGGGTCCAAACTACCCTCTTCTCCACCCTGTTGCACCCCCATTCCATCCCTTGCACCCACTTTCTAGCACCAGCAAGTGCTTCTGGTCCGCTGGCATGCAGACCTGGCTGTTTGAAGTTTGCAGTGACCGCCAGGCCATGTGTCCTAGCATGTTGTGTTTGTGACAGCCCAAAAATGCATTATGCTACTAGTACACTAATTTCAGCAGTGCAATGGAGCTAGATGATTGGTATGGGCCTTTAGTGTAACCATTTCCTTACAAAGATTAGGGTTGGTTCTAGGCTTTTCTCAAATGCCAGTTGGTTGGGCTCTAATTTTAATTCAGTCACATTGTTATTTAGGCTGCAAATGGTTTATCCTATTGTAATACTATCTAATGCTAAGTTAAGACATTGGAGGAAAAAATAAACCCGTTACTAAATAGATACAAGGAGTGTTGGCAGAGAGAAAATCCATAGTTTGCACTCTAAGAGAATGTTCACGGTTATCCCCAGTTATGTTATAGTAGTATTACTACTAATGGGGAAAAAAAAAACGGAACAGTATCTTTCTGGTGACATGTATCAAAGAATGGCATTATATGTGAACTCTAAAGGGAATGCGAAACCCATTTGGAAATAATACAAAGAAATGCCAAAGGCTGCATAGTAGTCAGTTGTCTTTGGAAGTATCTTAGCAGGATTAAATCAGAGACTGTGTGGGGTATGCAAACTATCATGAGCAACAGCTTTTTGGAGTGCTTCTCTGTCTAGACAAGGCCATGCCATTTACTAGGGGCAGTTTTAAATGGATATAGTATATTTTAAACATCCTTCCTTAACTTTTTATATGTGTTACACATTGTTGACACACTGGTTTTGACCTGATTATAAATCACCACAACAGCTTGAAGGAGCTGGCCTCAGCTACACTAATGTCTGTCTCACTTCACTATGATTCACTTACGTGATTATTTAAATATTTTTTTAAAAGGTTACCAGTCATGTGTGCAGTTGCAAGGTTTGAAAATTACTGATTTTAGTGCTACAAATACTAGGACTGAGCCAAAACAGACCATCCTCAACTACAGCCCTTCAAATCTGGGGTTGTGACTGTTACAAATTATATTTTTAGGTGTAAACCTTAGGCATACACCTGAAAAGAGATGTGTTAATTGACCCCAAAAAGCCAGGGAATATGGTAATTTGAGAGCTTTGGTTGTAATTCATGTATATATAGGAAAAATACATAGTATTCTAATGGCAGGTTAGGTAATATATAATGACTGTTATTTACATTTATATCTTGCCCTATTTCATATGGTTCCAGGACAGGTCACAACCTCATAAGGACAATAATATAATAAAAAGATTTGGTTAATTTACAGCCCTATTCTATGCAGGATTGATCTGTCACAGAGAAGCATTTATGACAGTGGAACAGAGTTCCGCTCTCGCAAAATGGCTGCCAACAATGTGTGGAGCACTTCATTAGTGGCTGTTATGGGAGTGCTGCTGCAAGATGTGGCAATGCTCCTCACCTGTTGCTGTACTCGTCTGTGGCTACTGGAGCAGTGGCAGGGGTGGGGAGGGAAGAAAACTGGGTAGGTAGCGTGTGAAACTGGGCAGGGAGTGGGAGGAGTGATCTGGAAGCAGTGGTGCAGATCACTCAGTAGCCTCAGTAGCCTCCCCACCCCCTTTCTCTCTTTGAACTTGCACCAGCTAAAGAGTTGGTGCAGATCTGAGGAGAAACATTGTGGAGCAGGTGGCTTAAGGATGGGATGGGGCAGCGGCGTCATGCAGCTGGAACGCTGGGCGGGAGGAACGGGTGAGTGGCAGCCTACCCTTTGCGTACTGCTCTGTTTCGCCGCAGGGGCAGGGAAGATGGCGAAACGGAGCGGTACACAACGGGTGGGCTGCCGCTCACCCGTTCCTCCCGCCCAGCATTCCGGCTGCATGACGCCGCTGGATAGGGGACTTAAATCTCTTTTCTCTTCTGAAGCCTCCTGATCTGACACACACACACACACACACACACACACACACTGGATACAGTACACTCCTTTCCATGGTTACTACACTGGCAGAGGGTGGAATAGAATTGGTCTCAAAATTAAACAGCATTTCATAGTGATATAGCAACAGAAAGCAGTAGTCATCAGTAATAATCATAGTCCAAAATTGTGGTGAAATGTGGTTTTAATGTCTTCTAAAGATGTGAGAGTAGGAGCTTCACGCATTACATTTTGAAAGGTTCCAATGTGATTTTTTAAAAATCAATTTCAATAACATTTTTTTTTTTTTGCAGAGCATTACATAGTAGACCAACAAGTTAGAACAGATGTGGACAATTTCTCTTCATTGGTGCTAGTTGTAGTGAATTGTGGTCCATCCTTATGTTCCACAAATTTCAGAGGTAAGCTCTATCCCTATTGGATAATATTTCATACCATTACGGCCCCAATCCAGCTGTTTTTACTGGTTAAGTCACCAGCTCTAATTTTGCTGTGAAGTCACACATAGAACTGATGGCTCTGCATGTGGGGGGGGAATCCCCATTTACATCAAAAGAGGCATCTACACCCAGTCCTATTTAAAACACACATTCCACTGGTGGTGATTGCTGAAAAAGGTGTGGGGAAGGGCAGAAAGGGGGCAGGGAGGACCAAACTTCAGTAGGCAGGCAGAGAAAAAGGGCGGGGAGGCTGCTGCCAGGAGGTTTAGGATCTGGCACATGCCATCACAACAGATCCACCTTCTCTCACAGCCTCCCCGTCACCTTATTCGCTCCTCTCTTGCACCAGCTAAAGAGCTCATACAAGTCTTACGAGTGCCATGGTGGAGCAGAAGGCTTTTTCTGGATACAGTGCGCTCCTTTTCAGTGCAGCTACATCAGCAGAGGAATGGACCGATAGGACTGGGCTGCTAGAAAGTTGAAATTAGCCTCACAATGTGGATGTAGATATGTATGTAGATGTGCAGCCACATTGATAACACATGTGCAACATGTGTGAATTTCTCCTGCATATGTTTGTGTTCTTTGCCCCACCCAGAAGCCAACTATGAGATTATGGGTGCAATCCTAAGCATATTTACATGAAAGTAAGCCCCATTGAACAATAGAACTTACTTCCGAATCAATATGCATAGGATTGTGCGGTAAGAACTAATAGGATAAATTGCTGTTCCCTTATGGGGCTGCAGATGTCCTTCCCCAAAAGGGACTGAATGTCCATTTGTGCTTTGAATCACAATAGTCTATTAATAGAATAGAAAACTATTACAGGAGCTTCTATTGCTAAATACGGCTAGATGATTGTGAAACTCCTATTCCAGCATCCAGACAATTGAAAGTTGAATTCCTGGATCTGAAAAAAAGAAAGATGATCTCTCAGGGGTGAAATAACTTCCGTTTGGGTTTTCATAACATCTGCATTTGTTATTATCTTCAGCTCACTCTCCCCATATGTGGGAAGGCTTATAGTAAACAGAAGTGACAACCAGAGGGAGGGCAAATAAGATATTTTGAAACCTGGTGTAAGTGTTCTTGGCTTCTTGAGTTTGCTGATGACATAACAGCTGTCACCACACTCTGTCCTGCTAGGGGGAGTTAGAAGAGTGCTGGAAAAGAGACAAGCTGTTCAGTGACTGGAGGGAAGAGTCATTTGTTTAATGGTTCTTCTGAGCATTCATATAGGCTTGCCATTGAGCATATACTGTATAGCCTCACAATAAAATATGACAAAGCACAGGCTCCTCTGAACACATTAGCAACTATGTTCCAAACAATAGAGCTATCATTTTTCTGTTACTGTTCAAGACCTTAGTGTCCCTTTCTGGTTGTTGAATTATTCACTGAGAAAGGTGAAATAATAGTGCAAGAATTTAGAACTGCCTTCCGAGTTATCTGATGGTATCCTTTGTCAATTAGTCTAAAATCTACATAACTTGCTGCATAAAATTATTGTGATATAAGATCTGCTAAGCCATATTGCTGTCTTGAGGCAGGATATGACATACTTACACCAAAAATTCACCTAAAGCAACATTCAGAGCTTATTTGAAGAGAAATAAGGTAAGTAAGGGTAAGACTTGCCTTACGAACCTTTTGGAATTCTTTGAAAAGGTCAACAGGCACATGGATGTGGGTGAACCTGTGGATATCGTATAACTGGATTTTCAGAAGGTGTTTGACACAGTCCCCCCCAAAGGCTGCTGAAGAAACTTCACAGTCAGGGAACAAGAGGGCAGGTCCTCTTTTGGATTCAGAATTGGTTGAGGGCCAGGAAACAGAAAGTGGGGGTCAATGGGCAATTTTCACAATGGAGAGAGGTGAAAAGTGGAGTGCCCCAGGGATCTGCCTTGGGGCCGGTGCTTTTCAACTTGTTCATAAATGACCTGGAGACAGGGATAAGCAGCGAGGTGGCCAAGTTTGCGGATGACACAAAACTTTTCCAGGTAGTGAAGACCAGAGGGGATTGTGAAGAGCTCCAGAAGGA
The DNA here is from genome assembly GCA_029204185.1 of Lerista edwardsae. Taxonomy (NCBI): domain Eukaryota; kingdom Metazoa; phylum Chordata; class Lepidosauria; order Squamata; family Scincidae; genus Lerista; species Lerista edwardsae. The sequence continues at coordinate 8,871,660 of JAJKFI010000032.1, forward strand.
TCTCTCCAAGTTGGGGGAATGGGCAGCCAAATGGCAGATGCGTTTCAACGTAGACAAGTGTAAAGTGATGCATATTGGGGTAAAAAATCAAAACTTCACCTATAGGCTTATGGGTTCTGAGATGTCTGTGACAGCTCAAGAGACAGATCTTGGGGTGCTGGTGGACAATTCATTGAAGGTATCGACCCAGTGTGCGGCAGCAATTAAGAAGGCCAATTCCATGCTTGGGGTAATTAAAAAAGGGGTTGAGAATAAAACAGCCAATATTATCATGCCATTGCACAAATCGATGGTAAGGCCGCACCTGGAATATTGTGTGCAGTTCTGGTCACCGCACCTCAAAAAGGACATAGTGGAGCTGGAAAAGGTGCAGAAGAGAGTGACGAAAATGATTATGGGGCTGGGGCACCTCCCTTATGAAGAAAGACTGCAGCATTTGGGGCTCTTCAGCCTAGAAAAAAAGTGCCTGAGGGGGGGACATGATTGAGACATACAAAATTATGCATGGAAGGAATGCAGTCGATAAAGGGTTGTTCTTTTCCCTCTCTCAAAACACCAGAACCAGGAGGCATCCGCTAAAACTGAGGATTGGGAGAGTTAAAACTGATAAAAGGAAGTACATTTTACCCAGCGGGTGGTTAATCTGTGGAACTCTTTGCCACAGGAGGTGGTGATGGCATCTGGTCTAGATGCCTTTAAGAGGGGATTGGATGGATTTCTGGAAGAAAAGTCCATCGTGGGCTATAGGCAATGATGGATTGTGCAACCTCCTTACATTAGTAGTAGGCTACTTCAGAGTACCAGGTGCAAGGGAGTGGCACCTGGGGCACCTGGTGGGCCACTGTGAGATACAGGAAGCTGGACTAGATGGGCCTTTGGCCTGATCCAGCGGGGTTCTTCTTATGTTCTTAAATGTCTAAAGCCTTTCGAGAAAAAACAAAAGACATCAAGAAGACTATTGGAAGTGTCCCAAAGGGTTCCACATTCCTACCAGATTTCCCCTAAACCTAAACTGGAAGCAGATTTGGCTATTCCTCTTCAGCCTCTGTGGAGATATCTCTTCAGCTTCTGAGGGCCCAATCCTATCCAACTTTCCAGCACTGCCAATGGGGCTTATGCTGCATCCTGTAGTGGGGAGGCAGCTACAAAGGTCTCCTCAAGGTACCTCGTGTTGTGGGAAAGTTGGATAGGATTGGGCCCGTAAAGAGTTTAGAGCAGCCATTTTCAACCACTGTGCTGTGACACATTGGTATGCCATGAATGGTCTACAGGTGTGCCATGGGAATTTGGGGAAGGGTTATTTATTTATTTATTTATTTATTTATTTATTTATTTATTTATTTATTAGGGACATGGTGGTGCTTCAGGTTAAACTGCTGAGCTGAGCTTGTTGACCGGAAGGTTGGCAGTTCGAGACTGTGTGATGGAGTGAGCTCCCGTTGCTTGTCCCAGCTCCTGCGAACATAGCAGTTCGAAAGCATCTAAAAATGTGAGTAGATAAATAGGGACCACTTCGGTGGGAAGGTAACAGCGTTCCATGCGCTACAGTGTCAAGTCATGCCAGCCACATGACCACGGAAGCTTGTCCTTGGACAAACACCGGCTCTTCAGCTTAGAAACGGAGATGAGCACTGCCCCTACAGTCGATCACGACTAGACCATTCAGTCGTGGGGAAACCTTTACCTTTAATTTAGTAATAGGGCCATTGAAAGGTGAGCCTCAAACCAGCAGCACAGTGTGCCTTGTCAATTGTCTAAAAGCTGATGGTGTGCCTTGACAATTTTAGCACCTTGCCAGTGTGCCATGAGATGAAAAACGTTGAAGATCTCTTGTCTAGAGAATTTAGGTCAAACATTTCTCATGTGAATGCTGTATATCCCTATCATATTGACAAGCTTCTGTTCAGCATTGTTTGAAAATCATGGAAAAGAAAGCTTTCTAAAATCTCTTAGGCTATACTCCTTACTTGGAAGAAAACTTCAATGACTATAGATGAAAACTTACTTCTGAATATTTATTTATTTATTTATTTATTTATTTATTTATTTATTGTTAAAATTAAGCTTATTTATGTGTACCAGATTGCACTGTTAGCGTCTTTTGTTCACAATTTCAACAAAATATTTTCATCCCCCCCCCATTTTTTATGACCAAACTCAGTTTGGAAGCTGTGTATCTTTGCTGGAATGCACAGTTTCCTTTGTATTCCATTGCAGCAAGAATATTCTGTCCTTTGCTTACAGGGGACTGCTATTGGCAATGCCTGGGTAAGGTATCTCTAATTACTCTAACCACTGCCTAACACGCAAACGTTCGCAGGTGAGGTTTCTGAGCCACCATGTCAAGAAATTCTGCACCTGCAGTAATTTTGTCTGTTAAGTCACATTTGAAGGTGCAGAAGCAGGGTGCCAACTTTAACTATAAATGATAAGAACATTGTTATTTGATTTCAAAGACTGAAAGCAACATTATGTTTTGTTTTGTTTTTGTAATCATCACCAATCCTTACCAAAATTAGAAATTGAATACTCATAGCTATATTCCTATGCAGTAGATTAGGATACCGCATACTTCAGTCTACATTCCATTGCTACTGGGAGGGCTATTGCTGGTTTGAATTATCATTGTAAGAGGTAGTTTGTCAAGGAAAGGAAAAGGGTATTTCTAGAAGTGCTTTTTAATGCTTCTCTGTATAGAATAAAATACACTACTGTTAAACAGAAATCTTGTTGGAGAGATGAAACAGACCTTCTATGGGTGATCATAATTCATAAGTCTGGATTTATAAAATTCTTTGTCCAGGCTTGTAAACAGTGCAAGATCTTATTTCAGCTCCTGTTTTCAGGTTTTAGCCCTGCAGCAACTTTCTGGACCTGTACACAACTTAACCAGCTATTAATGTAGCAAGAGGATATAACAGTACATAAACTAACTGTTCCCTGAAGGCTTGAAATCCTAAATAGCTGCTTTTTCATGCTTCAAAATCTATACTTCAAGTGGGGACCTGCTATAAGTGGGGACCTCTGACAAAATTTTGCCATGTATCTCCAGCCCCTATCTTCCAGCCACCCTGGAACAAAATCCTTGTAGCACTACCCAGGTTTCCCTCTTCATTTTCCCATCTAGAAATTTCTTTGTATGGCATATTTCACTCACCTATTGTAACCTTTCCTCCAATTTTCTATAAGCAGATGTGTGATTTTTCATTGATAACACAATAAAGTATTTCATTTATGTGATAATGAAACAAAACACATAACACTACTTTCTGCATTTCTCTTTTTTGTAAAAAAAAAATCTGAGAAAAAAATAAAACATTTTCTGCACTATTCCTTGGGAAAAAACCAACATCTGCAAAAAATAAAAATGTTTAAGAGCACATCTATCTATAAGCTGTTAGGAGCTCAATTAGGCCAAATCCTTGCATTTTCCCAACCCAATTTCCTTTTTCTTTTCAGCATCAAAATTTATTGCGCAATGAATAATGGGGAGGCCATTATCATACACAAAAATGCTTACGCTATATTGTATATGTATTTGTATTATGCTGTAATCTTACACATACTAACCTGGAAGTAGATCCAGGGCACAATCCTAACCTGGAGTTAGGTCAGCACAGTTAGGCCAGCAAGGTTTGGCCAGCACAAGGGCTTCCACAAATCATGTTTGGACCACTCTCGGAGTCAGGGAGGATGGGACACATCTGTGTGCTGGCACATCTGAGGGTGCAATCCTATGCAGCGCCAGAATGGCAAAACCGACTTGGCAGCGCCATGTCTGACACTGCATAGGAGAGGCTGGAGCCCTCCCCCCCATGGCAAGGGGGCATGCGCTCCCTTACCATAGAGGACGCTCCAGCCTCCCCTGTGTGCTCCTCAGATCTGCGCCCGCTAAAAAGTGGGCGCAGATCCGAGGAGACCGTGTTGCCCGAATCGGGGCCTTGCAACCTCACAGACGGGCTTAGGATGTGGTGTATGGCCATCTCCCAATCCCACCCACATCCCTCCCAGGTCCTGCCTCCCTCCCTCCCACCAATCCCCGTCCCAATATGGGATAGGGCCTCCCTTGCGCTGACCAGGCTGCGAAGGAGGCTCTCCATCGGTGCTCTGAACCCGATGCTAAAAGGTGCTGCTCGGCGCCCGTGTGCCAGCACTCTGCCCCTTGCATTGACGCTATGACATAGCGTCGACGCAAGGGGAGGGGTAGGAGGCGCTGCCCATCATCTCAATATGGGCCAAAGGTACTGGATTTTCACAAAATAAGTGCCTCAGCTGCAACATCGAAATGGTTTTATTTTCCATAAGCAGTAATTCAAATGCTTTTTTTTTTTTTTTTTTTGCAATAAGATTGGCAATAAGGATTATATTTGTACTTTTCTTGACCTGACCGGAGAAGCATCATGCTTGAAAATGATAAGACAACAAACTGTTTCTGTATCTGGGACACTGACTGGTGAGAACTTGCATAATATTTAATCTCCATGGACAAGCTTCATAATTCATAAATTCAGTAATATAAAGACAACAGAACTCTACCATGCCAGATGTCAAAAACAAGGGAAATTACATCAGAGGTACAGACAGTGCAAGTATGATGACTGTAATGTTGTTTTCTAAAACAGAAATTGCAATAATAAGTAATGTGCCACAAGCACCTTATGGCTGTTGTATTGGATACTTTTCAATTTGTGAACACCAAGGATGTGGGCAAGATAATAGAAAATATGAATTCTTCCACTTGTACCCTAGAATAGGGGTCTCAAAACTATGGCTCTGGGCCCACATCTGGCCTGCCATAAGATTTTATCTAACCTGCAGCAACTTGTTTTTTAGTCAGAGCATTTGCTAATGTTTGACATTTTTCCTCATTATATATCATTTCTCACTTTAAGCACGGCATTGTTTCTTTGTAATTGCCACATTTCTCTTTTTTAAAAAATCATATCATACTGATTACAAAAAATATCCAAGTAAAACATATTCAGTCATGTAAATTTCATTCATTCAGACCACAATCCTGAGCAGCGGCGGAATGGCAAGGCCAACGGGCCTGCACCATATCCTAGTGCTGCTCAGGGAGGCTGGAGCCTCCCTGTGGCAAGGGCAGATTTGTGCCCTTACTATAGGGGAGGCACAAGCCTCCCCTATGCGCTACTCGGATCTGCGACTGCTAAACAGATCTGCTACTCAGATCTGCACCTGCTATACACGCCTGCCGGCCTGCCCACAACCCACCCACCGCCCACTCCCTCCCTCGTCCCAACATGGTGCCTCCCCTGCACTAGTCGGCTTCGGCCTGCCACAGCGCTGGCACCATGGAACGGTGCTGCCTGCAGCACCGGTAACCATTGCCTTAGCACTGACGCGGGGGTGCCACTTGGTGCCCCCACATTGGTGCTAACTGCGCAGTGCCGATGTAACAATCCAGGCTGCTCACACCAGCGATTTCGCTGGTACAGATCCAAGCAGCCCCATAAGGGTGCCTCAGGCTTACCCTGGGGTAAGGGGACAAACATCCCCTGCCTTGCCCCACAGTGAACTCCAGTTGTCTCCTATCCTGCTTAGGATGCAGTGCAGGCTAGCCGGCCGGCCTGCTCCTACACAGGTTAAGTTTGGGCTGCCCCAAATTGAAACTTAATCCAGCCTGTTTGATAGGAGAGCTGTTACAGGAATTACAGTTTAACTGTTCTTGTAAATTTGTACTTTCTCTAAAGTACAGGTGCACAGAATGGGTTTCATGCCCATTCTGCAGGAAGCACACTGCTTTTACATGTGAAAAAGAAGTACACATTTGATGATAAGCTAAACATGAATCAGCAAAGTGACACCATGGCAAAGAAGGTGAATGCAATTCTAAGTGGCATCAGCAGAAATATAGTTTCAAGATAACGAGAAGTAGTGATAGCATGAAGGTGGGTTTGGATTCAGTGGACACCACTGCTGCTGAACCCATTCTCTTACTGGTTCTGATCCACCCTCCTCTGTTGAAGGAAGCACAATTTCTATGTTTAGGGACAGAAAAAACCCACCGCATCTCATTCTGTCGGGGGTGGTGGTTGTTGCTTTTGCAAAGCTAATAAATCCAATTTCGGTCTTTCTCCCAAGAGTCTGTTCTTTGTCTCTGTATCCAAAAACAACCTTTGCCCTTCTAGCAATACAGGCTCTCTACTGCACCTTTGGGAATTGTAATTCTTGTTCTTTGGAAGACTTTGATTCACCTATTTTTCCATGATGGTGAAATAAGATTCATGAATTTGCAACCTGTTCGGAATACTTAGATGTAATAGTCAACATGCAGTTTTTCCACTGGGAGTGGAAAACCATGGATATCCGGAGCAATATCATTCATAAGCATTCCCCTGTAACACTGGGGGAAATGATTCAATTTACATAATTTTGTGCATTTGGGTATATACTTGCACTCCTTTTCTGATGAGAGATGTGCTGGTATTACCTAACAAAGTCTTTACCCTTAAGCATTCTTGTATACGACTGAATGTTATTTAATTTATTTTGGACATTGTAATTGAATATAATGAACTGAAGGAATTACATCTGGTAGATGTAAGCAACGTATTTCATGTTATGATGTGTATACGAAAGATGTATGTGACAAGGATTTTCACTTTTGATATACTGTCCTGGTAATTTCTTAGTAATGAGACAGATAGGATTTCATCACTGTGAAATACTGGGCCCTCAGGCAACATTTAACTTCATGTGAAATGTGAGACATTATTGCAGGCTGACAGCAGTGTTTGTCTTCATGTCTTACCTCTATATAGGCAGATAGCAAGGATTCAAAATGAAGTGTACTTCAAGGTTCCCCATCAAATCACAACTCAAGAGTTCAGCCATCTGAGGTCAAACTACATGTGACACTAAAAACGTAATTGTGGAGTTACATACTTAGATTTACCCATAAGCCTTGTGGAGCTGTGATTTGGATCACTGCAGCACAGATGTAGCAAGCATTTAACTTTCTACCTCTGTGTTGTTTTCCTGTTGAAATCACTTCTAAATGACAATTTAACATGCCATTGTAACAAATGGTATTTTTAGCTTTCAATTGCTGCTTTGTAGTGGCAAGTTTCACTAAGAAAACAGAGGCAAAGAGTTAAATTTACCTACCTACCTCCACTTCTACTACCTCTACCTCTGTTGTGAAGTCTGACTGAAACTGCCACCCATGTAGCTCTTACACACGGATAAAGTTAACAGCCCAATCTTAAGTAAGGCCGACATAACAGGGCTGTATCCTAAAGCCCATTAGGAGGCAGCAGCAGCAAAGTGCAGGCCAAGGGGAGGTTTTTCCCGTGCACCCACGTAAGCCCCGGTCGCCCCTATGGGCCTGCTCAGATCTGCACCTGCTGTTTTGCAGGCACAGAGGAACGTGGACAGGAGCTGCCCAAATCGGGGCCGCCCTGGCCAGATATGGGTTTTAGGATATGGCACTACGGCCATCCTGCGTCACCGCCTCCATTGCCACCCAGTTACGCCCCTGGCATGCCTATGGCATGTCCTCATGGGGGCCCTGCACCAACCAAGTCAAGCAATGGCAGCATCGCTTGACTGGTGCAAGGCCAGCACTGCTGACGCTTGCGGTGGCACCCAAGCATTGGCAGTGCTGCTTGCACCAGTCCAGTGCCATAGCAGATGCAGACGCTGATACCCTTGACAGCACATTTGCGACAGCATTCGGCCAGCGCAACAGCATAGCGCCAGCGCAATGGGGGTATAGGATTGCGCTCTATGTCTGTAACGACACAGTGATACACGGGCAGCCTAATTCTGAGCTGCCTGGGCACTGCAAGTGCAGCAATAGCCAAATAGCTACTGCTGCATCCAGTGGCAGTCAGGCAGCCATGGAGTCACTTTGGGAGACAGGGACATTTGTCCCCCTCCTTTGGGTAAGCCCAGAGACTCGCCAATGGCCATTTTGCTGGCTCAGACACCAGAGCCTCTGTGTCAGGCCACACGGCCAGATATGAAAGATAGGATCCAGCAGTGGAGGTCAACACCAGTGTCACTTTGCTCTGCCCCTCCCCCACCCAGTAATGGAATTGGTGCAACGCCAGTGGCCCCTGCACTTACCAGCTACCAACATCGGGTTGCCGCCTCTGGGCGATGGGCACTGCCATTATTAATGGCCAGTGCCAGCAGTAAAGGTTTACAGCTGGTGCTAGAAGTGACGTATGTCATGTTTATGATGCTCTCGACGGCAGTATACCTGTACCATCTGTACTGGCAAGGTTAAGATCAAGCCTTTTGTGTGGCATACATTTTCCCAGAATTTCCATGCACACATTGCTATACAGTGTGCTCCTTTTTTTTTAAGCTGCCCATAGTGATGCTTGTGAAACAATAATGTGGAATAACATTTCTCTGATGTTTTATATATAATAGATTATTGTTATAATAAAAAGGTAAAGGTTTCCCCACGACCGAATGGTCTAGTCGTGACCGACTGTAGGGGGCGGTGCTCATCTCCGTTTCAAAGCCTGTGAGCCGGCGTTTTTGTCCGATCATGGTGGCCAGCATGATTCTACGCCGTAGCACACGGAACGCCGTTACCTTCCCACCAAAGTGGTTCCTATCTATCTACTTGCATTTTAGGTGCTTTCGAACTGCTAGGTTGGCAGGAGCCAACCTATTGTTATAGGTTATAATCTATATAATCTATTGTTATAATAGATTATTTCTAATGTGGGAAAGAGAAAGAATTGGAATTATGCTCAAATTGTAATTTCTGATAATTCTAGTGAACTAATCCAGGAAAAGACATACACAATCATATTTATTCATGCAAATTCCCTTTTGGGGAACCCTTAACCCAAAAGGGAAGTCCCCATGCACAATAGGGTTCTAGAAATGTGGTTCCATTTGCTGGATTCCCAGAATTATGTATATGCTTCCACTTTTTGAATCAGGATAATGTCCGTAACATGAAACCATTCATATGCTCTGCCAATTCTGAGCATATTAATCATCAATTTCAGATAGATTGGTGGACTTCATCTAGATCTCCCGCTTCCTCAAGTTTCCCCTCAGTCAGTAGGAATTGTACATCCACTTCTTTGTTAGTAGCCGGGCTGAGTGAAAAGATCTGACTCTATTCATAATAAAGGCCCTGCTAGATCAAGCTAAAGACTCTAATACAGCATCCTGTTGCCCACAGTGACCTACCAACCTCAACCTACAAACAGGAGAGAAGCAGGGGTGGAGGAAGGGTATAGCCAGGGGTGGCGGGAGCCATGGGCGCCGCCGCGCCGGCAGCAGTGAGGCGCCATTGCGCAGAAGAACCCGCGCAGCTTTTGGCCCACCCGCCCTCCCTGACGTCTGTATTGCTCCGTTATGGAGCTATTCTGGGCACAGGGAGGTGTGGCAGGGCAACGCACAGGGGTGGGGTGACGTGCAGGGGGCACGGTTTCGTCACCCTGCCATGGGTGCACTCGGGGCTCCGTTCGTCTCTGGAGAAAAGGTATACTTTTCTCCGACCATTTGTCTCCTGCAACTGCTATTCTGAGGCATACTGCTGCTGAAGCAGGAAGAAGCACATGACCATATTAAATTTTGTCTAATATACTCCTCTGCTACTTTAAAAAAATTGATTAAAAAATTTTGATCTTCATGTTCAAGTTTCATTCTCTTCCTGTCATTGGAGGACAATGTCTTGCGCAGTGGCGTAGGGAGTGTATGGCACCATAGGGCACGAGCCCTGGGGCGCCATAATGCGGGGGGCGCCGTTGGCGTGCCCCCCGCCCCCCCACCAAGCCGCGCGTGCCCTTTCTGCACGGGCCGCTCTGGGCGCCGCGCGACCTCTCCGTGCTC
>JAJKFI010000032.1:8881890-8897060 GCA_029204185.1 Lerista edwardsae
GGGCGCCGCACGACCTCTCCGTGCTCTGGGCGACTTCCCCGGAGCACGGAGAGGTAGCGCGGCACCCAGAGCGGCCCGTGCAGAAAGGGCGCACTCCAAGCCGTGCGTCTCCCGCGGCTTCAATTGAAGCTGAGGGACATGCACGGAAGCCCCGCCCCTGACGCTGACGTCATGATGCAAGGCGTCATGACGTCACGGCATGGGGCGCAAACGCGTGCCTTGCCCTGGGCAGGGGCAAGGCACGCTACGCCACTGGTCTTGCGATTCAAGCAGAAAATGAGTGTGTGAGTTTTATTCATTCAGTTACACTGTACCCAGTGTTTAGGAATAATAACAAACAATGAAAGGGCTGCAGCAGCAAGGAATATCAAGCTATTTATTAGGGACTGAATAATAACATAAAACTACTAGGGAAATAATATATATTCTTTGTCTTGTGATAGATGAAAACAGGGATGGTATTCTGTAACTACTTCTATAACTCTTCCAGACTCCTCCATGGATACCTAAAACTGCGGATACTGGGAACATCTTTTTAAAGATAGGGAAATATCAGTGGTTTTGCTGCAACAAGGCTAAAAAAGAGATTTGTTTTTAATAGGTATCCCAGTATCCATTGTATCCATGCTGTGGATACCAAATCAGTATTTGGTACTGTATTTAGATACTGGGGCATGCCTGTACTTACTAAATATTTTTTTTATCCTGACTTCCCCCTCTAACATGGGTGCCCAAAGTGGCTAACATGAAATCTATACAACAAACAATAAAACAGAGCAATAAAATTAAACATTAAAATTAAAAACAGCATCAATAAAACTAGCAATTAAATAAAATTGTATACAGAATTATCAATAAAAGAATAAAGAGTAGTAAAATAATAAAATGGCAGCAGAAACACTAAAACATGAGTAACCAACTGAAAAAGAGTAACCAGCAAAAAAAAGTTTAAAAAATGTTTTTTATAGTAAAAACAGGACAACATTAGCAGCAAGGTAGGAATAAACAGTGGGAAACACTAATCATTGAGACGTACACACCAAATGAAAAAGAAGTTTTCAACCCATGCCAGAACACAGCCAGGGAAGAGGAATCAAACAGGAGGGAGTTCCATAGCTGTTATGCTGCTGCTAGGCCCTACCTCTGGGTGCTGACCCTCTGATCTCCATTTGGGGCACCATGCACAGCAGGGCATCCTCTGCAAATCTAAGAGACCAGGATGTACAGGAGTTTGCAGTCTCATAGGTACCCTGGTCCTAAGACCAAACCATGAAAGACTTTATAGGTCAAAACCAGCACCAGAACTGGGCCCAGAAACAAACCGGCACGATAATCTCAGACTGGACACTACCATCATAGCTTGTAATCTGTGATGGAGTTTTACTCCATAAATCTATCCAATCCCCTTTTAAAGACATCTAGGCCAGACACAATCACCACATCTTGTGGCAAGGAGTTCCACAGACTAATCACACACTGGGTAATTAAATATTTTATTTTGTCTGTTCTAGCTCTCCTAACAGCGTTTTAGTGGAGGTCCCCTCATTCTGGTACAGTGTGAGAGGGAAAAGAGATTCCCATTATCTACTCTATCCATCCCCTGCATAATTTTGTACTGCTCAATCATGTCCCCCCCCTCAGTCGCATTCTTTCTAGACTTCAGGACTGAAAAGCCCCAAATGCTTTAACCTTTCCTTGTAAGGGAGGTGCCCCAGTAGAGTAAAATATAAGATGTAGGCCAAAAATTATTTACATACATGCCTAGTATTATCATTATTATCATTAAACATTAATTTATTATTTTCCAATTATAATCCCATTCCCTGTACTTTTCCTGCTTTTATTTTTTGCTTTCACCATCATTGTTTCTTTGAAGCTTTGGATTCACAGCATTATCATATCTCAGGGTCTTATGAGATCAAACTCTGTGGAGGATTTTCTTGATGCTTGGCTACAGAGATTTTTGCAATGTGACAAGGCCAGCCAAAAACCCTGAAAGACAAAAGCGTCGTTGAAGATGCACAAGAATTCAAGAAGATAAATTCTTAAGCCCTGTTATTTTTTTTCCTTTTCTGGCTGTTTTACTGAGGCAAGATGCCTGGGTTCTTCTTTCACTAAATGTGCGAGCAAAGCTAGTCTGACCTTTGTAGGCTGTCTTAAATTTTAGGCTGCTGGGGACCTTAGCAGGGCAGTGAACTTGGAGACAAAGAGAGTGAAATTGCAAATGTTGGCCTTAGAAGGGAGCATTTATTCCCCTTACAATAGCCCTTTGTCTCTCTCCTGAATTTAGACAGGGTATCCAGTTTAGTGTTTGGATACACTAGCCACTAACACCTGACTTTCTCAAGGACGAAATTATACGAGACCCAAAGGTGTATCTTAAACTTGGGTGTCATGAAACAAAAATTGCCATGATTGCCACAATTACCAAAATCAGTGAAATCTATAGACTAAACCATGAGTTAATCAAGATTCCTCTCACTTTATCTGCCCTCTCAATCCCATTGAAATAAGACTATTCTATATACTGTACTCTACCTTGATAATATACAGTAGCATGCAAGGCTGAATTCCAAGAACAAATATATGAAAAGGAGCATTGTCTTTCAGAAGAACAGGGTAAAATGTTTGTGCTGAAGTTTTGCAGTAATTGAAGGAGAAAGGAAGTGTTTGTGCATTCATATGCATAGTGACTTTATTTTTTGCCTTATTATTAAGGGTACAATCCTAACCAACTTTCCAGCACTGGCACAGTTGTGCCAATGGGGCATGTGTTGCATCCTGCAGTTGGGGGGGCAATCATGGAATGTTTGTTCCCTTACCTTAGAGCTACATTGCTCTTACCCTGGTCCTGGAAAGTTGGTGCCCTAAATTAAGTAACTGTGAATCATTGCAGCCTGTTTAGCAGCAGATTTGGAACCTGCCGTTTTGACTAACAGTGGGTTCTGAACCTATGGCTGAACATAAGAACATAAGAAAAGCCTTGCCAAGGGCCCATCTAGTCCAGCTTCTATCTCACGGTGATTCACAGGATGCCTAAGGAAGCACACAAGACAACCAGATACTTGTATCTCACTGCCACTCCATCTGGCATTCTGTGGTAGCCTATTGCACCATCCCCGAGGTAGACACCAGACTGCAGTTGGGTTTAACTTTATTAAACACAAGTAACCAGTTTTTAAATCTCACTAAAGTCTTCCCAGATGCAACTGGAATCTCATTCCAGTCGTGTCTGGAGCCACATGTGGCCTCTACAAGCCTCAGAATGCTGCCTGGAGCAGTTTAAATGGTACTTCCAGTTTTCAATACTGGAAGTACCTTTTAAACTGCTCCAGGCAGCATTCCAAGGCTCATAGAGGCTGTGTGTGTGGGGGGGGGATGTAAAATCACCACATCACTACAATCACTACAGGCCTCAGAAAGGCTTCAAACATTACTGGAACAAGGTTCCGGTCATGTTTGGAGACTGTGGGTCAGAACCTACAGATTTAATTATGTGCAGGGGCCCCAGGAACAGATCCTGCACAGATACCAAGATTCCACCTTTACTGATGAAATAGTAACATGCCTCCCCTTTTCTAAAAAATCATGGCATGACTGTGCATGTAAGTTTTTTCTCTCTCACATTAGACATTTCTGCACTGGTCACAAATTTTCTTCCTGTAGAAGACCCACCTGATCACTTGGGTGAGCCACAGCATGCAGCATTGGTGCCCATACATTCTATAATGTGGCGGGGGGTAGGATTGGGTTGTTAATTACATTTCTCTCCTTCTGTGCTTCCATGATAGGACTTGACACACATGGAATTTCCAGGAAGCCTCTCATCTAAGCACTGGCCAGGTACAGACGTGCTTAATTTTTACAGGGTTGCTGCCGCATGTGCCTTCAGACTACCTATCAAACCAGTCTAAATTTATTTAAGTCCAATTCATAAATATTTGAGTTGTGTTTACTTTGTTCACATCCCAAATTGGGGTTCCATATTGCAGTGAGTACTGGAGGTGACGTGGCTAGTTTTCATGATAGTGCTGTTTGCCCACAGGAAATGATAACGTAGCTGTAAACCCCCTCCCCAACCTAGGTGCGATGTTCTGTATCATGCATATGTGTATCTTTCTGCTAATTTGCTTAAAGCAGCATACTGACAAAGAGCATCCATGCATCACAATGTGGCTTGTGCACATTTAGATCAGCATTCAGATTTATGTTTTCATGATAGTGCTATCATGAAATACCATTTAGCGTTCAGAAATACATAACCATGTCATAAGAAGAATGCCAGAAAGAAGTAAATTATCTATGTCCCACTGTTTTCTCTAGAAAACAATTTTTCTCCAGTGGGCTCTACATGGCAGGGTAAGTCCATGTCATCTGGGAATGCTCCTCCCTCTCAGGCAGGCAGGTCAGCCTAGAAGTTTTCCTGAGGGGAAGGGCTCCCTCAGTCCCCAGACTGACTTTGCCTCAGGGCAGAACAGTCAGATGTTCTTGTATTAGCAACTGCTACTGCTACCAGCAACTGCTACAGCTGGTCCTTTTAATAGAATTTTTACCTCAAATGGGCATCAGCCCACTCATTTGGCAGTTGGGAGAACTGAACTTCTGAAGACTGGCCTACTAGTTAGTCTTTCAGCCTGCAGTGTGTGGAGAAGGTGTCGGGTCCGCTCAAGTGCTGAGGGACCAGTCACAGCAGCCATTTCAAGGCTGTTCACCCTTTCTTGCCCTGATCAGAGCTGGACAATTTTAGGGCTCCGATTGCCTCCTGGCCAGGGGAGAAGTTCAGAGCTTGGCTCTCAAGGAGCTCCTATGGTGGTGGTAGAGCCGGCCCACAGAGCATTCAGCTTCCCGCCAAAATAATACAGCCGACAGATTAGAAGAGGCTGTGAAATGCTGTGAGGTGGTGGATTGGAAGGCAAGAAACCTAATGGTGAAAAATCCAGTCATAAGTGCTAATATTTCAGCAATTACTTAAATTTTCTATATATAGCGTTATAGTAATAACTAATTGTAGAAAGACAACTAACACCCTGCAATTCAAATTATTCTCTTCAGCTTACATTTTTGTATTCTCATAAGATTTTTTAGGAAGCAAAATTAGTTGGATAACTTTGCCATACAACAGGAAAAACATGCGGTAGGACCCTTCCCCTCCCCATCCCTTCTTCCAGTTCTGTTTCTTCAAAGCTGCCATCCTATGAAATTTCCATTACATCAATATGACTGTTGTTACAGCAAATCACACATCATTCAGCCACTTCACAGAATTTGTTTGCACCAGGTTTTGAAAAAATAAGCAAGTCTACATGGAAAGAGTGAATGTATACCCAGGAAATAGTTTGCTGATAACATAGGAGCCTTCAAGTCTGCTGGGTGTTGCTTGGAGTTTCTCTAACAAAGAAGTAAGTGTTGGTTCTTCAAATAAAAATTACTTTTTATACTCACATAACGGAGTCTGAGAGTTTCCAATACTAAAAACCTTGGCTTTTGGTTTGTATTTATATGTACTTTTAAAGAAGCATATAATTGGAATGGGATCTCCTTGACCATACCCCCCACATTGGTCTCCCTACTTTCTAAGGATTATGGAACCATTGAAACTCTGTGAATGCAGGAAGACAGAGTGGCTCTGCATTTGGAACTGAGCAGAGATTAAGTAACTGACAGCCTTGAAATTGCTATTTTTCAACATCCATTCCCATAAGGTTATCCACATAGAGTTGCTATTTAGTACAGGGTCAGTGTCATGAAATGTATTTGTTGAGTCTCTTTGGTGCCAGCGTTTTTGCCTGCAATCTGATTTACCTGATAGCAGTACTATTTCAGATATGTCCAAATCAGGAGAAGAAATGCTGGCATCGGTGGAGTCTTAATTTATAGTACCCTGAGAGCAAGGGCAAGGAGAAGCCCCCCACACACACACACACAGAGAGAGAGAGAGAGAGAGAGAGAGAGAGAGAGAGAGGTCATCCCTGTCTTTATGACTGGTTATGTCAGCTTGCCTGCATCCAAGTATTAGAAAATGTTGTTTTTCATTTGTTCCAGCAGATCACTGCACTGAGTTTATGTTTCAGCAGTGGACTCTATTGAATTTAGGGTACTTTGCAGATAAAATTGCACACCTTGACCAAAACCTAGATTCCACATTAACTTGTTGGTTAATGTCCCCATGGTGCCAGTTGGTCCTATTATTTGGGATTCTTCTCAGCTTGTGTAGTATGAGGAGGTGGAGTGTGAGACCATCTGCCTGCTTGCTTGACACTTGCACAATCTGGCTTAATAGGAGAGTCTGGCAGAGCGAATGGGGAGGGTTGTTAATGCATCTCAGATGGCATCTGTTTGGCATTTTGGCCTTTGCAGTATAGGGTGCCACGGTGTTCCATCTTGTCCCCCATTGGGTTTAATATCTGCAGTTATTTGGTCATCCGCAATTTGGAGTTGTGACATCAAAATGTGAATGATATTCAGCTCTACCTTCTATGTCATCTAATGCTAGGGAAGCAGTTGAAATCCTGGAGCACTGATTGAAGGCAGTGGCATTTCAGGGGAGGGGATGCTAAGTTTTGCAGCAGCCTAAGCTCTTGTGTAATGCAGTTTCTCTCCGCTCCGTAGGAATGCCACTGGCTGGAGGCACTAAGAAACTGGAGGCACTGGGGATCTAGACATGGGCTAACACAAGGGTGTCAAAAATAAGTTTGTGCCCACGTTTGTGCTTGTTAACAAAAGAGCTGGGTTTAGGCACAGGGGTAGGCAACCTTAAATACTCCAAGAGCCATTTGGACCCGTTTTCTGGAGAAAAGAAAACCTCGGGAGCCACAAAACCCTTTTGACATCTAAAATGAAGATAATACTGCATATATAGTTTTTTTTTTACCTTTATGCTATGTATAAAAAAAAACTATAGGGAGTGGCAACAGGATGCAAGAATTTTGTTGTCTCATGCCTCCCTGGGGCACCTGGTGGGCCACTGTGAGATACAGGAAGCTGGACTAGCCTTTGGCCTGATCCAGCAGGGCTCTTCTTATGTTCTTATGAGCGATCGCAGCTGAAAATCGGGTCTCGACATTCGTCATTTGCTGTTTCCAGCTTTCTCTCTCTCCCACCCCCAACCCTGCTGCCAATCCTCCACAGCCTTCCAATCGCGCGTAAAAAAACGAATGGCAGAACAAAAACCAGCCACCACGCTGCACCTTGCAGGGCAACGCAGCGGATCGCCCGTTTGCAAAGAGCACATGCGACAAGCAGCAGCAGGATGGGCGGGCAGGGCAGAGCCCAGAGCCAAGCCGAGCAGCTACCCGTGCAACTGCTGCCACTATGGGGTGTGTTGTTGTTTTTTCAAAACGGTGGAGGATTTTTTATTTTTAGGTTTGCAAAAGGGGGATTCCAGGCTCGTGCACAGGAACTTTTGCAACTTGCACGCCATCGATGTAAACAATTCCTCCTCGTTGCAGAAAGAGGGACCGGGCAAAAGATCCTGGAAAACGGGCGGGGGACACACACACACAACTGCGAGACCCGGCGCTTTCCGTGCTTGTAAGCGGGAGCTGCCCCAACGCGTGCAAAACCAGGGGCAACTTTGCAACCCAACCGAGAGTGAGCCAGAAAGTTTTCCCCACCGGCTCTCTGCTGCACGCCGCCGCCCCCCGCCACGCTCCATCCCAGCTCTGCGTGCGAAGCAATGCAAACACATGGAACAGTCAACACAAAAAGCCACGCACCCTTCCAGCCGGCGGATCAGCTCTGGAGCTTCGCGGATTGCCTTCTGCACAAGGCTATCCACGGACCGAGTGGGATCCCAGCCACCGCCGCTGCCAGCACGCTCTCCCCGCTTCCCGGAGTAGTGTGCAGCGCAGGATTGGTGCCGAGCGGAGAGGCGCTCTCGGTAGCAGCTCCCGGCTCGAGGGGCTCGGAGGGAAGGGGAGAAAAGGGGGCGATTCCCAACCTGCAGCCCTGAGCACAGTGCAGCCTACCGGGAGGGAGAGCGAGCCCGTGGTTGCAGCCAATGCTGGGAGCCTCCTTTGCTACTTTCACCCGGACTCTGGAGCCACAGCAGACGGCTAAAAGAGCCACATGCGGCTCCAGAATCATAGGTTGCTGACCCCAGGTTTAGGGGAATTAATATATTTTACAGCTGACAGCTCTTTTGGAATTTGAAATGGGATTGTAGGCTGGATAATGCAGAAATTCCTTTTTCCTCAGAAAGAGACTGAGAGAAATACTTCAAATAAAAATGCTGGCTTTATTAAGAGAAAAATACAAATAGATACCTAAAAGAATTAATAAGCTAGTGTAATACCTTGATCAGAATGTACCTATGGTGGTGAGTGCAGTGTAATGAGAGTATATTTTTGGTGCATCTGATAGAAATCAGGAAAAGGGGTTTGTAATCAGGAAATCAGGAAAAGCTTGTTACCCCAAGTTGCTAGCACCAAAGACAAGGAGGGAAGAGCAAATGGTGGGGGACAAGGTTAGAGAAGTAAGAATCAAAGCACAAGGTATAGCTACCTATCCAGTGGTCTTGTCTGTGGGTCAGCAGTTCTGTGCGCAGAGTGGTGGACACTCAAGGAGTGGCCCTTTTGAGAGCAGCAGTGATGGACACTCAGGGAGTGACCATGTGGGGCGCCGTGATGAACACTCACGGAGTGACCATTTGCTGGTCAAATTCCCTTAGTATTTAAGGATTTTTGGAGTTGCTTCCACGTGCAGGGGATAAATGCGTAGCTTTGGCTTTAATGTGTGAAGGGAATTCCTTCTAATCAAGCAGGATGTATGTAAACACAGCTAGTGGTGTTAACAAAAATACACATTATTAACCTGGTGCCTGCATGTGAATAGCAACTTAAACTAAGGTGTACATAAATTAATTTAAAATGCAGGTATAATCTAATGTTTTGGTCCAAAATACAAGAGTTCCTGCCTGGAATTGCATTCAGAGAGCAAATATAAAATGTGAACACAATGCAAAGTTGCATGACAGGATTACATTCATCTACAGATAATGAGATTATCAGTTTCCTTCCAGGATGCGTGATTATGAAAGGGATTATGGATGTGTAAACACACAAGTTTCTTCAGGCTTGACCAAAGTCTTTGGAAAGTATGGCCTGTGTATCTGAGAGTTCATCTTGCATTCTGGCATCTACTGTTGTAGGCCTGTGAATTGCTGCTTGGTTTCAGAGTCCATAATATTAATATAACCAGGAATAAAAGTAAAAAAAGAGGGAGATTTACTGGTAACGTGCTCTCCCAGCACCACCTGTTGATCTCTGTTGCTGAACTATCACTGCTGAAAGGGCTGCCTGTGTGGTAATGGGGCTCTCCCGTATCTTTTAAAATATTAGGATTTTCATATTTTTCTGTCATTTGCAACTCATGAATTCCTGAGAAAAAAGTGCTCATGACTTGCTTAATGACATCACTTCTTGCTTTATGACATCACTTCCAGCCCTCAGCAGGCATCATGAATGCTATTCGGCTGTCTGAATGAAACAAATTTGACACCCCTGGGCTAACAAACAGAGATTAAGAGCACAATCCTAACCTGGAGTTAGGCTCACACAGTTAGGCCAGCTAAGTTTGGCTGGCAAAAGGGACACCGTAAAGTATGGTTGGACCACTCTTGGAGTCAGAGACGCCTGCCCACAGATGTGCACCATCCTCCCTGACTCCAAGAATGGTCCAAACATGCTTTATGGTGGCCCTTGTGCCGGACAAACTTTGCTGGCCTAACCAGGTTACGATTGTGCCCTCAAGCTGGACAAAAAAAGAAGTCCTGTTGGTTTGTAAATCCATGTTACAGTTTTTGGAATGTAAGCTGATACTGAATGGGGATTCATTCCCTCTGCAGGAGTAGATCTGCATCTTGGAGGTCATCTTTGATTTTCCACTGCTCCTAGATGCTCAGATAGTGGTAGTGGCGAGGAAGGCCTTTGCCCAGCTTAGGCTAGTGCCTGGTTGTAGTAGCCATTTCTGATAGCCCAATCCTAACCTCCCCTGCCCCCTCTGGTGCAGCCATGCCAAAAAATGGGCATGATGTATCCAAGAAGGGGAGGTGTGATTAAGAGGCTTAAGAAGTAAAAGGGATTTTAAATCCTCTTAAATCCCCTTTAAAACCTCTGTAAGCCTC
The DNA here is from genome assembly GCA_029204185.1 of Lerista edwardsae. Classification (NCBI taxonomy): domain Eukaryota; kingdom Metazoa; phylum Chordata; class Lepidosauria; order Squamata; family Scincidae; genus Lerista; species Lerista edwardsae. Next base: position 8,892,014 of record JAJKFI010000032.1, read on the forward strand.
CTGCTCTGCAATGGATCTCTTTGTATTTCAAAATCACTAGTATAAGTCCAAGGTGAGAAAGAGGGTAGGGAGATTGCAGGAAAGGGAGATGGGATCCATTGTCGCCAGATCCGCCCCCTCCTGCAGCTTCCCCACCCGGTTATATTCCCCTTCCTGCTCAGTTTCACCATCCCCCACCCCCAATCCCACCTCATGCCTCTCCCACTGACTTACTGCTCCAGTGAGTAGCAGAAGAGCAGAAAATGTGTGCAGGAAGGCTCTGGCCTTCCTGCTGGCATCCTGGCAGCACTTTCCTCAGCGTGCTGCCAGAAAACACTTTATGGCACTTTTTCTGTGTTCCATCCAGAGGTGTACCAGGGGAAAACGTCATTACGTCGTGATGTCATGACGTTGAGAGGTGTGGCTTCAAGCCACGCCTCCTTGTTATGCCCGAAAAGTGGCCAAGGGAAGCTGCGCGCCTCTCAGGCGGCTTCCCCTGGCTGCCAGTCGGGCACTTTAAAGTGCTTGCGCGGCAGCCAGTAGGGGAGACGCCGGCGTGCCTCCCGGGGGCACAAATTTGTGGGCGGGGGTGCCATGCCAACGGCACCCCCCACCTTATGGCGCCCAGGGCTCATGCCCCCCCATTGCCATACCTTAGAAACACCTCTGGTTCCGTCAGTGCTCTATCTGCATGGGTTTGGGCTGTCAGTCAATCAGATCTAACCATAGTGGTCCATTCCTTGGTGCCATTGAAATGTGGCCACTGCAACACACAAGGCAGAGGCCTGTGTAGTCTTGGGAGCTAGGCAATTTGACTCAGCCTATCTGCTGCTACTGCACTGCACTGGCTGACAATCTGCTCTGGACCCAACTAAAAGACCTGCTATTGAGCTTTAAAGACTGTACCTCAGGATATTTGTGGAACCACATTCTCACATACGAACCAACTCAACCCCAAAATCAGTATGTCCCACTTCCGTCAGAGGCCAAACTGACAGTAACTAGTAGCAGGGCCTTCTCTGTGACAGCGCCTTTATTATGGAATTTCCTCCCAGAAGGATTAAAAACGGCCTCTTCCCTGTTTTAGCTGAGACCAAATACTTTACTTTCCCCCTTGGCCTTTGCTTTGTAGTTAATTACTTTCCAGTATTTTGTATTTTGTTGTAATTGCATTATTGTTCACAAGTATTGTATTATTGTTGCGTTTCATATTAATATTTCATTCTCTTTTTTTGCATTTTCTGTTTTTGTCTATATTGTACACTGCTTTGAGTTTTTTCAGATGGAAAGGAAGGATAAAAATCATTGTTATAAATTTATAGAACAATGGGGATATTCAAAGCTCTGCCCATCTTCATGCCCTGCCACTCACCTTCCTCTGTCACTTCTTTGTTTTTAAATGTTCTGTAATTCACAGCCCAATCCTAAGCAGCGCTGGCCTAGCAAGGCCGGCACAACAGGGCCATATCCTAAGCCCAGCAGGAGGCTCAGCACAGGTTAAGAGGAGGTTTTCCCCTTGCACCCAGATAAGCCCCGGATCTGCAGGTGCAGGTGCACGAGAGCAGCAGCAGCCTGGATCGGGGCCATCTTGGCTGGAGACAGGGCTTAAGATTTGGCGCAACGGCTGTTGGCCATTGCCACCCCATCACCCCCACTGCGCCACCCTGTTATGCCCCCTGCACGCCTCCGAAATGCCCTCTGCGAAGTCCTGCACCGACTGCTGTCCACTGGTGCTCGACCAGTGCATGGCCAGTGCAGCTGATGGGTGCAGCTACTTGTGCCAGTCCAGCACCTGACTCACTGGTGCAGATGCGCTTGACAACACATTTGCAACAGCACTGGACCAACACAAGAGTGCAGCACAGGTGCAACGCCGGTATAGGATTGTGCTTTCCATCTATATATTAAAATGTTTCTTTGTGGTTACTGTCAGTAGAATTACACAAACTATTGAAAAAGCCACCTGTTTAAAAATGGTACCTAACTCTCCTGGAGTGTGTAGCATAAATCCTTCAAGGTCCGCCCCTGCTCTCAGATGGCAGCCAACCCTTCCATAGGAAAGGGGAACCTCATGCTCCTGACTGGGACCAAACAGTCTCTGATCTCATAAGGCAGGGGTCTCCAAACCTTGGCCTGGGGGGCCAGATGCAATCCTCGGAGAGCCTCTATCCAGCCTGCAGCAAGCCTCTGATCCCCTATGAGCCTCTGGCCCTCCTAACCTTACTGGCACAAGCTGCACCCTCCAAGCTGTGCTCTGTTTTGTGCGGCGGATGTTCTGATGGCCAGGGAGGCCATGTGTAGCCTCCCCAGCCCTCAGAATGCCTCCAGAATGCTGAAAACCATTCTCTCCTGGTTTTACCAAAGACCTGGAACATTTTAGGCCCATTGAAGGCATTAGACGACTTTCTGAGGGTCAGAGTGGCCTCCCTGGCCCTTGGAACGTGCTCTGGGAGTTTCCCATGATCCACTGGTTCTGAGATATTTACTCCAGCACATTTAAGTAAGGTGCTTGTGGGGTGGGGGAATGGGGGTCCATTAAAGTGCGTGCTATATGTTTGTGGTGTGTGTTGGTGCTTGGAGGAATCCTGGAACTATGAGCCCATTCAATCATTCATTCATCAAAGTTATGTCTCAAATGTATTTATTTAAATTTTATTTATTTATTTATCTGGCCCGCAACATTGTGCCAGATATTTGATGAGGCCCTCCAGCTAAAAAATTTGGAGACCCCTGCCATAAGGCATGGATCAGCAGACACTGTGCTGGAACGAAAAGGGAAGGGGCAGCCCAATCCTGAGCTGCCTGTAGCCACAGCAGCCATTAGGGATCCTCAGGGGAAATCCCCAACCTCCGCAATGGGACTCCTTGAGTCTCCACTGGCAATTTTGCCAGCAGAGAATCAAGCAGCCCTGTGTCAGGGTGCCTGACCCGAGATGGGGCATAGGACCCACTTGGTCCCACCCCTTGCAGCGGCTCGATCCTCCCCTCCCCCACCCGGTTCCACCCTATCCCCGCATCTCCCTCATCCCAAAAACACGTATTGGTCACAGGTGCTGCTGAAACGCTGCCAGCCTGTCCTTTCGGCTCTGAGGCTGGCACTAACTATCGCCGGCCCAGTACCAGCGCTCCCTCCTCCCATGGTGTCACGAACATGCTTTATGGCACGTTTGCAACACTTTAAGCCAGCGGTACAGATGTACCGCTGGAAATAAGGCCTTGGGATCGGGCCCACATTCTCCCCCTGCAAAATATAAGAGAAAATATAACTTGAAAAAGTGCCTCTTGCCCAGTTAGCAGGGTTTTTTCCCCAAGCCATTTGAAAACAAAAGTCTGGAATATTTTAAGCTATCGCTTCAAGGAAAGCAAGTTCTTTCTTGCCTGCACCTTATGCAAGAATTATGTTCTGAGGTAGCATGTCAGGCCATAATAGCGGATAATCAAACACCCTTAAAGCCAACAAATATGTATTCTCTCTTTAAGGACTAAAAGCACAGTATGAGAGATATGTGGCAACTGAGAGAACAGCAGCTTCATTCCCCATTTCAGAGCGCCATCCTACCTTATGCCGGCCTAGTAAGGCCGACATAGCAAGGCCATATCCACAGGCCCATTTGGAGGCAGCAGCAGCAACGTGCAGGACAAGAGGAGATTTTCCCCTTGCACCCACATTAGCCCCAGTCACCCCATGGGCCTGCTCAGATCTGTGTCGGCAAAATAGCAGGCACAGAGGAACGTGCACGGGAGCAGCCAGAATCGGGGTCGCCATGGCTGGGAACCGGTGTTAGGATATGGCACTACGGCTGTCCTGCGTCACAACCGCATCATAACTGCCGTCTCCGCCCACTGCACCGCAAAGTTACGCCCTCGGAACGCCCTCGTGGAGGCCCTGCGCCGACCAAGCAATGCCGGCATTCAACTGGCACACAGCTGGCGCTGCCAACAGTCGTGGCAGCACCCGAGCGTTGGTGCTGCTGCTTGTGCCAGCCAATCATTCATTCATTGCGCCAACGCGGACGCGCTTTACGGCACGTTTGCGACCATGTTTGGTGGCGCAGGGGCACAGCACCAGCGCTAAGGGGGGTATAGGATTGTACTGCCCGGCTTTCTCTGAGGCATAAGCAAAGGAGGGGCCCGCTCATATCCCTCTGCAGACATGCTGATGCAGCCTTGCCAAAAATGTGCACACTGCATCCAGAGGTGGAGAGGAGGGTGACCCAAGGGCAAACAGGAAGAAGGATACTATATGCCTAATAAAGGTTGAGGAGGAGGAGGAGGAGGAGGAGGAGGAAGAAGGATACATGTTTTGTGCTTACCTCCCAGTAAGCACTGGGGTCGCAAAATAAAATCATAGGGGGAGGTGTGGTCTTTTTGCTTTTACATGCAAAATGCAAACCCTCTGCCAAGCCAGCTGTTTTTCTTGTTAGGCTGACAATCCTAGCCCCCATTTATAAATTCAACTATTATGCTCAATTTTAACTACATGTAGTCCATATTGATGATAAAACCACAGGAAACTTGGACAAGCCTCTATTTTCTTTCTGTAATTTTAATTCTCTTTTCTTTTTCATGAATAGTTAAAAATAGCATTACAATTCTGATCCATTTCTATTTGTGTAGAGGATTGTACATGTCACACAGGTGTGCAGCCAACATGCACGTGGAGGGTCCAGAGTCAGATCATACCTGTAAATTCCCCTCCCCATGAATTCAGCACAGCACATGTGCTGGAACTACCTTAAAATGTACATGTATAGGCTCCCAGGAACCTTGTAAGGTCTTTGATTATGTGTAGAGCTTGTGTGCATACAGTTTGTACACATGCAAATGGAATACACATAAAGTGAGGCCACAAGTCCCAGCTCGCATATAATATGTCTACAATAATTCTGTGCTGAATATATCTGGAAGTTTCTTGGTACAATTCTTTAAAATAGCTTTAATAGATAGGCAATAGATCAATATAGTGAAAGCCTGGTTTTCATATGTATGCATAGGCAGTACACACACACACACACACACACAGAGAGAGAGAGAGAGAGAGAGAGAGAGAGAGAGAGAGAGAGAGAGA